>NC_069399.1:35111675-35181915 GCF_026875155.1 Cherax quadricarinatus
CCCCATGCCGGTATTTCCAACTTCAAAAAAAACTGTCCAAAATGCTCTTTTTAAAAGGGTCTTTGAGTGACCTCAGAAACTCAATTGACTCTAAAAGAGTTTTGGAGAAATCACTTTAATATCCTCAATTGTGTAAACCTTATAGGTAAGGCTTGGGAGGGAGTGACTAAGAGGACCTTGAACTCTGCTTGGAAAAAACTGTGTCCAGAATGTGTAGACAAAAGGGATTTTGAAGGATTTGAGGCTAACCCTGAGAAGCGTATGCATTGAGGAATCAGTTGTGGCATTGGGGAAGTCCTTGGGGTTGGAGGTTAGTGGGAAGGATGTGGAAGAGTTGGTGGAGGAGGACAATGAAGAACTAACCACTGATGAGCTGCAAGATCATCTTCAACAGCAAGAGGCCAGACCTGAGGAAACTGCTTCGGAGGAGGGGAGAGAGAAATTGAAGAAGTTGTCTACTTCAAAGATTAAGGAAATATGTGCAATGTGGCTTAAAGTACAAACCTTTATGGATGAAAATCACCCTGACACAGCTATTGCAAGCCGTGCTGGTGACTATTACACTGACAATGTTGTGAAACACTTTAGGAAAGTCATAAAGGAACGAGTGGTACAGACCTCTATGGACAGATATGTTGTGCGACAGAAGTCCAGTGACTCTGAAGCTGGTCCTAGTGGCATTAAAAGAAGAAGGGAAGTAACCCCAGAAAAGGACTAGACACCTCAAGTCCTAATGGAAGGGGATTCCCCTTCTAAACACTAAGACCATCAACACTCTCCCCTCCTCCCATCCCATCAATCATCACCAGATCTTCAATAAAGGTAAGTGTCATGTAACTGTGCATGTCTTCTTCAGTTTGTGTGTGTTAACCCTTAAATGGTCCAAACGTTTATATACGTTTTTTCAACATCTGAAAGTATATAAAAAAATGTAGATCTTCTTTTTTGTTTTACATTTGAAAACGTGTAAAAAAACTTTTATCTACATTTTTTTTTGTTACATTTGAAAATATGTAAAAAAAAGTAGATCTACTTTTGTAGCACTACGAATTTGAGCGTCGATTTGTTTGGACCGTTTAAGGGTTAAAATTAATATTTCATGTGTTAAAAATTTTTTTTTCATACTTTTGGGTGTCTTGCACGGATTAATTTGATTTTCATTATTTCTTATGGGGAAAATTAATTCGCCTAACGATAATTTCACCTAACATTGAGCTCTCAGGAAAGGATTAATAGCGTTATGCGAGGGTCCACTGTACATCTATATTTCATGTAAAAAAAATTTTTGTTTTAATACTTCTGGGTGTCAGGAACGGATTAGTTGTATTTACATTATTTCTTATGGGGAAAATTGATTTGAAAATTGCCTATTTCGATAATAGTCCCACTTCCAGGAACAGATTATGGACGATAATTGATGGACCATTGTATTATTATTATTATTATTATTATTATTATTGTTATTATTATTATTATTATTATGTATTATTATTACATATTATTATTATTATGTATTATTATTAGTACGTATTATTATTATTACGTATTATTATTATTCTCCTCCTCCCTCCTTTTCCTCCTCTTCCTCCTCCTCCTCTTCCTCCTCCTCTTCCTCCTCCTTCTCTTCCTCCTCCTCTTCTTCCTCTTACTCTCCTCCTCCTCCTTTTCTTCTCTTCCTCCTCCTCCTCCTCCTCCCCCTCTCCCTCCTCCTCCTCCTCCTCCTCCTCTCCCTCCTCCTCCTCCTCCTCCTCCTCCTCCTCCTCCTCCTCCTCCTCCTCCTCCTCCTCCTCCTCCTCCTCCACTCCCTCCTCCTCCTCTCCCTCCTCCTCCTCCTCCTCTCCCTCCTCCTCCTCCTCCTCCTCCTCCACTCCCTCCTCCTCCTCTCCCTCCTCCTCCTCCTCTCCCTCCTCCTCCTCTCTCCCTCCTCCTCCTCCTCTCCCTCCTCCTCCTCCTCTCCCTCCTCCTCCTCTCCCTCCTCCTCTCTCTCCCTCCTCCTCTTCTCCCTCCTCCTCCTCTCCCTCCTCCTCCTCCTCCTCCTCTCCCTCCTCCTCCTCTCCCTCCTCCCCCTCTCCCTCCTCCCCCTCTCCCTCCTCCTCCTCTCCCTCCTCCCTCCTCTCCCTCCTCCCTCCTCCTCCCTCCTCCTTCTCCTCCTCATTATTATTATATACTTCCATATATCCAAAACATTGCTGTGACCTATAAATACGTACTTTGTTTATATTCCAAGACAATAGTAAATGACCAAGGCAGGTGTAAATATCCACCTGTCAGTGTGTTTGTGACAATTTGAGTACAATTTCAGTACCTAATATTAGTGTCAGAACAAAGATTGGTTATAAAAGACAAGAACTACTATAAATTATAATTATCAGAACATAAAAATTATATAAAATTATATGAAAAATAGAAAAAAAGGTATATCGGCAACACTTCTGCAAGCGGCAGGACTCCATGTTGCCGTCACATGAGCATCCAGTGCCAACTTCTCTGCCTCATAATTTTTTTTATTCTAAAACACTTAAAAAAAATGTACTCTTTTTTTTTCTATAAAAAAAAACTTTTTTTTTTTTTTTCAAAATATTCAGGGCGCTGCGCAAGTGAACGCATGTATACGTTTGGACCGTTTAAGGGTTAAAAAAAAAAATATTTTTCAAAATATTCGGGGCACTGGGGTAGTGAACGTGCATAGACATTTGGACTGTTTACGGGTTAATAAATAAGCGCTAAACACAGTGAATCAGTTGTGAAATGTTTAAATGAGCATGCAGGTTAGTGTTTACTTCAGCATAAACAAAGCCAGACTGGCTCACGATGCCTTTGGGGGACGCGGGCAAGCGCGGGCAGGTCTGGTACGTGGTTCGAAACACGGGGCACATTCGATACTCGGGACAAAATTGGTGTGAAAAAAGTGGTCAAAACTCGAAGCATTCGATAGTTGATGCATTCAAAACTCTGGGTTCCACTGTACATAAATCATCATACATTGCAGCATGTATGTAGAGAACCTACAATAACCCAAAAAAAAGTTAGACAAAGTGACTTATTTCCATTGAGGTTCTTAAAAGGCCATCATTGTAGTCAATGTGTTTAACTCATAATAAACCAGCTAGCCATTTTGTATAACAAACCAGAAACAAGAACAGATCTTGGAAAAACCCTTGCAAGATCTGTTCTTGCAAGAGTTGCAGTGAAGCAAAGGTTAAGTGTAACGCTTGTGTAAACCTTGCTGAATTTAAACAGCACTACAGAAGGAATACTAGCGAAATGGCTATGAATTTGGTTGACTGGAACAATGGAATGGGCCAAAAATAGGGCTTAAGTTGGGTAATTCGGCAAAGTCACTAATCCGGCACCCTACAGGTCCCGATGATGCCGGATTAGTGATGTCTGACCTGTAGTACATTAATATTAATAAATTATTATAATGTCTTTTTTGTTCTGGAATGGATTAATTCTGTATTTATATTCTTTATGGGAAAAATTGTTTTGGTTGTCGAACCGACATCTGGAACGAATTAAGTTTGACAATCTAGGTTCCACTGTATTAGACTTATTGTTCTGTAGGCACAAAATTCATAAAAATTTGGAAAGAACAAATGAAACTTGAAATTTTTTATCCATCTTTTAAAGATTTTTTTTTTCTTTTCAGAACCATCAGAGGGAAAGTGAACATTAACAGTTGAAAATCTGAATACTACTTGACTCAGATTATAATTGCTATTCTCATATCATCTTCCTTTACACTTGACTGTAAGAGGAATGTAAATAGATGATAGGAGTAGAGTTGTCATGTTTTCGAATGTATATGACTATTTTACATACCAAATACCACTTCACTTCCAAGTGTTAGTTCTAATAATCCTCTGGCTGGGTCAAATATAGTTACCAGCAAACAGTTTATGTGTGAAACATATTATTCTTTAAGTTAGTGAAAAGGGTATTGTTATCATAAAAGTCATAGAAATTAGCTGGCTTACAGTAATGCGCTGTAGCATCTTTTTTCTATACTATAAAAGTCTTTTAAACATGGATAAATTTGCCCTTTTGGTAGACTAAAATAAATGAGAACTTTACTGGGACAATGCATATCGTGATTCACTAGTTGCAGAAAAACCACATGTCGTATGTTTTTTTTCCTGCATATGTACTGTATGTATATGTATATTTGAAATGGAGTATTATACAGTAGTGTATATGTAAATGAAATTGGTGTGAGTGAAGATTGCACCAGAGTGGTCTTCTCTGTGGACCACACATGATGTTAGTGGTAGAGGCTTCCAGATTGTGTGAGAAAAATGTTTATGTATTACATAGCGGAGGATATTTTTGATAAGAAAGTTATCAATATGCATTGCATATAGGTATGGTTGATACGCAAATCCTGTATATAGCTCAGCAGGTATTGGAGTCAGTACTGATGGTTTGATTCTCTTGTGACAATTTAGCCATTTTATATATTGATACCCAATTCTTGTTTCCATACAATATTGTAAAGAGAGTGTCTGGCACTCACTTCTAGAAAATTGTTATAATTATTGCTTCCTCTTTGGATTTAGAGATGCTTCTAGTTTTTTAAGGTTTTAATTTTTTCATATCTCATGAATGTCAAAAAGTTTCTGTCTCTGTTGATGCATTTCACATTTCAACAAAACTTTGCATAATTTCCACTTGTTTTAGTCCCATTTTATTTTATGTAATTTAATATCATGTTATTAAGAAGTAACCAGAAAAGATGTATCTCACTTTAATTTTTTTTTATAAAATGTCATGTCCTTGCTTAAGAAGATGTATCAGTGAAATGAGAAGGAAGCTGTTGTTCAGGTCAGTAAATGGGCTGTGGGTATCTTTAGTGTTACAGGCTTGAAACAGTAAGCCACTTCATGCTAAATTACTCTTTTAAGTTGCAACAAAGGTGGTAGGAAAGCTTTAAAATATTAACTGTCTGGATACAGTTCAACCTCCAAATTCACATGCTGCAATTATTGAATGTGTTTCACTAAACCTTTGACTATTTTTTTTTTAGGTGCCCCATTTGTTTTGTCTTGGTACTTGACTTTTGTATTAAAAAACAACCATAGAATTTTTCAGAATGCACTCACTGTATTTCCTAAATTAGAATCTTACCCTTCTGGGTATCATTAATATTGTAGTATACAATACTGACAAGTTGATGAGTTAGGCATGTGCAACATCTGGGTATCTTTGTTTTGAAAACACTTTGCCATTGAGTAGCTTTTTCAACTTGTTACAGAAATTATATTCAGAGGACAGTGAAAGATAAAGTAATGAGTCCCTCAACCTAGATATGGGTGGAAGATGAAGTAAGCAGTTCCCTATCCTTAAAGGTATTCAGTATCTTAAGTCTTGATGAATCTGATTCAAGATTAAGGTAATGAACATTCTAAAGGCTGAGGAACTGATTACTACAGTTTTCACCTACTTCAAGGCTGATAGACTGAGTGGCTCATCGTACACTGTCTTCTGGACATAATCCTTGTAGGAAATTGAAAAAGCCACTGGTTAGTGAAACATCTTCAAAATAAAGATAACTAGGCAATGAACATATTGAATTCATCCACCCTATTGGTATGCTTTCTTATAAATGTTAATAAGGAGGTAAAAGCAATAATTAACCCCTTCACTGTTGGTGCTGTATAGATACATCTTGAGAGCCAGTGTTGGTGCCGTATTAATACCCGAAAATTCTAGCGGCTTTAAATCTAGCAGGAGAAAGCTGGTAGACTTACATCGTAGAGAATGGGTCTGCCTGGTCATTGTGTGTAGTATAAAAAAAATCCTGCAGCATACAGTGCATAATGAGGAAAAAAAGACTTCGACAGTGTATTATCGTATGGAATTTATGGTTGTATTCTCGTTTTCTTGGTCTCACTTGATAGAATGGAAGATAAGTTACAGAAACAGAGATGATTTTGATTGGTTTCATGATGAAAACTACCTTGAAATTTAGCTCAAAGTAGTGGAAATATTCGATTTTTGCCATTGTTCAAGAGTAAACAAATGACGTCACCATCCAATAAGTGTCCATCTGGTCAGTCTAATACACAGTCACAAATGGGTTGACATTATTTATGCAATTATATAATAATGCAGTAGTCTGCATAACAGTAAATCTTCTGTTTTTTGTGTGAATAAAAATTCAAAATGGAAAGCAAGAGTAATATAAGAGGGGCCTGGATATGCGACTAATGAACAGAGAAAATGTTATTTTAGTGCCAGGAATGTCTGCATTGTTTATTCTGGACCCTATTTTCAAATTAGCATCTGTTGAAATTTATGTGAAATTGGCCAAATTGCCAATTTCTCACCACTTTATTGGGTAGTTGAAATAGGTAAATGGGTGTTTTTTTTTTGTATTCATTCGACAGAAAAAAATGGAGTTCTAAAGAAATAGCTACGAGTTTGGTCGACTGAAATGATGGAATTGGCCGAAAATATGGCTCAAAGTAGGCAAAATCACCGATGCATATATATCACCAAGACCGATTACTTCTCGAGAGCATAATCCAGTAAGTTTTCCATCAAATTTCGTTTTTGGTGTCATTACCATCGGGAAAAGATTATCATTTCATAAGATTTTTTTTTTTTTTTTTACACTCTCCAATACCGAGAGTGAGTTCAGGATCAGGTGGTCTCAACAGTGAAAGGGTTAAAAACATGGTGTGCAGCACAAAATGAGCCAAAATCTGAAACAAGTTACTATGAATAAAAATTAGCAATATTCACAGATTTTTAATTCATGGAGATCTCTAAAAACCTAACTTTGTGAAATTTGTGGGTTTGACTGTATACAGTTACGAGTTAATTGTAGTTCAGTTTATTAATGTCATATAATTATATTTAAGACAATGGTTTGGAGATGTAGGTAACAGTTTATTAAGTCGTAAATAGCACTGGTAATTAATGAAGACAGATGCTTAATACAAATGCAAACAATAAACATGATACAAATGCAAAAAATAAACATGATTAAAATAGAAAAAGTAAAATTTAAGTTTAATGTTCTTTTTACCTTTATTTAATTTCTTGGGAAGTGGGTAAAAAAAGTTAAGAATTTAAATCACAAGCTGTTATTATCTATTCACTCTGTCCTGTCTGAAGCACTATATAACATAAAATCAAATTTA
Source organism: Cherax quadricarinatus (assembly GCF_026875155.1). Classification (NCBI taxonomy): domain Eukaryota; kingdom Metazoa; phylum Arthropoda; class Malacostraca; order Decapoda; family Parastacidae; genus Cherax; species Cherax quadricarinatus. The sequence continues at coordinate 35,118,821 of NC_069399.1, forward strand.
CATGTAGTATTAATACCATTCTAAAATAATGCTTACAATTAATATAAGCAAAAGTATATATGATGGTTGTTATTGACAGTGAGAGCGAACTGAATTTTGGTAAAAATAATGTAAAACAATATTTATGCATGTAAGTATAAAAGAATGCAGTATATAGATGTTTTACAAACATAAATAGTGTTTTAAGGCATATTGTTACCATAGCTAAAATAATGAGATGGCTCTTACTACCAACAGCCTAACATTATATACCATGGTTAGTTGTTATTGCACCATTTAAAGACCATCTACACTATTACTACTAGTAAATATTTTCCCTTAAAATTAAGAGTACAGTATTATTAGTTTTTAAATTGTGCAATTGTTCTAATAGCATCAGTGAAACTTGACTTTAATCTTTATTTCATTTGAAATAAAGATTTCCTCCATTTTATGCGGGTTTGCTTTATTTGAAGTCACTATTAGGTGTTGCCCAGTTTCCATTAGCCCTTTGGGGGTTTTTGACGTAACAGTATGGCTTACGTGCAAGGGTTTTTGACGTTTTTGACGCGTAAATTCTAGCGCTGTCAAATCTAGTGAGAGAAAGCTGGTAGGCCTACATAAGAAAGAATGGGTCTATGTGGTCAGTGTGCGCAGTATAAAAAAAATCCTGCAGCACACAGTGCGTAATGAGAAATAAAAAACTTTGACCGTGTTTTTGGATTAAAACAGCGACTTTGCACTGTATTTTTGTGTGGTATTTATTGTTGTATTCTAGTTTTCCTGGTCTCATTTTATAGAATGGAAGACATATTACAGAAATTGAGATGATTTTGACTGATTTTACAATGAAAAGTACCTTGAAGTTGAGCTCAAAGTAGCAAAAATGTTCGATTTTTACCAAAGATCAAAAGTAAACAAATCATGCCAAGCGTCCAATGCACATCAACTGGTGAGTCTAACATTCTTTCACAAGTGCGCTGATATTATTTATACCATTTCTACACTAATGCAGTAGTCTGCATAACAGTAAATCTTCTATTTTTTTTTGTGAGAATAAAAATTCAAAGTGGAAAGCAAAAGGATGTAAGAGGGGCGTGGGAACGCGACTAATGAACAGAGGAAATGTTATTTTAGTGCCAGGAATGTCTCTTGTTTATTCTGGACTCAATTTGGAAATTGGCATCTTTTGAAATTTGTGTGAAATTGGCAAAATTGCTAAATTCTGACCACTGTATTGGATAGTTGAAATCCGTAAATGGGTGGTTTCTTGTACTCATTCGATAGAAAAAATAGAGTTCTAGTGAAATAGTTATGATTTTTGTCAACTAGTACACTGGAATTGGCTAAAAATAGGGCTCAAAGTGGGAAAAATCGCCGATGCGGAAACATCGTCAAGACCGCTAACTTTGCGAGAGCATATTTCCGTAAGTTTTCCATCAAATTTCATACTTTTGGTGTCATTATGACCGGGAAAAGATTCTCTATCTTTTCATAAGGAAATTTTTTTTTAAATTTGGCCGACCCTGAGAACATGTCTGTTGAGAAATGGTTTACCAGCTAAGGTTGATTAAATACAGTGGACCTCCGACATTCGATAGTATTCTGTTCCTGAGAGCTCATTGAATGTCGAAAATATCGAAAGTCGAATTTTTCCCCATAAGAAATAATGGAAATCAAATTAATCCGTGCAAGACACCCAAGAGTATGAAAAAAAAAATTTTACCACATGAAATATTAAGTTTAATGCAGTAGAATAATTACAATAACAATAGAATAATAACAATAGAATAATTGACACTTACCTTTAATGCAGATCTGGTGATGATTGATTGGATGGGAGGAGGGGAGAGTGTCGAAGTTGTTATTGTTTAGAAGGGGAATCCCCTTCCATTAGGACTTGAGGTAGGACCAGCTTGAGAGTCACTGGACCTCTGTCGCCGTTCCTTTAAGATTTGTCTAAAATGGGCCATAACATTGTCATTGTAATAGTCACCAGCACGGCTTGCAGTAGCTGTGTTAGGGTGATTTTCATCCATAAAGGTATGCAGTTCAATCCACTTTGCACACATTTCCTTAATTTTTGAAGTAGGCACAATGGAGTCCACAACTGGCATAGGCTTCTCAGGGTTAACCCCAAACCCTTCAAAATCTTTCTTAATTTCCATACTAATTCTCACCCTTTTTACCACAGGGTTGGCACTAGAAGCTTTCTTGGGGCCCATGGTGACTTATTTTGCAGAAACAAGCACCAAAAACAGTGACAATATGGATAATATGGAATGTACCGAATGTATCCTTAGATGCGTGCACACTGGCTGGCTTGTAAACACTGGCACACACGGGGCAGTTCAGGCCACATGTGGACACGTCTCGTACGAATCGTATCGAATGTCTGGTTTTCCATCGAATGTCGAGGCAAAATTTTTGCGTTAAAATGCATCGAATGTCGGATTTATCGAATGTCGATGCCATCAAATGTCGGGGGTCCACTGTATAGGGAGTACTTAGCTGATACGACAGCAAATCGTCCACACAGCCGCCCCTGCAGATGAGGTCTTGAAAAGCTGTATCATCCACTTCTTAACGGGCTGAAAAAGATTATATTATGTTAATAATGAATTACCCCTAGGGGGGTGTTATGTCAGCATATTTCATTCACTGATGGCTGGCGTACGTACTTGTGTGGACTTAAAAGTCCGCTTATCACCAGGGTCTATGATAAGTAACTAACTCGTAACTTCAACTCAACTGCTCAGTCAATAGTAGTACATCACGAGTTAGAACACTTACCTGAGTATATGTATCTGACCCGTAGTTACGCCCGGATATCCATTGAGTTGATTGAAGAATAGTGTTCTTTGAAGAATGTTGCACTACACTCTGTTGGATCGCAACACTCGTTGTTACACTGTTCATCAATAATTGTTCACACCATAATGTCACTAAAGAAGCTGATCACACTTCTCTGTAAGTGTTTATCGTGTTTTGTGAGACACTTTGTTCACACTAATGCATGGATCAGTGTTCTTTGTTGGTTATCCTGGCATCAGTGTGACTCTCGGTAGAGTCAAAAGTAATCTGACCTCACAGCATCCTACACCATTCCAGTGCCCCTCAAACATAAAGGAAAAGCTGACCTAGTACTTTTGCTTCCTTGCCACTTCCTCCATGAAGCAAAGCAGAATGTTTGATTCTTGCTGTCTTAAGCATAGACAACAGTGTCCACTATTTTTACCATGGTAATAAAGTGGGAGCAGGATTTTCCTTAATTGTCCTGCTAAGGTAAGAGATGGACTGTCTTTTATTAAACTACACTTTGCAACACTGGACTTTGCAAGGAGTGTCGGTTGCTTGACCACGTCACATACTCGTACTGCATCTGGGATTAATTACTTGCTGTAGCAGTACACAAGATGCTTGCCCCCTCTGAGAGGGCTGGGCCCCTCAGGGCTGAAAGGGGCTGAAGGGGGCTGATACCCCCATCCTGGAGAAAATTTCTCCACACTGGGGGCCGGCGGAAGTTCGCTGCAGGTGAACTATTCATCACTTAACATTAATTTGATTTTCCCACTCGCCACCACTGCTGCTTGCCTTTTCTGAACAGCTTTAGTCTGTGTGGTTTCTGGAGAATCACTAATTTTATTTTCAACACTGTAATTCTAACGGCACTAGTTTATTTATTGTCCACTTATTCACTACACCTTTGCTTAAAACATCAACTGTCCTGATGATTGCATTTGCATCAGGATATATGGTCACAATTTTTCCAAGTGGCCATTGGGACCTTGGACCATTATTGTCAATAATCACTGTCACCAGGTCTTAAGGACTTATGATTTTCAGGAACACCAGCTCCATAGAAGTGTTCTCTCAGTGAGGTAAGATAGTCTTCTCGCCAAATTTTCTCCCAACATTCAATCACTTTATTAAGGTGTTTGAATTTACGTCCGAGTTGCTCATGTTCGAAATAAGCAGGATCCTCTATGATTTCTTTATCATTCATGGGAGGAACAGGTTCGAGCCTTCTGCCATGGACTAAATGAGATGGACTTAACACTTCTAAATTGTCCAGATCATCAGTAACATAAGTTAGAGGTCTGTTGTTGACTCTATTTTCTATTTCAGTCACAACAGTACGGAATTCTTCTGAGTCGATTCTTTGACGATGAAGAGTCTTCCTTAAACAACGTTTTACAATGCCGATCATTCTTTTATAAAATCCGCCGTGCCATGGAAATTTAGGAGGAATGTATCTCCAACAACAACTGTGTTGATTCAGCATCTGTTGTACTTCTGGTTGATCAAAGGCAGCACCAGCAACAAAGTTCGTTGCATTATCTGAAATCATCAGTCTGGGACACGCCCTTCTGGCTGCAAACCGTCTGAATAATTTGATAAAGGTCAGTGGCTACTTCTAGATGTACTGCTCTAGTCGTAGCACAAGTGAACAAACAGATGTACTCCTTGATGGGAACTTTGTCAACTGTTTTGGTTAAAATTATTGGCCCAGTGTAATCTACACCTGTCACCTCAAATGGAGTGATATGACAAACTCTTTCAGAGGGATATGGAGGTGGACCTGGATACTGACATACTCGCATATCATAGTGACGACAAGTAATACAGTCCTTTATTTGTTTTTTCACACTTTGTCGACCTTGAGGTAGGAACACACTACCCCACCACATAACACGTTACTGTGGGTGTTTTGCACAATCAGTTTTGTTAGCCAATGATTCTTGGGGATCAATATTGGATGTATGGCTTCTTCAGGTAGTGAAGAATTATGAATTCTTCCTCGGCATCTTATAATCTTTTCTGAGTCGAGATAAAGTCCTAAAGAATTAATCACAACAAGTTTCTTTGGGGATTTATCTTGTGTTTCTAGAAATTTATATTCTGTAGAGAAAATGTCTTTCTGTATTAGTTTCACCCAGTATTTAATGGGTTCAAGACATTCATAATTAGGTTTTATTCCTTTAATGAATTTAAAGACAAGAGCTGTAACTCTTAAGAGTTTACCCAAAGATGAGTATTTAGATCCATCAATGACTATTTCTGTTGTGTCTGCAATATTTACACAACTTATTTCTGCTGTGTTCAAGCAGACTGTTTCTTCTGACATAATGTGAGCTTTTTGCTGAGGCCAGTTATTTTCATTAGAGAGCCAGTTTGGTCCGTGGAGCCATAATTTATTATCTACAAATTTCTTGAGTGGGACACCACGTGACAACATGTCAGCTGGATTCTCTTGGGTAGGGACGTGGAGAAAGAGATAATCTCTCTGCATCTCTTTTATTTCTGCTACTCTGTTCTGTACATAGACCAACTTACTCTTATTATTTCTTAACCACTGGAGAACTGCTTCATTATCACTCCAGATCATGGTGTTTTCAATAGTGAGATGATCAAGTACTTTGTTGAGATAGACAGCTAATTTTGTACCTACATAGAGTGCTGTCAGTTCCAATTGTGGTACTGTTCTAACCTTCAAGGGCACTACCCTGGCCTTTGAAGTAATTAGTGTACTTCCTTCAGCATTACTCATGTAAGCTTCAGCGCCATAACCTCTGGTTGACATATCACAGAACACACGTAATGTGTACTTGTTTCCCTCTTGACCTATTTTTCTGGGAAATTTAATTTGATGAAGTTGCTTAAACTCCTTGGATATTTCATCCCATGCTTGACTCATTTCTAGAAGCAAGTTCTCATCCCATGCAATTTTGAGCTTCCATGCATCATGCATAAGTATTTTACCTTTTATGGTAATCAGTGAGACGAGTCCTAGGTATCTTTAATGAGGAAATGTTTTGCCACACAGTGGCATCATCAGTCCATACAAAGGATAATGGTGAAGAACAGGAGGAGTTTGAGGTAATCAGTCCCTCGGCCTTGAGTTGATGTGGTTACTCCATCAATCTTGAAAAGAATACAGCATATGTGCGGAGAAGTAACTTATACAGTGGTCCCTCGTTTTTCGTAATTAATCCGTTCCTGGAGCCGTTACTATAAACAAAATTTATGATTTGCGAATCAATTTTCCCCATAAGAAATAATGTAAATACAATTAATCCGTTCCTGACACCCAGAAGTATTAAAACAAAAAATTTTTTTACATGAAATATACATATAGTACATAAACAATACAATGGGAAATGATGAATGAAACATTAACAGCATAACACTTACCTTTATTGGAGATTATTCTTAGTGTATGGGAGACTGGAGGAGGAGAGAGATTGGAATGTTTACAGTTTGGAAGGGGAATCCCCTTCCAGCAACACCTCAGGTACCAATTGCTTCTCTGGGGTTGCTTCTCTTCTCTGTTTCTTAATGCCACTAGGACCACCTTGAGAGTCTCACTAGTCCTGTCTCGCAAAGTAACTGTGGAGAGAGCTCTGTTTCTGGTGTCTCTTTAACACTTCCCGAAAATGGCCCAAGACTTTGTCACTGTACATATTTCTCACCTTCTTTACCACAGGCTTGGCACTAGGAGCTTTCTTTGGAGCCATGGTAGCTTATTTAGTAATTGCAAGCACTAAAATGAGTGGAATATTATGAAATATTTCGTAGGAGCACTTGAGGGGACCTTCACTCACTGGTAAACAATGCCAGACTGGCTGGGTAGGGAGGCCGCCCCGGCTCACACCGTGCGTATGCGTCCCGGACGAACTACTATTCGCGAGTCAACCTATGAAAAACGAGTCCATGTTTATACGAAAATACCCCTATGATTGGCGAAATTTACGATTGCCGAGAACTACGAAAAGCGAGGGACCACTGTATACTGTAGGCAGGAGCGGTGTGGCAGTCGTAGGTGGTATCACATTTGTCCAATGTGGAAGTAGGTCATGCCCAAGGGTTAGGGAATGATTACCTCAAACTACTCCTGTTCTTCACCATTATCCTTTGTATGGACTGATGAAGCCACTGTGTGGCAAAACGTTTCCTCATTAAAGATACCCAAGTGTTGCACGTGTGTCTAATTTATCACAGATAACACCACTGACCACTATCCCATCTTTCTCATAACCAACTTGTGTAAAGTGCCCCAGGACACAACTAAGATCACATTCCGACTACATGAGTCATCTGTTCATAACTTTATTTCAGTATTAGGTGACATTGACTGGCAAAACGAGCTAGCAGACAACTTAGATATTGATAAATGTGTTAATATTTAAAAAAAAAAAAAAAATCTCTATAACATGCATTGCCCAATAAAAACTAAGCAGATCACAACAAAGAGATTAACAGCATCCTCAAATCTATTGATAAAAAACATCTATATGAAAAACAGTACAGAATGGGTCTAATAGCAAGGGATCTCACAAAACGTTACTCATCAGTACTAACCAGTCTAATAAGGAGGTCAAAAAAATTGTATTATGAAAACAAATTTCATGACATAAAAGGTGATATGAAAAAGACCTTGAAAACCTTATCTGAAATTCTAGGAACAAAAAAGCTGTCACAAAACAGATTACTCAGTTGTCTACGAAGATTGTGTTGACCTGTACTTAGCTCTGTGAAGACTTGACTGTGTGATCTCTGTGAATCAGAACCAAGATGTCCTCTCTTGAGCAACTCTACCAGCAGCTAAAAGAGGAGCTTAGGGTTGCTAAGCCGGAGATACGGTGTTTAACGGAGGAGAACAAGAGGATTCATAGTAATCCTCCTGTTGTGAGTCCTCAGGTTAAGAGGGGAACCTGGTCAGTGGCCGCACAACATGGAAGCAAGCTGAGGATCAAGAAGACTGTTGGAGTGGCAGAAACAATGAAGAACCAGAAGACTACTGTGGAAATTTCCAACCCATTGCCGGTGCTACCTGGCGAATGTGGGTTGTCTACTTGGAACGTTACAACGATCACCAAGGAAGCATTGGCAGACATGAATGAGACATCCCTTGAAACCCCAATGAAGACCATCGAGAACATCACAACGAATTCCACAAGGGAAGGTAAGAGCATTGTTTTGGTTGGAGACATTAAGGTTAGGTTTATGGATAGGGCCTTTTGTCTTAGGGACAGGAAGAGGAGGCAGAGGGTATGTTTTCCTGGGGCTGGGATGGGGGATATTGTTAGCTATCTTGATGACATCATGAAAGGTAATGGGAGCAATCCTATTATCTGCCTCAGTGTGGGAGGCAACAATGTTGGCAGACATAGGAGTGAGGACCTGATTAGCAGGTATAGGTCAGCGATAGAGATAATTAGGAAGAAGGGTGGGAACCCTGTCATATGTGGTATTTTGCCAAGGAGAGGAGTTAGAAATGAATGGTTGTCCATGGCAATTGGTGTCAATTGCTGGCTGGACAAATACTGTAAGGAAAATGTGGTAACATTCATTGACAACTGGGAACTCTTCTGTGGCAGAAATGACATGTATGCCAGGGATGGGGTTCACTTATCTAGGTCTGGGGTGGGGGCACTGGCAACTGCAGTGGAGAGAGCTGTTAGGGCTTTAAAGTAGGAATAGTGGTATGGGTTTTTCCAGGAAAACAGTGAAGTCCCAGTGTAGTAATATTATGAGTTCTAGGGGAACTAGTAATAGGCAGAATGGGTTGGATATTGGAAAGCCAGTGACACTAGGTGACAAGGACAGTAATAAGTTTAGTGAAAAAAACAGAAATGAGCAGGAAGGGCAAAGAGAACAGAGGGGCTATAAACATATATTATGCTAATAGCTGTAATACTTGGAATAAGATGGATGAGTTGAGATTAGTTGCTAGTGCAGGTAACATTGATGTATTTGCCATAACCGAGACATGGTTTAATTCAAAAAGTTGGGACATGCCTGCAGAATGTCATATTTGGGGTTTTAAGTTGTTCCAAGTAGATAGAAGTATTGGTAAGGGGGTGGAGTGGCACTGTATGTCAGAGATCGCTTGAACTGTTGCATGAAAATGGGCATTAAGTCTAAAGTAACACATATAGAGTCTGGATAGAATTTTCAGAGAGGCAAGAAAAATTGATTCTAGGAGTGATATACTGTCTCCCAAACTTAGATAGGGACCAAGGGAGATTACTATGGGAGGAAATTGTTAAGGCCACAAGGCATGATAATGTGGTAATTCTAGGGGACTTTAACTTTAGTCATATTGATTGGAATTTCTTGACTGGGAATATAGAATCTAACAACTTCTTAGAACTAGTTCAGGATTATTTTTTGAAGTTTGTGACAGAGCCTACAAGGGGAAGTAACCTGCTTGACTTGGTTTTGGCAAACAAGGAAACCCTTGTTAATTTAGAAATAGTACAGAGGAACTTGGCACAAGTGATCACAGATCAGTTACCTTTAGAATTGAATAGAAGTATGATAGTAGGGATAATTCAGTAATGGTTCCAGATTTTCGCTTAGCAGATTACAATGGGCTTAGAGAACACTTATCATCTGTGGACTGGGGTAATGAAGAGAGCTATCAGTATGACAGCTTTTGTGGAAAATATTTAATTTTCCGAAGTTATAGTGCCTAATGAAAATGGAAGAGAACTAACAGGGAACCTCTGCGTCTGCACCGATGGGCAGAGGGGAGGCTGAGGCAGGCATCGGGAGTCTTGTTGGGGTATAGGCCTGGGAGAGTGGGAGAGTACACTAGTTAACATGGAACCAGGAAATTGGTGGTTCTGATGGTCGAAACATGATTAGTGGTCCCACTTCATAATAGGAAGTGTCATAACTGTTCCTAATGAAGAGTGAAGGAACATATTTGCTGGACCACTATAACCAGGTGGTAAAATTAGTAAATAGTATGGGTCACCAAGCCGGGTACAACGGGGCACGCCATGACGAGTGTTTGGGGGAAAGATTACCCTACTACTTAATCGACACTCATCGAGCTCAGATCTTAATGGAGCGACCTCTAATGTGTGTAAAATTCATGAGACGTTAAGTCGTCTTGTGAATTGTAGTGAAATCAGTGATAATAACACTAAGTTAAGGAATGGTTTAAGTGATATGAGTTGCCATTCCCCAAGTGAGTGAGCACATGTTAACCCCGTGATTCTGGTCCCGGGGATCGTGGAGGTTTTACGGAGTCATGGCTCCTAAACCGAACAAACCAATGGATACCTCATCCTGCTGGTATAAGAACCGTATTGGTGTAGCAGGACATCGAAATGAGATGGTGGATGGAGGAAATAAGGAGCATCAACCACCCACAGTTAAGTATCCTTTCTAGTTATAGCAAGCTGATACTGGCCAGTTAGGTATGTGACCACCAGAGAAAATTGGTAAGTGGTAGTCTCGTTATGTTCACAACTTATTTGTAACACCGTGCCTGTGAAGGCTTACTCAGCCCTGTAACAACTTCAGACAGTATTACCAAGGCTGGCTCCTCCTCAGGAAAATTAATGAATAGAAAAAGAAATAATTCACAAAGATAAACACTTTATTATTTATTAATGCAAAGATAAAACAGTGAAACATAAAGGTGTATCCTATTTGAAAGAAAAATTAAAAATGAAATGAAAAAATGACATTTGAATTCAAAGCTAATATGTACAGTTTTACTGGGGTGTCTGGTGGAGGTTGACACCATCTTGTAGAAATTGTAGCCGTTACTGATGATGTGGGGTGGGGTCACAGGTGTTGGTGACAACCCAACGGCTAGTTCTTCACAGAGTCTATAGCCTTGAATAGTCAGTCCAGATGACAGGAAAGCAGGTTCTTTACCACTACAAAGATGAGGGGTTGTCTGCTGTCACCTACACTTAATCAGGTAGGTAGATCCAAAAAGTGATGTCACTGGACTTTTGCAAAAGTCCTTCTCCTTCAACACTTCTCGTTGGTTGGCAGGTGACCCGATCTGTCATTCCAAGCTGGAAAGAGAGACAGGTTACCCACTGCTTAAGAAATCACTCTCCATGATAAGTACAATACCTAAAAGACATGGTGATTATCAAAACATCTAACATGGAGATCAAGGCTGAAAGGACTAAGTTTATTATTGGTCAAAAGTGAAGCTTTCAACCAGTAAGTCCACTAGAATAGGAGTGGGCTTTTACAGTTGTGCTGGGAGCTGTGAGTCAAGTGATTACTGTTTGGACAGAGCCCCACACGTCACCTTTCGGGGTGGGGAGAAAGGGGGGGAGGGGATAGTGGGAGCTAGACTGACCCTACCTTAACAAGCAGCCGGCAATCAAACTATCGTTACCATATACTCGCTCGCTACTCCTATCTGTTGAACTTTTCTTTCACAGTGCCTATTGGTGTTACCCAACCTTAATCTACGGTACTGGACTAGGATAGATGTAGATAAGATTTGTGAGGTCGAAGGAGCCACCTGCAGTGACCAGGGGTGGCTTAAGTTTTCTCGCAGTTCTACATGGGGTAACTACTGTAAACAATATATGGTTGTCACCTCCCATGAGATTACTTCTATGAATGTAATGTTGAGGTACATGCAAGTTATTTAATTTCCACATCTGCCCGATTGTCCTTCCTGAACCAGATGTAATCAGTGAAAATTACTTAATTGAATTAATTACTTTATATTTAAGGGACTGATTGAAAGAAGTGGGTATAGGGTACACAAATTTAATTGTGTGGCTAGGATTTATACAAGAGTAAAGGGCATGAATTACTCTTATAAAACGTCTACTTAAGTTCTATAATCGGTGATTAATAACCCTTAAACTGTCCAAACATAGATCTACGTTTCCACACATAGCACTCCAAACATAGATCAACGTTTCATTTTTCATTCCTTCAAATCTGGCACAATAGGCTTGAGTTGCCTAGACATGAAAGAATGGGTCTGTGCACTCAGTGTGTGTACTATTAAAAAAATCTGGGAGCACTTAGTACCTTGTGGGAGCACCAGTTCAATTGAGTCAGCTAGAGCAAATAGCATCGCAAACACCAGGGATTCACTGATGCCATGTTGCATTAACACTCCTATTTTAAGAGGAAAGTAAAAACAGGTTAGATAAATACATGAGTGTGGGTGGGTGTGAGTTGACCTGACTAGCTTGTGCTACTAGGTCTGATGTCATGCTCCTTCCTTCATTGGATGTGACCTGACTAGGTGGGTCATTGTTCTAAGCCAGGGGGGGAGGGTGACATGTACCTGCCTTGCATGGGCCAGTAGGCCTGCAGCTGGCTGGCTGTCTGGCTTGCTTTGGCTGTCTCTGGCTGTTTCTCTGTCTATATCTCTGTCTGTATCTCTGCCTATCTATATGTCTGTCTATATATCTGTCTCACATGTACACATAAGTACAATTATACATAGTGTAAATTACCTAGGATAGCCCAAAAATTCCAGGCAAAGATAGACAGGCATATAGATAAACAGACAGATAAACAGAAACATATTTGTATGTATCAGTGAAAACAAATAAAGCCAGGGTTCCCCGAGTACCCATTTATCAAATGTCACCGAGCTGAGAACAGATGCCATAACACGATTCTTCAAGGTGTGTGATATACATATCCTCCAGGCAGACAGAAAGACAGATAAGCAGAGACAGACAGGCAGGCAGAGACAGATAGACAGGCAGGCAGACAGAGACAGACAGACATACATAGACAGAGACAAGACATGTTTGTATGTAACAGTGATAACAAATACAGCGAGGGTTAGCTGGAGCAGTGTGCATTTATCAAATGTCTCTAGGCTGTCAACAGTATAAGGATGCCTTTCATAACACCATGCTTCAAGGTATATGCCAGGTTTTCTAAAACATTGCTGGGACCTATAAATACTTTGTACATATATCTAGGCAATAGTAAATAGCCCAGGCAGGTGTAAATGTTCACCTGCCAGTGTGATATTAGGTACTATTTCAGTACCTAATATTGTCTATTGTAGAAATTTGTCTGGACTGCCTCCGTGTGAGTTGTCTACCCTAGCAAGCTCTGTTGACACCGAGCCCTGAGGCTGGTACCTCAGCCTCACAAGTGGCTTATGACACATTTCCATGAATAACTGATGTTGCAAGGAATCTCGCCTGCATGCACGAATAAAGGACTAACTTACTTGGTGTTTGAGAATATATCCCGGTCTTCAACCTCCCTAAGCTTTAGCCCCTCTGGACTTCCCCTTCAAAACCACATGCAGCCGGGAACCTAAATGTTATGTTGTTGTCCATTATTACTTTGATAATAAGGTTCTCACTATGTTCTAGTGTGGGGTAGCTTTTACATAAAGGCCTTATGTCTAGGGGTAATACTTACATTCATGATTGATCGTCCTCACTCTCTGAAATTCTTTCTCCAGCCCTCTTCACAGGTTATTTAAACTACCTCTATAAAAAATATAACTGTATTCTAAATAGATATGTACAGAATATACAATTACAGCACTCACATATTCAAAACATAAGTCTACACACTCCTTAGCTGCTCCCACATGGTGCATCTCGGCAACTTTGCCCTTCTCTCTTCATGATTAATCTCTGGGCTAACCAGTGTTTTGACACACTTTAGTCACCCTGGGTATGGTGGCCAAAACTTAAGTTATAAAACCTCACCCCTGGAGCACACATAATGCCCAAAAAAATAGAAAGAAAGACCTAGAGGTCCTGCCAGCTTGAAGTCCACCAAGAGAGAGAGAGAGAGAGAGAGAGAGAGGGAGGAGCCTAGCCAAGCTCCTCCCACTCCCACCAAAAAACAAAAGACTGTTGCCAAGCACAATTCTCTAGTTACCACACCCCTCAAGGAAGGTTCCTTGATGTTGGTGAGGGGCTCTTGATTTAGGGAATTGGATCTGTGCTCCAGTTCCCCAAATTAAGCCTGAATGCCTTCCACATCCCCCCCCCCCAGGCGCTGTATAATCCTCCGGGTTTAGCGCTTCCCCTTGATTATAATAATGATAATTGGACCTGTGCCCATTCACAACCTCTGCTATGACTGTACGTAGGGCAGCACCTCTGTGATTCTCACTCGGATTAGAGACTTCACTCCCACTAATCACGTTGGCTACCATTTCATGCTTGGACTCACTTTCTGTTTATACCTGAGAGATATCCCTACTAGCCTGGGGTTCCTTTAAATTACTGGGATATAGTGCAGTATAGTGCTTACCTCTGCAACAGCCTCAGCACTCACTGAGCTGGATGTCACAGTCTCTGGAAAAGTGTTCCCCACAACACTTGAAGCAGAGTCTCAACTCCTTTAGTCTCCATTGCCTACTGCTCAGTGTTGTGTACTCAGAGCAACTCATGCTAGTGTGTTCGCCTTCGCAGAACACACATATTCTGGCACGAGTGCCTCTGAGGTTCTACTTAGAGGTTCTTGCCTTAGACGCTTCTTTGCCATAGTACACTCCAACGTTAGTCGTATGAGCTTTAGATTGATCTCCCGAGATCTTTGAGTAACTATCTGTGTTTTTATGTGGTGATGGTGGTGACTCTTCTCTCTCACCTATACTCAAATGAGAAACGAGATCTCCCAACCCCTCAATAATTTGTTGTATCGTGAACTGGTTTGTCCGATATTTTAAGTGTAACTCATACACTGTAGTGCTAGCCAGTTTCCTCTGTATCACCTGATTGATGAACCATTCTGACTTACCCCAATCATGTAAATCTTTAAGACTATTTGTCAAACTCATAACTTCGATTTGGAACTTCTCTAGGCTCTGATGGTCATGGTGACAAGCCTCCAGGTCCAACAAGCGATAAAGTATAGCTACCTTTATCTCCTCAGTGTTGCCAAACATGTCCTGTAATTGGTCCTTGACATGTTGGTAATTAGTGTCAGTGGTTTGGTAATGTAGGACCAAGTCTAAGGCTTTACCCTTGAGCTGTGATGGTAAATACTATAATTTGACGGGATCTGACAAATCGTCTCTGTCATCTATCTGGGCTTTAAACTGATCCCAAAAAGCAATGTACTCTGTTAAGGTTCCATCAAACACTGGTACATTCAATTGGGGCAATCTGGGCAACACATTAACAGGTGTGCTGCTATTCGTGCTCCCTGAAATATTTGCTGCCCCTGCCATACCAGCCTTTAAAGTCTTTATTAACTGCTTGCAGAGTTTCATCTCTGCTTTACACTCTGCCCTTCGTTCGTCATATTCCTTCCGAGCTACCTTGACAGTATCGTCAGACTCACCTGCAGCATAGGTTTCTGTGTCATAAAGGATAAATGATTTCTCAAAGGCCTCCAGCCTTTCCTCCAAATATTTCAGGCAACTCTCTAGTTCCTCACAGTCTACATCTTGATCTTGCCTAAACGTGCTTTGTTTAGGCATCCCTTATAGGCCCCCATAGACCGCTTGAGATGACTTACAGATGAGACAGCTGGTACTCCGTCTTCACCCACCATAGCCGAGGTTTAGTTAAGAGCACAGCACTAATTTGTACTTCAATTAGCCCACCCCACAGCACGAAACGGTATTAGGCAAGAATGAACGAGTCTCAAGGCTCCTCAACAAGCTTAACGACTCCCTTTATTATATTGACTACTCTGAATTATAATGTACACTGTTAGCTTTCAACCCAAACTGAAATGTATATTGATGTGAAAGCTTAACCTAGCAATTTCCTGTACAACGTCAGCAAATAATTACAGGACTTAAGCTAGTCTCTGGTATAACTCACAAATCCCACATTAAAATGTCAGTGATGATGAAAATCACACAATAAAAATGCAGTCTTTACAAATTAAAATTCACTTGATTAGCACAAATAAATTCAACAATTCAACTTATGAAACAGTAAATAAATAATGTGTGAATAGCTTGGCCTAACTGTGCCCAGCTTAGTCTAGTGTGGTTGGTTGGATAAAGTAAATCCTAACCTAACTTCTATAACTGTTGAAATTAGTGTGCAGCTATAGCCTAAATCTGGCTTTAGAATTCACAGTAAATGATAACTAGGTTAAATCTGAATAGACTGATGCAATGGTTGGAGAAGTGGCAGATGCAGTTTAATATTGACAAATGCAAAGTTCTAAATGTTAGACGGGACAATAACCATGCCACGTAAACTAAATAATGTAGTTCTTAATACTACTGATTGCGAAAAGGATTTAGTAGTTCTGGTTAGCAGTAATCTAAAACCAAGACAACAGTGCATTGGTGTTGGCTTCATATCTAAAAGTATAAATAATAGAAGTCCTCAGGTTGTTCTTCAACTCTATATATCCTTGGTTAGGCCTCATTTAGACTATGCTGCTCAGTTCTGGTCACCGTATTACAGAATGGATATAAATGCTCTGGAAAACGTACAGAGGAGGATGACAAAGATGATCCCATGTATCAGAAATCTTCCCTATGAGGATAGACTGAGGGCCCTGAATCTGCACTCTCTTGAAAGGCGTAGAATTAGGGGGGATATGATCGAGGTGTATAAATGGAAAACAGGAATAAATAAAGGGGATGTAAATAGCGAGCTGAAAATTTCCAACCAAGACAGGACTTGCAGCAATGGTTTCAAGTTGGAAAAATTCAGATTCAGGAAAGATATAGGAAAGCACTGATTTGGTAATAGAGTTGTGGATGAGTGGAAGAAACTTCCGAGTACAGTTATTCAGGCTAAAACGTTGTGTAGTTTTAAAAATAGGTTAGATAAATACATGAGTGGGTGTGAGTTGGACCTGACTAGCTTGTGCTGCTGGGTCTGGTGCCGTGCTCCATCCTTGAGTGGAGGTGACCAGACTTGGTGGGTCATTGGGCTAATCCGGGGTGGGTGGGTCATTGGGCTTATCCGGGGGGCACATGGACCTGCTCACCATGGGTCAGTAGGCCTGTTGCAGTGTTCCTTCTTTCTTATGTTCTTATCTACTATAACTGCTGTAAATATTGCACAAGCCTAGCCTAACTGTGGCTACCTTGCAAATCCACTTTCCTATATCCTTTCTAAATCTAAACTTGTCTAATTTGAATCCATTACTGCGGGTTCTCTCTTGGAGAGATATCCTCAAGACCTTATCTATATCACCTTTATTAATACCCATCTTCCACTTATACACTTCGATCATGTCTCCCCTCATTCTTCGTCTAACTAGTGAATGTAATTTAAGGGTCTTCAGTCTTTCTTCATAAGGAAGATTTCTAATGCTATGTATTAATTTAGTCATCCTACGCTGAATGTTTTCTAACAAATTTATGTCTATTCTGTAATATGGAGACCAGAACTGGGCTGCCTAATCTAGGTGAGGCTTTACTAATGATGTATAAAGCTGTAATATAACCGCTGAACTTCTGTTGCTTACACTTCTTGAAATAAATCCCAGTAATCTGTTTGCCTTATTACATACACTTAGGCATTGCTGTGGAAATAAATGGTATAAAATACCGACACAATGGAAATATAAACACATATCCAGTATAATGTGATCCTTTATTGACAACGTTTCGCCCACACAGTGGGCTTTTTCAAGTCACAAACAGATCTACCTGGGGTGTATGTGTATGTATGTATAATGCTCGCCAAGACCGTAGTCCTGGCACAGGTCTCAATCTTGCGATGACCCGTCTCTGCCTCCCGAGGGAGAAAGGTTTCTACAGTGATGCGACGTATGCTGCTCAAGCACTCTTCTGGTCAGTTCAACTGGTGCATCTCATAAGCGACAACACCATATGTACTCCTAACTGTGGAGACTAGCGAGGAGGAGGTGTCTTCCTTTGCAGATGACACCCGAATCTGCATGACAGTGTCTTCCATTGCAGACACTGCAAGGCTCCAGGCGGACATCAACCAAATCTTTCAGTGGGCTGCAGAAAACAATATGAAGTTCAACGATGAGAAATTTCAATTACTCAGATATGGTAAACACGAGGAAATTAAATCTGCATCAGAGTACAAAACAAATTCTGGCCACAAAATAGAGCGAAACACCAACGTCAAAGACCTGGGAGTGATCATGTCGGAGGATCTCACCTTCAAGAACCATAACATTGTATCGATCGCATCTGCTAGAAAAATGACAGGATGGATAATGAGAACCTTCAAAACTAGGGAGGCCAAGCCCATGATGACACTCTTCAGGTCACTTGTTCTATCTAGGCTGGAATATTGCTGCACACTAACAGCACCTTTCAAGGCAGGTGAAATTGCTGACCTAGAAAATGTACAGAGAACCTTCACGGCGTGCATAACGGAGATAAAACACCTCAATTACTGGGAGCACTTGAGGTTCCTGAACCTGTATTCCCTGGAACGCAGGCGGAAGAGATACATGATTATATACACCTGGAAAATCCTAGAGGGACTAGTACCGAACTTGCACACGAAAATCACTCACTACGAAAGCAAAAGACTTGGCAGACGATGCAACATCCCCCCAATGAAAAGCAGGGGTGTCACTAGCACGTTAAGAGACCATACAATAAGTGTCAGGGGCTCAAGACTGTTCAACTGCCTCCCAGCATACAGGTAAACTCCAGGTTATCATGGGTAACAGCTTGTCTGGTTCGTTGACTCCATAGTACACTAGTGTGGCCGCAGTCATCTCTGGGTCCTCTTCAGGAGTGAATATCAGTCCTAGTTGCCTGCGGAATGTCTCAATAACTTCGCACTCCAGAAGACAGTGTGTTAGGGGCCGCCGGGCAACGTGCTGACAGTACTGGCACATCTCAGCCTTGTCTACCATCATCTTGACTGTGGGAAAGCCCAAACGAAGCCGATGGATGGCGGTACACTGTGCTCTGGACCAGCTGCTATCATATGGAGGAGGTTCTCCCTGAGTCGCTGCTCGGTACCACTGTTGAGATGGGGTATCACCTAAGACCTCCCCCGTAAGTTTCATGGCTCTGGCAGCCACCAGTTTGGTCTGTCGTAGGCTGATGGGGACAGTAATCCCAACATGAGGATAGTCTGTTGCTGCCTTGGCTGCATCATCTGCCGCCTCATTTCCCCGGATGCCAGCATGGCTGGAGATTCAGTTCAATGTCGATCTGTTACCCTGAACTTCTAAGGCTGTCATTATGCTCAGGATCGATGTGATGAGGTGAACATTGTCCTGTTTACCTGGAGTTTACCTGGAGAGAGTTCCGGGGGTCAACGCCCCCGCGGCCCGGTCTGTGACCAGGCCTCCTGGTGGATCAGAGCCTGATCAACCAGGCTGTTGCTGCTGGCTGCATGCAAACCAACGTACGAGCCACAGCCCGGCTGATCCGGAACTGACTTTAGGTGCTTGTCCAGTGCCAGCTTGAAGACTGCCAGGGGTCTGTTGGTAATCCCCCTTATGTGTGCTGGGAGGCAGTTGAACAGTCTTGGGCCCCTGACACTTATTGTATGGTCTCTTAACGTGCTAGTGACACCCCTGCTTTTCATTGGGGGATGGTGCATCGTCTGCCAAGTCTTTTGCTTTCATAGTGAGTGATTTTCGTGTGCAAGTTCGGTACTAGTCCCTCTAGGATTTTCCAGGTGTATATAATCATGTATCTCTCCCTCCTGCGTTCCAGGGAATACAGGTTTAGGAACCTCAAGCGCTCCCAATAATTGAGGTGTTTTATCTCCGTTATGCGCGCCATGAAAGTTCTCTGTACATTTTCTAGGTCGGCAATTTCACCTGCCTTGAAAGGTGCTGTTAGTGTGCAGCAATATTCCAGCCTAGATAGAACAAGTGACCTGAAGAGTGTCATCATGGGCTTGGCCTCCCTAGTTTTGAAGGTTCTCATTATCCATCCTGTCATTTTTCTAGCAGATGCGATTGATACAATGTTATGGTCCTTGAAGGTGAGATCCTCCGACATGATCACTCCCAGGTCTTTGACGTTGGTGTTTCGCTCTATTTTGTGGCCAGAATTTGTTTTGTACTCTGATGAAGATTTAATTTCCTCATGTTTACCATATCTGAGTAATTGAAATTTCTCATCGTTGAACTTCATATTGTTTTCTGCAGCCCACTGAAAGATTTGGTTGATGTCCGCCTGGAGCTTTGCAGTGTCTGCAATGGAAGACACTGTCATGCAGATTCGGGTGTCATCTGCAAAGGAAGACACGGTGCTGTGGCTGACATCCTTGTCTATGTCGGATATGAGGATGAGGAACAAGATGGGAGCGAGTACTGTGCCTTGTGGAACAGAGCTTTTCACCGTAGCTGCCTCGGACTTTACTCTGTTGACGACTACTCTCTGTGTTCTGTTAGTGAGGAAATTATAGATCCATCGACCGACTTTTCCTGTTATTCCTTTAGCACGCATTTTGTGCGCTATTACGCCATGGTCACACTTGTCGAAGGCTTTTGCAAAGTCTGTATATATTACATCTGCATTCTTTTTGTCTTCTAGTGCATTTAGGACCTTGTCGTAGTGATCCAATAGTTGAGACAGACAGGAGCGACCTGTTCTAAACCCATGTTGCCCTGGGTTGTGTAACTGATGGGTTTCTAGATGGGTGGTGATCTTGCTTCTTAGGACCCTTTCAAAGATTTTTATGATATGGGATGTTAGTGCTATTGGTCTGTAGTTCTTTGCTGTTGCTTTACTGCCCCCTTTGTGGAGTGGGGCTATGTCTGTTGTTTTTAGTAACTGTGGGACGACCCCCGTGTGGTTGAGGATGGAAGAGGGCATTGATTGCAGAGGTGGAATCAACATGTATGACAGGTCGGAGTCGATGTCGTAGGGCATGTGACAATGCCTGCTGAATCGCCACCAGCTCAGCTTGAAGGATCGTGCAGTGGTCAGGGAGTCGCCAGCCCTGTGTGTGACCATTGTGGTACAGTCCAGCTGCTGCTCTCTTCCTGTCAGGGTCGACAGAACCATCTGTGAAATACACTGCACATGTGCCTCACTCTGCCAGTGCCATGCTTGTCTCAGCATGATTACTGAGGGTGTCTTGACTGCAGAGACGCTTAGAGATGGGTAGTTGCATGATGCAAACATCAGCTGGATCTGGGCACCAGGGAGGTGGTGGATGGTACCCAGCAACAGGGGGGTCACAACTCTTCTCAAGGAGTAGTTGTATAGGCAGCAGCTTCCGCCCAGCAGCGCAAAACGAACGAATCCAGGAGTAGTCCGTGAAGAGTTTGGGATCTTGTGTTATGGTTGTCTTTAGTGGGGTACCTTGCTTCCGGTGCAGAATCGTGGCTACTTTGCAGGCATTTATGTATCTTACTCTGTCAGCCAAGGAAGGAAGCCGGGCCTCAGATCTGAGACATACTGTGTTGGTCCAGATGGGGGCCCCAAGCATAGTTCTTATCGCCTGGTTTTGTACGACCTCCACCCTTTGCCTGCTCTGCGGGAAGAGATGAGCTAACGCCGGTGCACCGTAGTCAGTCAATGAGCGAGCGTATAGCTTGTATATAGAACAAGCGAAGTACATCTTTGCTTGCCCGTGCACGGTGCCTCATCATGGCTCTCATGGCGTTGAGTCTGAGTAGAGCACGGGATCTGACATACTCGGCCTGTTTCTGAAAGGTCAGCTTTGTATCAATGTAGATTCCCAAGTACAGGTAGGAGCCTGTCCACTCAAGTTCTATATCCTGAATATGTAATCTATTCACAGGATCTGGTCCCTTGAACATCATTGCAAGAGATTTCTCGGCCGAGATCTTGGGGCCTAGTTCCTTGCAAGACTGTGTAATTAGGTCCAAAGCTCTCTGAGCCTGTTGCTCTAAATTGCCTTTCCCATTCACTACGAGTGCAAGATCATCAGCATAGCTGAGGAACTGTGTACCACTATGAAAGGGAAGGCTCAAAAGTTCCTGCATAAGGATGTTAAACAGGGTAGGACTGAGCACACCTCCTTGTTGCGTGCCATTTTCCAGGGTTTTAAAGGAAGAGTAGTGTCCCTGAAAGCTGACACAGGCCTGCCTGCCCCTAAGGTAGGACTCTAACCAGGCCAGGAGGCGTCCTTTGATTCCCTTCTGAGCTAGTATTGCCAGAATTGCTGTGGGGCTGGCTAGCTCAAATGCCTTCTCAAGGTCGAGGTAGACGACGATACTAGGTTTTTTGTTACTATCAGCAATCTGGCTTAGTAGAGTGGTTATGCACTCTGCTGTACCCACTCCTTTGGTGAAGCCAAATATGTGATGAGAGGGCCCAAGTTTCCATAGGAGGCGGTTTAACACCATCCTTTCAGCAGTCTTGGCTAAGCAGCTGGTCAGCGATATGGGTCTCATACTGCCTGGGTCCTTGGGCTTTGGAATTTGGTACGATGGTAGCTTTCTTCCAAGCTGCTGGGAGCGTCCCGGCCCTCCATGACTTGTTAATGACGCCTAGTATGGCCTCCCATCCACTCTGCCCAGCCAGTGCAATCATGGAGTATGTAACACCATCGATGCCCAGGGCAGTGCCACCTGTAGCACAGGCAACTCTGTGACCACAAATGCAAGTTTTTACAGACGAATCTCCAGCTAGCGTAGCCGTGACGAACTCTAGCTCAAGTCCCTTCACTGCCGTCAACATGACTCAAGCTAGAGTTCGTCACGGCCACGCTAGCTGGAGATTCGTCTGTAAAAACTTGCATTTGTGGTCACAGTGGTGCCTGTGCTAACCTTCCTATGGTGTAGAAATATACCTAGTTGGATGAATCTTATTGTGGCTAGCTGGTCTAGTGGCTAACGCGACGGGCTGGAGTTTTGAGACTCTATGACCGCGGGTTCAATCCCGGCCGGGGGTATGGATTGTGAATTTCATTCGGACAAGTGCAAAAACACACCGTGAATTTAGAAATTTTATTGAGGAGCTGAAGCTTGAAGAAAAGTCACGTGACTTTTCATTCTACTGTATTGTAAGATGACTGTCAACTACCAATTTTTTGAATAAGTTTTTTGCTCTTTTTGAACCTATTATTGTTTTCATGAAAAAAAGAACAAGAAATACCCATAACTACACGATCACAAATGCGTACAGGATCTGATGTTCTTTACAGATGTAATGCATCATCTCCGGTATTTAAATCTGGTACTTCAAGGAATGAACAAAGTTATTACAGAACTTGTCCAATCAGTTTTCAGAATAAATTTTTTTTTTCAAAGAAATCTGGCAACAAAGAAATTTGATCACAGTCCCAAACTTAAATTAAGAATAACTACTTTTCCTGACGTTGAAATTAAAGACAGTAAACTGAAACAATACGAAGGAAGCTTAGAAACACTTGATAATGGTTTTGAGAACAGATTTGAAAAACTAAAAAAAGTTAAAGCCATGTTTTCAATTTCTTGTGAATCCTTTAGTGATTGATGTCATCAACGATGGATGTCCTGTTGTTGCACATTTAATGATTGATGTCATCAACGATGGATGTCCTGTTGTTGCACGGTTTGCCTCAGGTGTTGCAACCATAGACACAAAACTTACTGAGCTGCAGGAAGATGTGGGTTTGAAGTTAGTACGTAAAAATTCATCTCTAACTTACTTTTAGAAAAAAAAAAAATCTCAGAAACAAAGTATCACAATCTTCACAAAACTGGCTTCCCACTACTCTCTGTTTTTGAGACAACTTATTTCTGTGAATCTTTTTTCTCTGTAATGAAATTTATGGCGTCAAAACATAGTACTATCCTCACTCACAGTCACCTCGCTGAACTTCTTAAAACAGCTCTGGCATCCTATCAGCCAGATTTTAAACTATTAACTGCAAAAATGAAGATTCAAAATCTTCAGCGAGAAATTAAATATATTCTGCTTTGGTAAGTAGGACTACTATATAGTTGTATTTTTTATTATTTATAAATACAATTTTAAAATATTTTCTATGGCTCTTGAACATTCAAAAATGTATGGAAAGTAATATACGTGGCTCGTCTTATCGACGAACTTGTCCACCACTGATTTATACTTCGATTTAATAAAGGTACACTAGAGCCCATGAGGCAAGGAGGAAGTGAATCCGTTAATAGAAGCACCTTGTTTTTTTAGCATTTTTCAGTTTCAATATGGAGTTGGTCCTCCATTTGCAGCTAAAACACCACCAGTTCGCCGAAAAATTTTTTCATATAGCATCTGAACAGTATCCAGGGAAATTTTAAGCCATTACTCAAACAAAGCCTTCTGAAACTCTTCCAAAGACGACGGTGGAGGAAATCAGTTCCTGACTCGCAGCTTCAACTGACCTCACAGATGATCGATAATATTTAGATCCGGCGATTGTGGAGGCCAATCCTAGTGTTCACCTTCACTTTCATGTTATTCATACCAGTTTTGAACATCACTAGCAGTGTGAATTGGTACATTATCGTCTTGGATGATGGCGCAAAAGGGGACCTGTAACACATTAAAATTGATTATTCAGTTATTTGACAGTTTAATCAGCAGGTGTTAATGTTATTTTGTCCAACCCCCGGGATACTATATCACACCAACTAACTTAAGGGAAGAAGTCCCTCAACTATTTTAATGCCCAGCATCGCGTACTTCAGTAAGCTTTATCAGCAAAGACTTTCCTTACAACTTAAGGAATATCTGGTAATCAAAATTATATACCCCAAAAATGGTGGAAATATCTACCTTGCTACCTTAAATCTGGAGACGTTAAGTTTGTCACTGGCTAACCTTGGTGATATTTTAGACATCTCAAATAACATACAAGACGTCCACACTAATACCACTGTTTACTATGATAAAATTTGCACAGTCATTGCCAAGCTACAGCTGTTGAAGAGTTGCATCAAAGGTATACAGCGTTTTTTTTAAACTGATCAATTCTAGACGCTAAAAGATGTTATCTTACCTAATCTCGTTTCGAATTCCAGCCGTGTCTAAGGTATACTACCTCCCCCGGGATGCCACATCAGTGACACCCAGGTACCTACTGACTCCTAGATGAACAAGGACACCCAGGTACCTACTGACTCCTAGATGAACAAGGACACCCAGGTACCTACTGACTCCTAGATGAACAAGGACACCCAGGTACCTACTGACTCCTAGATGAACAAGGACACCCAGGTACCTACTGACTCCTAGATGAACAAGGACACCCAGGTACCTACTGACTCCTAGATGAACAAGGACAGCAGTTGCAATGAAACATATCAAAAGTTTCCAACCGTGCCGGGGACCGAGCCACGGTCCCCTCAGTCAGCTGAGGCTGCTATCAGACGACCCATGGGTGTCTAAGATCTCAAAGTTGAAAAAAATATTACTGTCCTTTACAACGGAGAAGTATCATGTTAAACAGTGCTGGTAGTTGTAGTGGTAATGGTTGTAGCAATAGTTAGTAGTTCTCTATAGCATACTAGTTCAGAATCTGTATTAAGATGGGGTTTGTCAACTGGAATCTGTCTTAGTTGTGTATAAATGTATAATGATACAATGATGACAGCAGCTACATACCATTAACCTTTAATTTTTCCTCCTTTTATTTCGAGTTTTGAACCATTGAAGTCACCAGATGATTCAACAACTTCCTATAACGGACACACATTGTTCTTATCATCAGTTCCAGCTTCGTATTTATGCTGGTCGACCTTTACTTAAGCTTCTTGCCGTTTATAATATGTAAATCTCTTCCTAACCTCTGCAGGATTTTTTTTAAAGCACGCGCTTCTTCTGATTTTTTTTTTAGTCCGCCAGGTCATGGATTGGAAAAAGAGGCTTTGAGTTTTTTTTAAACTAACTCTTGTTTTACAAATAAGAATGAAGAATGATGTGTATTTCATTCATCAAAAATTTTTCATTATCTCAAATATTTGCTTTTCTGGGGATAACTACAATGTTGTCCTGCAGCCTGTAAACTGTTGTCCTGCAGCCTGTAAACTGTTGTCCTGCAGCCTGTAAACTGTGCTACTACCTATATTCTATTAAATAGGTTAAAACATATTGAGCAAGTGAACCTCATATGAATAATAAAAATCCCAACTTATCACTTAACTACAACAGTGTAATAGTTGATGGTATTATAACACCGTCCACTGTTACAGCTAACTATTGGCTGTCCATAATTCCTCCCTGGGTACTGGCGCCTGGGTACTGGCGCCTGGGTACTGGCGCCTGGGTAATGGCGCCTGGGTACTGGCGCCTGGGTACTGACGCCTGGGTACTGGCGCCTGGGTACTGGCGCCTGGGTACTGACGCCTGGGTACTGGCGCCTGGGTACTGGCGCCTGGGTACTGGCGCCTGGGTACTGGCGCCTGGGTACTGATGCCTGGGTACTGACGCCTGGGTACTGGCACCTGGGTACTGACGCCTGGGTACTGGCGCCTGGGTACTGACGCATGGGTACTGGCGCCTGGGTACTGGCGCCTGGGTACTGGCGCCTGGGTACTGGCGCCTGGGTACTGGCGCCTGGGTACTGACGCCTGGGTACTGACGCCTGGGTACTGGCGCCTGGGTACTGGCGCCTGGGTACTGGCGCCTGGGTACTGGCGCCTGGGTACTGGCGACTGGGTACTGGCGACTGGGTACTGGGGACTGGGTACTGCCGCCTGGGTACTGGCGACTGGGTATTGGCGACTGGGTACTGGCGCCTGGGTACTGGCGCCTGGGTACTGGCGCCTGGGTACTGGCGACTGGGTACTGGTGACTGGGTACTGGCGCCTGGGTACTGGCGACTGGGTACTGGTGACTGGGTACTGGTGACTGGGTACTGGCGACTGGGTATTGGCGACTGGGTACTGGCGCCTGGGTACTGGCGCCTCAAATATTAACTCATTCACTTTTTATTTTTTTTTTGCCCCGCCTTTACTGTCATTACCTGGTACTCTGCCTTCACTGGTATTACCTGGTACTCTGCCTTCACTGGTATTACCTGGTACTCTGCCTTCACTGGTAGTACCTGGTACTCTGCCTTCACTGGTATTGCCTGGTACTCTGCCTTCACTGGTATTACCTGGTACTCTGCCTTCACTGTCATTACCTGGTACTCTGCCTTCACTGGTATTACCTGGTACTCTGCCTTCACTGGTATTACCTGGTACTCTGCCTTCACTGGTATTACCTGGTACTCTGCCTTCACTGGTATTACCTGGTACTCTGCCTTCACTGGTATTACCTGGTACTCTGCCTTCACTGTCATTACCTGGTACTCTGCCTTCACTGGTATTACCTGGTACTCTGCCTTCACTGGTATTACCTGGTACTCTGCCTTCACTGGTATTACCTGGTACTCTGCCTTCACTGGTATTACCTGGTACTCTGCCTTCACTGGTATTACCTGGTACTTTGCCTTTACTGTCATTACCTGGTACTCTGCCTTCACTGGTATTACCTGGTACTCTGCCTTTACTGGTATTACCTGGTACTCTGCCTTCACTGGTATTACCTGGTACTCTGCCTTTACTGTCATTACCTGGTACTCTGCCTTCACTGGTATTACCTGGTACTCTGCCTTCACTGGTATTACCTGGTACTCTGCCTTCACTGATATTACCTGGTACTCTGCCTTTACTGTCATTACCTGGTACTCTGCCTTCACTGGTATTACCTGGTACTCTGCCTTCACTGGTATTACCTGGTACTCTGCCTTCACTGGTATTACCTGGTACTCTGCCTTCACTGGTATTGCCTGGTACTCTG
The DNA here is from genome assembly GCF_026875155.1 of Cherax quadricarinatus. NCBI lineage: Eukaryota > Metazoa > Arthropoda > Malacostraca > Decapoda > Parastacidae > Cherax > Cherax quadricarinatus. The sequence goes on from NC_069399.1 coordinate 35,146,161, forward strand.
CCTTCACTGGTATTACCTGGTACTCTGCCTTCACTGGTATTACCTGGTACTCTGCCTTCACTGGTATTACCTGGTACTCTGCCTTCACTGGTATTATCTGGTACTCTGCCTTCACTGGTATTACCTGGTACTCTGCCTTCACTGGTATTACCTGGTACTCTGTCTTCACTGGTATTACCTGGTACTCTGCCTTCACTGGTATTGCCTGGTACTCTGCCTTCACTGGTATTGCCTGGTACTCTGCCTTTACTGTCATTACCTGGTACTCTGCCTTCACTGGTATTACCTGGTACTCTGCCTTCACTGGTATTACCTGGTACTCTGCCTTCACTGGTATTGCCTGGTACTCTGCCTTCACTGGTATTACCTGGTACTCTGCCTTCACTGGTATTACCTGGTACTCTGCCTTCACTGGTATTACCTGGTACTCTGCCTTCCAATATACAAAAAGAGTTAGAAACAGAAATACAAATAGCTAGAGCTTCATTTAAGGTTATTAATAGAATATTCAAGAGGTTGCTAGTAGAATTGCAGTAAATCAACCATTCAAATCATTATGAAGCTGTGTGTAGTCTGTGGTCAGTCAAACAAACGGGCTTCCACATGGATAAATTGTCATTTTTGTGGAAATTGGTGTCACGCCCCTTGTGCAGATATCCCAGAACTAGCTACAAGCAGTATTAAAACAGAGAAGTGTTTTTGGGTATGCCCAAATGAGGAAAATCTGTGGACTAAAATCACAAGGGTATTAAAAGAGGACAACATCAAAGCTGCTTTCATAGAAAACCTGGAAGCTTTCTACAACAGATGGGAACATAAAAAGTCTGGGCTGAATGGTACTGCCCTTGATACTGGCCATGTAGTCACAAACTGTAAGGCTGGAGGTGATGTCCTGGGAGACAGTAATAGTAAAGCTGGAGGTGCTGTCCTGGGAGACAGTAATGGTGAAGCTGGAGGTGCTGTCCTGGGAGACAGAAATGGTGAAGCTGGAGATACTGTCCTGGGAGACAGTAATGGTGAAGCTGGAGATTTTGTCCAGGTAGTCGGGAATTATACGCAGGAAGGAATACATATAAATGACCTCATAGGGGACAGGAGCCATAGTAGGGAAACAAGTGTAGTCAAAGATAAGATAAAACCAATATTGCAAACTAGAAATACAACAGGAAATAGCAAACAAGAGGACTCCAATAGCAATAGTGAGGATAAATTACCAAAAACAACTGGTGGGAGCTCCATTGTTGGTGCTAAAGAGGATAGAAGTAAAACAGGGAAACATGCACCAACAGGGAATACAGTCACAGAAACCCAAGGCAAGCGGAAACCAAGCCTGTGCACATACTATGCACTTGGTATCTGCTGGCATGGGAAATCTGGAAAAACAGATGGGACGTGCAACTATGACCACCCTAGAAAATGCCATGCCCATATGACAACAGGAAAATGCAAACTCCCTTCCTGTAAGCTTTTTCACCCTGAAATGTGTACCTCTTCAGTACAGGAAAGACTGTGCTATAACTTAAATTGCCAGGCATACCATCTAAAGGGGACAAAAAGATACAAAACATCCAGGCCATGGGAAAACCTGGGTAGCCACAGCCACTCAAGAGGGAGAGGTTTTTTAGTGCCAGGAAGGAAAAAAAACTGGCAGGAAATGGCAGAAATCGTACACCAAATCCAGTCATTCCTGGAGTGGAACCACAGTCGATGGCCTCCACTCCAAACCAACAGATACAGATACTAATGCCGGAAAAAAAATCCCCCCCAGTACCAACAATACCACCAGTCCGATAACATTCTTCTTTGCAAATATACAGGGTCTAAAGCCAGCAACAAACAACAAAATACCTTTCATCCGTGGACTGCTTGCAGAGGCAAAGGCAATGTTCGCGGCTTTCACTGAGACCCACATAAAGGATCACTTGGACAATGAAATATGGATCCCAGGTTACAACCTATACAGATGTGACAGAGTGAACAGGCAAAAGGGGGGGGGGGTTGGCCTGTACATTGCAGAGTCATTTGTTTGCACAGAACTGCTTAATGCCTCAAATGACGTAGTGGAAGTTTTAGCAGTAAAGGTCGAGAACCAAAACCTAGTCATTGTGGTAGTCTACAAGCCTCCGGATGCAACATCCCAGCAATTCCAGGAACATCTGTTAAAAATTGACCACTGTCTGGAAAATCTTCCAGCTCCTGCACCCAACATCTTGCTCCTGGGGGATTTCAACTTAAGGCACCTAAAATGGAGGAATATAGCAAATAATATTGTTGCAGTAATAACACCAGGAGGCAGCTCTGATGAAAACTCACACTCACACGAGCTTTTAAATCTCTGCACAAAATTCAATTTAAACCAGCAAATAATAGAGCCTACTAGACTGGAGAATACACTAGACCTCATATTCACTAACAATGATGATCTGATAAGAAATGTCACCATATCAAAAACAATATACTCAGATCACAACATAATTGAGGTTCAGACATGTATGCGAGGAGCCCCAGACCGACAAAATGAGACTAGTCACGAGGGAGCATTCACCAAATTCAACTTCAATAACAAAAACATAAAGTGGGACCAAGTAAACCAAGTCCTAACTGATATAAGCTGGGAAGATATACTAAGCAACACAGACCCAAACTTATGCCTAGAACAGATTAACTCGGTGGCACTCGATGTATGCACAAGGCTTATTCCTCTAAGAAAAAGGAGGAGTAGATGTAAAATAGAAAGAGACAGGCGCTCCCTTTACAGGCGACGGAAAAGAATAACAGAGCGGCTAAAAGAGGTCAATATATCTGAAATGCGCAGGGAGACACTGGTCGGAGAAATAGCAAGCATCGAACTTAAGCTAAAAGAACCCTTTAGGAGTCAGGAATCGCGGAAGAACTAAAAGCTATAAATGAAATCGAAAGAAACCCAAAGTATTTCTTCTATGCCAAATCAAAATCGAGAACAACGCCCAGTATTGGGCCCCTACTTAAACAAGATGGGTCCTACACAGATGACAGCAAGGAAATGAGTGAGCTACTCAAGTCCCAATATGACTCAGTTTTTAGCAAGCCGCTAACCAGACTGAGAGTCGAAGATCAAAATGATTTTTTTTTATGAGAGAGCCACAAAATTTGATTAACACAAGCCTATCCGATGTTATCCCTGACGCCAAATGACTTCGAACAGGCGATAAATGACATGCCCATGCACTCTGCCCCAGGGCCAGATTCATGGAACTCTGTGTTCATCAAGAACTGCAAGAAGCCCCTATCACGAGCCTTTTCCATCCTATGGAGAGGGAGCATGGACACGGGGGTCGTCCCTCAGTTACTAAAAACAACAGACATACCTCTCTTCAACCACTCCACAAAGGGGGCAGTAAAGCAACAGCAAAGAACTACAGACCAATAGCACTAACATCCCATATCATAAAAATCTTTGAAAGGGTCCTAAGAAGCAAGATCACCACCCATCTAGAAACCCATCAGTTACACAACCCAGGGCAACATGGGTTTAGAACAGGTCGCTCCTGTCTGTCTCAACTACTGGATCACTACGACAAGGTCCTAAATGCACTAGAAGACAAAAAGAATGCAGATGTAATATATACAGACTTTGCAAAAGCCTTCGACAAGTGTGACCATGGCGTAATAGCGCACAAAATGCGCGCTAAAGGAATAACAGGAAAAGTCGGTCGATGGATCTATAATTTCCTCACTAACAGAACACAGAGAGTAGTCGTCAACAGAGTAAAGTCCGAGGCAGCTACGGTGAAAAGCTCTGTTCCCAAGGCACAGTACTAGCTCCCATCTTGTTCCTCATCCTCATATCCGACATAGACAAGGATGTCAGCCACAGCACCGTGTCTTCCTTTGCAGATGACACCCGAATCTGCATGACAGTGTCTTCCATTGCAGACACTGCAAGGCTCCAGGCGGACATCAACCAAATCTTTCAGTGGGCTGCAGAAAACAATATGAAGTTCAACGATGAGAAATTTCAATTACTCAGATATGGTAAACATGAGGAAATTAAATCTTCATCAGAGTACAAAACAAATTCTGGCCACAAAATAGAGCGAAACACCAACGTCAAAGACCTGGGAGTGATTATGTCGGAGGATCTCACCTTCAAGGACCATAACATCGTATCAATCGCATCTGCTAGAAAAATGACAGGATGGATAATGAGAACCTTCAAAACTAGGGAGGCCAAGCCCATGATGACACTCTTCAGGTCACTTGTTCTATCTAGGCTGGAATATTGCTGCACTCTAACAGCACCTTTCAAGGCAGGTGAAATTGCCGACCTAGAAAATGTACAGAGAACTTTCACGGCACGCATAACGGAGATAAAACACCTCAATTACTGGAGCGCTTGAGGTTTCTAAACCTGTATTCCCTGGAACGCAGGAGGGAGAGATACATGATTATATACACCTGGAAAATCCTAGAGGGACTAGTACCGAACTTGCACACGAAAATCACTCACTACGAAAGCAAAAGACTTGGCAGACGATGCACCATCCCCCCAATGAAAAGCAGGGGTGTCACTAGCACGTTAAGAGACCATACAATAAGTGTCAGGGGCCCGAGACTGTTCAACTGCCTCCCAGCACACATAAGGGGGATTACCAACAGACCCCTGGCAGTCTTCAAGCTGGCACTGGACAAGCACCTAAAGTCAGTTCCTGATCAGCCGGGCTGTGGCTCGTACGTTGGTTTGCGTGCAGCCAGCAGCAACAGCCTGGTTGATCAGGCGCTGATCCACCAGGAGGCCTGGTCACAGACCGGGCCGCGGGGGCGTTGACCCCCGAAACTCTCTCCAGGTAAACTCCAGGTATTACCTGGTACTCTGCCTTCACTGGTATTACCTGGTACTCTGCCTTCACTGGTATTACCTGGTACTCTGCCTTCACTGGTATTACCTGGTACTCTGCCTTCACTGGTATTACCTGGTACTCTGCCTTCACTGGTATTACCTGGTACTCTGCCTTCACTGGTATTACCTGGTACTCTGCCTTTACTGGTATTACCTGGTACTCTGCCTTCACTGGTATTACCTGGTACTCTGCCTTTACTGTCATTACCTGGTACTCTGCCTTCACTGGTATTACCTGGTACTCTGCCTTCACTGGTATTACCTGGTACTCTGCCTTCACTGGTATTACCTGGTACTCTGCCTTCACTGTCATTACCTGGTACTCTGCCTTCACTGGTATTACCTGGTACTCTGCCTTCACTGGTATTACCTGGTACTCTGCCTTCACTGTCATTACCTGGTACTCTGCCTTCACTGGTATTACCTGGTACTCTGCCTTCAGTGGTGTTACCTGGTACTCTGCCTTCAGTGGTATTACCTGGTACTCTGCCTTCACTGGTATTACCTGGTACTCTGCCTTCACTGGTATTACCTGGTACTCTGCCTTCACTGTCATTACCTGGTACTCTGCCTTCACTGGTATTACCTGGTACTCTGCCTTCACTGTCATTACCTGGTACTCTGCCTTCACTGGTATTACCTGGTACTCTGCTTCACTGTATTACCTGGTATTCTGCCTTCACTGGTATTACCTGGTACTCTGCCTTCACTGGTATTACCTGGTACTCTGCCTTCACTGGTATTACCTGGTACTCTGCCTTCACTGGTATTGCCTGGTACTCTGCCTTCACTGGTATTGCCTGGTACTCTGCCTTCACTGGTATTACCTGGTACTCTGCCTTCACTGGTATTGCCTGGTACTCTGCCTTCACTGGTATTACCTGGTACTCTGCCTTCACTGGTATTACCTGGTACTCTGCCTTCACTGGTATTACCTGGTACTCTGCCTTCACTGGTATTACCTGGTACTCTGCCTTCACTGGTATTACCTGGTACTCTGCCTTCACTGGTATTGCCTGGTACTCTGCCTTCACTGGTATTGCCTGGTACTCTGATTTCACTGGTATTACCTGGTACTCTGCCTTCACTGGTATTGCCTGGTACTCTGCCTTCACTGTCATTACCTGGTACTCTGCCTTCACTGGTATTGCCTGGTCTTCTGCCTTCACTGGTATTGCCTGGTACTCTGCCTTCACTGGTATTAACTTTATTCGGCGTGTCAGCGTGTCTCGTTGTGGTCCGGGTTTTCTCGTGTTTACACGGTCGCTCTTACGTGCTAGAACTTTAATTTGTGCCATCAATCCTATACGATACATCCCTCTAGCGCCTGGAACCAATCTTGGGCGGAAAACATTATATACTGAGTCAAAAAAGGAGAATTAGTGTGCACTACCTAGCAGAGTTTACTGCCAGAGGGGAATCATAGGCCTGTGTTCCATGTGCAAAATAATAATAATGGAACTTTTCTTTGTCAGAGGAAAGAAAGTCTCCTGGAGTTTACCTGGAGAGAGTTCCGGGGGTCAACACCCCTGCGGCCTGGTCTGTGACCAGGCCTCCTGGTGGATCAGAGCCTGATCAACCAGGCTGTTGCTGCTGGCTGCACGCAAACCAACGTACGAGCCACAGCCCGGCTGGTCAGGAACCGACTTTAGGTGCTTGTCCAGTGCCAGCTTGAAGACTGCCAGGGGTCTGTTGGTAATCCCCCTTATGTATGCTGGGAGGCAGTTGAACAGTCTCGGGCCCCTGACACTTATTGTATGGTCTCTTAACGTGCTAGTGACACCCCTGCTTTTCATTGGGGGGATGTTGCATCGTCTGCCAAGTCTTTTGCTTTCGTAGTGAGTGATTTTCGTGTGCAAGTTCGGTACTAGTCCCTCTAGGATTTTCCAGGTGTATATAATCATGTATCTCTCCCGCCTGCATTCCAGAGAATACAGTTTTAGGAACCTCAAGCGCTCCCAGTAATTGAGGTGTTTTATCTCCGTTATGCGCGCCGTGAAGGTTCTCTGTACATTTTCTAAGTTAGCAATTTCACCTGCCTTGAAAGGTGCTGTTAGTGTGCAGCAATATTCCAGCCTAGATAGAACAAGTGACCTGAAGAGTGTCATGGGCTTGGCCTCCCTAGTTTTGAAGGTTCTCATTATCCATCTTGTCATTTTTCTAGCAGATGCGATTGATACAATGTTATGGTCCTTGAAGGTGAGATCCTCCGACATGATCACTCCCAGGTCTTTGACGTTGGTGTTTCGGTCTATTTTGTGGCCCAGAATTTGTTTTGTACTCTGAGATTATAATCTCACTGAGATTATAAAGTCACTTAAAAATAACTCGGGGAATCTGTCTCATGTCCCACCATTACTGTACAAGCGAGCGGCCCATGTCCTTTCGCATGCTATTTCATTACTTTTTAACAAGTCACTAGAGACTAGCACCTTCCCGAAACTACTCAAGATGGCAAGGGTTACACCAATACATAAAGGTGGTGACCCTACAGACTTAAACAACTATAGGCCAATATCTAACTTACCATTGCTATCCAAAATCTTTGAGAAACTCGTGCACAGGAGACTGTATTCATTTATAACGGCTCAAAACATACTCAACCCCTGCCAATTTGGATTCAGGAAAAATAAAAGCACTAATGATGCAATCATAAAAATGCTAGATCTGCTTTACACAGCATTGGAAAATAAGGAATATCCACTAGGAATTTTTATTGACCTAAGAAAAGCTTTTGACACAGTAGACCACGACATCCTACTCCACAAACTTGATCATTACGGTATAAGAGGCCATGCGCTTGCTTATTTCAAATCTTACATTACTAATAGGTATCAGTATGTCACCATTAAAGACACAGCATCAGCAACACGGCCACTTGATACTGGAGTTCCGTAGGGAAGTGTCCTTGGTCGCCTGCTCTTCCTCATATACATCAATGACCTTCCAAACGTATCCCAACACCTGAAACCCATTCTCTTTGCTGATGACACGACTTATGTCATCTCTCACCCTAATCTTGCCACCCTCAACACCATTGTGAATGAGGAGCTGATTAAAATATCGACTTGGATGACAGCCAATAAACTTACGCTTAACACTGACAAAACCTACTATATTATGTTTGGTAGCAGAGCAGGAGATGCACAAATTAACATTAAGATTGACAACACTCTAATTACAAGAAATAATGGGGCAAATTCCTAGGCTTATACCTTGACAACAACCTGAATTTCAGCACCCATATCCAGCATATAACCAAAAAAGTATCCAAAACGGTAGGGATCCTCTCCAAGATACGATACTACGTGCCGCAAAATGCCCTTCTCACACTATACCACTCACTTATTTATCCATACCTCACCTATGCTATTTGTGCTTGGGGATCAACTGCAGCAACACACCTAAAGCCAATAATAACCCAACAAAAAGCTGCAGTAAGAATAATCACTAAATCCCATCCCTGGCAACACCCCCCCCCCCACTCTTCATAGACCTAAACTTACTCCCAGTTCAGTACATCCACACTTACTACTGTGCAATCTACATCTACAGGGCCTTAAACTCTAATATCAACCTTGACCTAAAACGCTTTCTTGATAGTTGTGACAGAACCCACAGGCATAACACCAGACACAAACATCTCTACGACATTCCCCATGTCCGACTAAACCTTTACAAAAATTCAATGTATGTCAAAGGCCCTAAAATCTGGAATACCCTACCTGAGAACTCTAGAACTGCAGACACATTCATCACCTTCAAAACTACCATTAGAAAACATCTTATCTCCCTGATACACCCCGTCAACTAACTGCACAAATACCACCTGGTGGTTCACACTTACACTCACTCATTTCACCATAAACAGAAATATTAATCTCAATCTTAAAATAATGAATCCTGTGATACTCCAATACTGAAACTATGTACTGTGCGAAAACAAAGGCATTCACATTGCTAAACTCATAAACTAGTATTTAGTCACTTAGCCATAATACCAACTTACCTCATAATTTGTAATATTTTACAATTAAGAATAAAACTAAGTCTGCCCGAAATGCCTAGCCATGCTAAGCGTTCTAGTGGTACACTCTGTAATCACAGTTTTACTACATGTAAACCACACAAAAACCAAATTTCTGTAAACTCAGCATTGTAATCCTTATAGAGAATAAACTTTGAATTTGAATTTGAATTTGAATTTGATGAAGATTTAATTTCCTCGTGTTTACCATATCTGAGTAATTGAAATTTCTCATCGTTGAACTTCATATTGTTTTCTGCAGCCCACTGAAAGATTCGGTTGATGTCCGCCTGGAGCCTTGCAGTGTCTGCAATGGAAGACACTCATGCAGATTCGGGTGTCATCTGCAAAGGAAGACACGGTGCTGTGGCTGACATCCTTGTCTATGTCGGATATGAGGATGAGGAACAAGATGGGAGCGAGTACTGTGCCTTGTGGAACAGAGCTTTTCACCGTAGCTGCCTCGGACTTTACTCTGTTGACGACTACTCTCTGTGTTCTGTTAGTGAGGAAATTATAGATCCATCGACCGACTTTTCCTGTTATTCCTTTAGCACGCATTTTGTGCGCTATTACGCCATGGTCACACTTGTCGAAGGCTTTTGCAAAGTCTGTATATATTACATCTGCATTCTTTTTATCTTCTAGTGCATTTAGGACCTTGTCGTAGTGATCCAATAGTTGAGACAGACAGGAGCGACCTGTTCTAAACCCATGTTGCCCTGGGTTGTGTAACTGATGGGTTTCTAGATCGGTGGTGATCTTGCTTCTTAAGACCCTTTCAAAGATTTTTATGATATGGGATGTTAGTGCTATCGGTCTGTAGTTCTTTGCTGTTGCTTTACTGCCCCCTTTGTGGAGTGGGGCTATGTCTGTTGTTTTTAGTAACTGTGGGACGACCCCCGTGTCCATGCTCCCTCTCCATAGGATGGAAAAGGCTCGTGATAGGGGCTTCTTGCAGTTCTTGATGAACACGGAGTTCCATGAGTCTGGCCCTGGGGCAGAGTGCATGGGCATGTCATTTATCGCCTGTTCGAAGTCATTTGGCGTCAGGATAACATCGGATAGGCTTGTGTTAACCAAATTTTGTGGCTCTCTCATAAAAAATTAATTTTGATCTTTGACTCTCAATCTGGTTAGCGGCTTGCTAAAAACTGAGTCATATTGGGACTTGAGTAGCTCACTCATTTCCTTGCTGTCATCTGTGTAGGACCCATCTTGTTTAAGTAGGGGCCCAATACTGGACGTTGTTCTCGACTTTGATTTGGCATAGGAGAAGAAATACTTTGGGTTTCTTTCGATTTCATTTATGGCTTTTAGATCTTCCCGCGATTCCTGACTCCTATACGATCCCTTAGCTTAAGTTCGATGCTTGCTATTTCTCTGACCAGTGTCTCCCTACGCATTTCAGATATATTGACCTCTTTTAGCCGCTCTGTTATTCTTTTCCGTCGCCTGTAAAGGGAGCGCCTGTCTCTTTCTATTTTACATCTACTCCTCCTTTTTCTTAGAGGAATAAGCCTTGTGCATACATCGAGTGCCACCAACTTAATCTATTCTAGGCATAAGTTGGGGTCTGTGTTGCTTAGTATATCTTCCCAGCTTATATCGGTTAGGACTTGGTTTACTTGGTCCCACTTTATGTTTTTGTTATTGAAGTTGAATTTGGTGAATGCTCCCTCGTGACTAGTCTCATTATGTCGGTCTGGGGCTCCACGCATACATGTCTGAACCTCAATTATGTTGTGATCTGAGTATATTGTTTTTGATATGGTGACATTTCTTATCAGATCATCATTGTTAGTGAAGATGAGGTCTAGTGTATTCTCCAGTCTAGTAGGTTCTATTATTTGCTGGTTTAAATTGAATTTTGTGCAGAGATTTAAAAGCTCGTGTGAGTGTGAGTTTTCATCAGAGCTGCCTCCTGGTGTTATTACTGCAACAATATTATTTGCTATATTCCTCCATTTTAGGTGCCTTAAGTTAAAATCCCCCAGGAGCAAGTGTTGGGTGCAGGAGCTGGAAGTTTTTCCACACAGTGGTCAATTTTTAACAGCTGTTCCTGGAATTGCTGGGATGTTGCATCCGGAGGCTTGTAGACTACCACAATGACTAGGTTTTGGTTCTCGACCTTTACTGCTAAAACTTCCACTACATCATTTGAGGCATTTAGCAGTTCTGTGCAAACAAGTGACTCTGCAATGTACAGGCCAACCCCCCCCCCCTTTTGCCTGTTCACTCTGTCACATCTGTATAGGTTGTCCAAGTGATCCTTTATGTGGGTCTCAGTGAAAGCCGCGAACATTGCCTTTGCCTCTGCAAGCAGTCCACGGATGAAAGGTATTTTGTTGTTTGTTGCTGGCTATAGACCCTGTATATTTGCAAAGAAGAATGTCATCGGACTGGTGGTATTGTTGGTACTGGGGGAAGGATTTTTTTTTCCGGCATTAGTATCTGTATCTGTTGGTTTGGAGTGGAGGCCATCGACTGTGGTTCCACTCCAGGAATGACTGGATTTGGTGTACGATTTCTGCCATTTCCTGCCAGTTTTTTTTCCTTCCTGGCACTACAAAACCTCTCTCTCTTGAGTGGCTGTGGCTACCCAGGTTTTCCCATGGCCTGGATGTTTTTATCTTTTTGTACCCTTTAGTGGTGTGCCTGGCAATTTAAGTTTAGGCACAGTCTTTCCTGTACTGAAGGGGTTTACACAGTTCAGGGTGAAAAAGCTTACAGGAAGAAAGTTTGCATTTTCCTGTTGTCATATGGGCATGGCATTTTCTAGGGTGGTCATAGTTGCACGTCCCGTCTGTTTTTCCAGATTTCCCATGTCTGTAGATACCAAGTGCATGGTATGTGCACAGGCTTCGTTTCCGTTTGCCTTGGGTTTCTGTGACTGTTTTCCCCTGTTGGTGCATGTTTCCCTGTCTTATTCCTATCCTCCCTAGCACCAACAATGGAGCTCCCACCAGTTGTTTTTGGTAATATATCCTCACTATTGCTAGTGGAGTCCTCTTGTTTGCTGTTTCCTGTTGTATTTCTAGTTTGCAATATTGGTTTTATCTTATCTTTTACTACACTTGTTTCCCCACTACGGCTCCTGTCCCCTATGAGGTAATTTATATGTATTCCTTCCTGCATATAATTCGCAACTACCTGGACAAAAACTCCAGCTTCACCATTACTGTCTCCCAGGACAGCACCTCCAGCTTCACCATTACTGTCTCCCAGGACAGCACCTCCAGTTTCCCACCCATTACGTCTCCCAGGACAGCACCTCCAGTTTCACCATTATTGTCTCCCAGGACAGCACCTCCAGCTTCACCATTACTGTCTCCCAGGACAGCACCTCCAGCTTCACCATTACTGTCTCCCAGGACAGCACCTCCAGCTTCACCATTACTGTCCCCCAGGACAGCCCCTCCGGGCTTCACCTTACTGTCTCCCAGGACAGCACCCCCAGCTTCACCATTATTGTCTCCCAGGACAGCACCCAGCTTCACCATTACTGTCCCCCAGGACAGCACCTCCAGCTTCACCATTACTGTCTCCCAGGACAGCACTATAAAGCCCACATATACTGACTACCAGGACATCACCTCCAGCGTTACAGTTTCTGCTACATGGCCAGTATCAAGGGCAGTACCTTTCAGCCAGACTTTTTATGTTCCCATCTGTTGTAGAAAGCTTCCAGGTTGTCTATGAAAGCAGCTTTGATGTTATCCTCTTTTAATACCCTTGTGATTTTAGTCCACAGATTTTCCTCATTTGGGCATACCAAAAAACTTCCTGTTTTAATACTTTTTTGTAGCTAGTTCTTGGATATCTGCACAAGGGGCATGGACCCCAAATTTTCCACAAAAATGACAATTTATCCATGTGGAAGGCCCCTTGTTTGATTGACTGCAGACTATACAGAGCTTCATAATGATTTGAATGGTTGATTTACTGTAATTCTACTAGCAACCTCTTTAATACTCTATTAATAACCTCCTTAAATGAAGCTCTAGCTATTTTTATTTCTATTTCTAACTGTACTTGTATATTGGCAGCTTACCGTGTACGTTCCTGATTTTTTATTTATTGTTTGTGTTTGATTAAGGTCGCCTACAACCCCCTCCGTTTACAGTCTGCTTTATTGTCTAACGAATCCGTTTGAAAACCTGTCAAGGGTTCGGACCATCAAGGGTTCGGACCAGTCGAGGGTTCGGACCAGTCGATCTGATCTGATCAGTGGGTCACTTATTTAAAACATTCTAGTTGGTGAATTGGGCTAACACATGAAAAGGGTCTACTTGAAATTATCTACCGAGTAATATGTGATTTGATTGATGCAAAAGTATAACTTGCGTGTTGAAGAGCCGGTGATTTTTGGCAGCTCCTACAATGACGAACCGTCGAGCCTCAACCCTTGTTTATCAATCGCTGTATCTAGCTTTTCTAGTTTTTTTTCGTCTCCACCACAATAAATGCTATATTATCACTATAGTTGACTGGTGGAAATTTTGGAGGAAGGACGCTTTTTCTGTAGTAATAATTGCTTCTCATTGTGTATATTTTGACCGCTGGTAACTACAGGTTATATGAAATTCACAGTATATGTCTGGTATTTCAAGAAAAAAGAAACTAATGAAAGTCACTCCACTCCACTAAGTACCATTATAATACTGGTTAGTTGCTACTACAACACTGTATTCTGCTATTCACTGGTATCACTAGATTATATGCGAGTACACTAGCAGGCCAGAAAGATTATTAAAACAGCTGACCACTGTGGTAAGTTTCTGGCGACTTCTGGCACCTGCCTCTATAGGCTTATCACTTCATTTACAAATTCACCTGTTTTGAAATGACATTTTAGCCTTTATCATCTATATACTAGGGAGCCACTGTAGTATACACTATACACTATGTATACACAATGTTATCAGGGAGACTTTCTTTCCTCTGACAAAGAAAAGTTCTATTATTATTATTTTGCACATGGAACACAGGCCTATGATTCCCCTCTGGCAGTAAACTCTGCTAGGTAGTGCACACTAATTCTCCTTTTTTGACTCAGTATATAATGTTTTCCGCCCAAGATTGGTTCCAGGCGCTAGAGGGATGTATCGTATAGGATTGATGGCACAAATTAAAGTTCTAGCACGTAAGAGCGACCGTGAAAACACGAGAAAACCCGGACCACAACGAGGCACGCTGACACGCAATATAACATTGTGTATACATAGTGTATAGTGTATACTACAGTGGCTCCCTCGTATATAGATGATAAAGGCTAAAGTGTCATTTAAAAATAGGTGAATTTATAAATGAAGTGATAAGCCTATAGAGGCAGGTGCCAGAAGTCGCCAGAATCTTACCACAGTGGTCAGCTGTTTTAATAATCTTCCTGGCCTGCTAGTGTACTCGCATATAATCTAGTGATACCAGTGAATAGCAGAATACAGTGCTGTAGTAGCAACTAACCAGTATTATAATGGTACTTAGTGGAGTGGAGTGACTTTCATTAGTTCTTTTTTCTTGAAATACCAGACGTATACTGTGAATTTCATATAACCTGTAGTTACCAGCGGACGCAATATACACAACGAGAAGCAATTATTACCCACAGAAAAAGCGTCCTTCCTCCAAAATTTCCACCAGTCAACTATAGTGATAATATAGCAATTATGTGGTGGACAAGAAAAAAAAACTAAAAAAAGCTAGATACAGCGATTGATAAACAAGGGTTGAGGCTCGACCGTTCGTCATTGTAGGAGCTGCCAGAAATCACCGGTTCTTCAACACGCAAGTTATACTTTTGTATCAATCAAATCACATTTACTCGGGTAGATAATTTTCAGTAGATCCTTCATGTGTTAGCTCAAATCACCGCCAGTATTTTTTAAATAAGTGACCCACTGATCAGATCAGATCGACTGGTCCGAACCCTCGACTGGTCCGAACCCTTGACTGGTCCGAACCCTTGACGGTCCGAACCCTGAATGGTTTTTAAAGGATTTGATGGGCAATAAAGCAGACTATAAACGATGGGGTTGTAGGCGCCCTTATCAAAACAAACAATAAATATAAATCAGGAACGTACACGGTAGCTGTCCAATATACAAGGTACAGTTTTGAATAGAAATACAAATTAGCTAGAGCTTCATTTAAGGATGTTATTAATTTGAATATTCAAGAGGTTACTAGTAGAATTACAGTAAATCAACCATTCAAATCATTATGAAGCTCTGTGTAGTCTGCGGTCAATCAAACAAACGGGCTTCCATATGGATAAATTGTCATTTTTGTTGAAATTGGTGTCACGCCCCTTGTGCAGATATCCAAGAACTATCTACAAGCAGTATTAAAACAGGGAAGTGTTTTTGGGTATTCCCAAATGAGGAAAATCTGTGGACTAAAATCACAAGGATATTAAAAGAGGATAACATCAAAGCTGCTTTCATAGACAACCTGGAAGCTTTCTACAACAGACGGGAACATAAAAAGTCTGGGCTGAATGGTACTGCCCTTGATACTGGTCATGTAGTCAGAAACTGTAAGGCTGGAGGTGATGTCCTGGTAGTCAGTAAATGTGGGGCTGATAGTGCTGTCCTGGGAGACAGTAATGGTGAAGCTGGAGGTGCTGTCCTGGGAGACAGTAATGGTGAAGCTGGAGGTGCTGTCCTGGGAATCAGTAATGGTGAAGCTGGAGATTTTGTCCAGGTAGTCGGGAATTATACGCAGGAAGGAATACATATAAATGACCTCATAGGGGACAGGAGCCGTAGTAGGGAAACAAGTGTAGTCAAAGATAAGATAAAATCAATATTACAAACTAGAAATACCACAGGAAATAGCAAACAAGAGGACTCCACTAGCAATAGTGAGGATATATTACCAAAAAACAACTGGTGGGAGCTCCATTGTTGGTGCTAGGGAGGATAGGAATAAGACAGGGAAACATGCACCAACAGGGAATACAGTCACAGAAACCCAAGGCAAACGGAAACCAAGCCTGTGCACATACTTGGTATCTGCAGACATGGGAAATCTGGAAAAACAGACGGGACGTGCAACTATGACCACCCTAGAAAATGCCATGCCCATATGACAACAGGAAAATGCAAACTTCCTTCCTGTAAGCTTTTTCACCCTGAACTGTGTACCTCTTCAGTACAGGAAAGACTGTGCTATAACTTAAATTGCCAGGCACACCATCTAAAGGATACAAAAAGATACAAAACATCCAGGCCATGGGAAAACCTGGGTAGCCACAGCCACTCAAGAGGGAGAGGTTTTTTAGTGCCAGGAAGGAAAAAAAAACTGGCAGGAAATGACAGAAATCGTACACCAAATCCAGTCATTCCTGGAGTGGAACCACAGTCGATGGCCTCCACTCCAAACCAACAGATACAGATACTAATGCCGGAAAAAAAATCCCTCCCCAGTACCAACAATACCACCAGTCCGATGACATTCTTCTTTGCAAATATACAGGGTCTATAGCCAGCAACAAACAACAAAATACCTTTCATCCGTGGACTGCTTGCAGAGGCAAAGGCAATGTTCACGGATTTCACTGAGACCCACATAAAGGATCACTTGGACAACGAAATATGGATCCCAGGTTACAACCTATACAGATGTGACAGAGTGAACAGGCAAAATGGGGGGGTTGGCCTGTACATTGCAGAGTCACTTGTTTGCACAGAACTGCTTAATGCCTCAAATGATGTAGTGGAAGTTTCAGCAGTAAAGGTCGAGAACCAAAACCTAGTCATTGTGGTAGTCTACAAGCCTCCGGATGCAACATCCCAGCAATTCCAGGAACAGCTGTTAAAAATTGACCACTGTGTTGAAAATCTTCCAGCTCCTGCACCCAACATCTTGCTCCTGGGGGATTTCAACTTAAGGCACCTAAAATGGAGGAATATAGCAAATAATATTGTTGCAGTTCCTGATCAGCCGGGCTGTGGCTCGTACGTTGGTTTGCGTGCAGCCAGCAGCAGCAGCCTGGTTGATCAGGCTCCGATCCACCAGGAGGCCTGGTCACAGACCGGGCCGCGGGGGCGTTGACCCCCGGAACTCTCTCCAGGTAAACTCCAGGCAGTAATAACACCAGGAGGCAGCTCTGATGAAAACTCACACTCACACGAGCTTTTAAATCTCTGCACAAAATTCAATTTAAACCAGCAAATAATAGAGCCTACTAGACTGGAGAATACACTAGACCTCATCTTCACTAACAATGATGATCTGATAAGAAATGTCACCATATCAAAAACAATATACTCAGATCACAACATAATTGAGGTTCAGACATGTATGCGTGGAGCCCCAGACCGACATAATGAGACTAGTCTCGAGGGAGCATTCACCAAATTCAACTTCAATAACAAAAACATAAAGTGGGACCAAGTAAACCAAGTCCTAACCGATATAACTGGGAATATAACTAAGCAACACAGACCCCAACTTATGCCTAGAACAGATTAACTTGGTGGCACTCGATGTATGCACAAGGCTTATTCCTCTAAGAAAAAGGAGGAGTATATGTAAAATAGAAAGAGACAGGCGCTCCCTTTACAGGAGACAGAAAAGAATAACAGAGCGGCTAAAAGAGGTCAATATATCTGAAATGCGTAGGGAGACACTGGTCAGAAAAATAGCAAGCATCGAACTTAAGCTAAAGGAATCTTATAGGAGTCAGGAATCGCAGGAAGAACTAAAAGCCATAAATGAAATCGAAAGAAACCCAAAGTATTTCTTCTCCTATGCCAAATCAAAGTCGAGAACAACGTCCAGTATTGGGCCCCTACTTAAACAAGATGGGTCCTACACAGATGACAGCAAGGAAATGAGTGAGCTACTCAAGTCCCAATATGACTCAGTTTTTAGCAAGCCGCTAACCAGACTGGAGAGTCGAAGATCAAAATGAATTTTTTTATGAGAGAGCCACAAAATTTGATTAACACAAGCCTATCCGATGTTAATCCTGACGCCAAATGACTTCGAACAGGCGATAAATGACATGCCCATGCACTCTGCCCCAGGGCCAGACTCATGGAACTCCGTGTTCATCAAGAACTGCAAGAAGCCCCTATCACGAACCTTTTCCATCCTATGGAGAGGGAGCATGGACACGGGGGTCGTCCCACAGTTACTAAAAACAACAGACATAGCCCCACTCCACAAAGGGGGCAATAAAGCAACAGCAAAGAACTACAGACCAATAGCACTAACATCCCATATCATAAAAATCTTTGAAAGAGTCCTAAGAAGCAAGATCACCACCCATCTAGAAACCCATCAGTTACACAACCCAGGGCAACATGGGTTTAGAACAGTCGCTCCTGTCTGTCTCAACTATTGGATCACTACGACAAGGTCCTAAATGCACTAGAAGACAAAAAGAATGCAGATGTAATATATGGACTTTGCAAAAGCCTTCGACAAGTGTGACCATTGCGTAATAGCGCACAAAATGCGTGCTAAAGGAATAACAGGAAAAGTCGGTCGATGGATCTATAATTTTCCTCACTAACAGAACACAGAAGAGTAGTCGTCAACAGAGTAAAGTCCGAGGCAGCTACGGTGAAAAGCTCTGTTCCACAAGGCACAGTACTCGCTCCCATCTTGTTCCTCATCCTCATATCCGACATAGACAAGAATGTCAGCCACAGCACCGTGTCTTCCTTTGCAGATGACACCCAAATCTGCATGACAGTGTCTTCCATTGCAGACACTGCAAGGCTCCAGGCGGACATCAACCAAATCTTTCAGTGGGCTGCAGAAACAATATGAAGTTCAACGATGAGAAATTTCAATTACTCAGATATGTAAACACGAGGAAATTAAATCTTCATCAAGAGTACAAAACAAATTCTGGCCACAAAATAGAGCGAAACACCAACGTCAAAGACCTGGGAGTGATCATGTTGGAGGATCTCACCTTCAGGGACCATAACATTGTATCAATCGCATCTGCTAGAAAAATGACAGGATGGATAATGAGAACCTTCAAAACTAGGGAGGCCAAGCCCATGATGAACACTCTTCAGGTCACTTGTTCTATCTAGGCTGGAATATTGCTGCACACTAACAGCACCTTTCAAGGCAGGTGAAATTGCTGACCTAGAAAATGTACAGAGAACCTTCACGGCGTGCATAACGGAGATAAAACACCTCAATTACTGGGAGCACTTGAGGTTCCTAAACCTGTATTCCCTGGAACGCAGGCGGGAGAGATACATGATTATATACACCTGGAAAATTCTAGAGGGGCTAGTACCGAACTTGCAAACGAAAATCACTCACTACGAAAGCAAAAGACTTGGCCGACGATGCACCATCCCCCCAATGAAAAGCAGGGGTGTCACTAGCACGTTAAGAGACAATACAATAAGTGTCAGGGGCCCGAGACTGTTCAACTGCCTCCCAGCATACATAAGGGGGATTACCAACAGACCCCTGGCAGTCTTCAAGCTGGCACTGGACAAGCACCTAAAGTCGGTTCCTGACCAGCCGGCTGTGGCTCGTACGTTGGTTTGCGTGCAGCCAGCAGTAACAGCCTGGTTGATCAGGCTCTGATCCACCAGGAGGCCTCGTCACTGACCGGGCAGCGGGGGCGTTGACCCCCGGAACTCTCTCCAGGTAAACTCCAGGCATTACCTGGTACTCTGCCTTCACTGGTATTACCTGTTACTCTGCCTTCACTGGTATTATCTGGTACTCTGCCTTCACTGGTATTATCTGGTACTTTGTCTTCACTGGTATTACCTGGTACTCTGCCTTCACAGGTATTACCTGGTACTCTGCCTTCACTGTCATTACCTGGTACTTTGCCTTCTCTGGCATTACCTGGTACTCTGCCTTCACTGTCATTACCTGGTACTCTGCCTTCACTGGTATTACCTGGTACTCTGCCTTCACTGGTATTACCTGGTACTCTGCCTTCACTGGTATTACCTGGTACTCCAGCGAAGTCGGAAACACATCATCAAACCATTTTGGCCAAACATTAAAATTAAAGGCGGTATTACCACCACGGATAAATTTAGCTATTTATATGTGTGATGAATGGTTTGAAAAACCGACAAGTTGAAGATTGAGACACTTATGCAGCATATGGGAATCTTTATTCAGAAAACGTTTCGCCACACAGTGGCTTCATCATTCCAATACAAAGAGGAAGGCGTAAGGAGAAAAGGAGTATGAGGTAATCAGTCACTCAGCCTGGAGTCGATGTGTTCAGTCCATCAATCTTGTAGAATGTACAGCATAGGGCCTATGCTGTACATTCTACAAGATTGATGGACTGAACACATCGACTCCAGGCTGAGGGACTGATTACCTCATACTCCTCTCCTTACGCCTTCCTCTTTGTATTGGACTGATGAAGCCACTGTGTGGCGAAACGTTTCCTGAATAAAGATTCCCATATGCTGCATAAGTGTCTCAATCTTCAGCTATTTATAAACACAATAATCAAGATTATCTCAATAACAAAACTTGTATCCGTCCTAGCAATTTATTTGTTAGTCACTAGAATGAAGAATATCTTATTCTGTAAAACCCAACCAAACCTATGATAACCTAGACCAGTCGTAAATCTCTGGATAGTTAGGCTGTGTAACATTCTATGCCAAATCAAAATCGAGAACAACGTCCAGTATTGGGCCCCTACTTAAACAAGATGGGTCCTACACAGATGACAGCAAGGAAATGAGTGAGCTACTCAAGTTCCAATATGACTCAGTTTTTAGCAAGCCGCTAACCAGACTGAGAGTCGAAGATCAAAATGAATTTTTATGAGAGAGCCACAAAATTTGATTAACACAAGCCTATCTGATGTTATCCTGACACCAAATGACTTCGAACAGGCGATAAATGACATGCCCATGCACTCTGCCCCAGGGTCAGACTCATGGAACTCTGTGTTCATCAAGAACTGCAAGAAGCCCCTATCACGAGCCTTTTCCATCCTATGGAGAGGGAGCATGGACACGGGGGTCGTCCCACAGTTACTAAAAACAACAGACATAGCCCCACTCCACAAAGGGGGCAGTAAAGCAACAGCAAAGAACTACAGACCAATAGCACTAACATCCCATATCATAAAAATCTTTGAAAGGGTCCTAAGAAGCAAGATCACCACCCATCTAGAAACCCATCAGTTACACAACCCAGGGCAACATGGGTTTAGAACAGGTCGCTCCTGTCTGTCTCAACTATTGGATCACTACGACAAGGTCCTAAATGCAATAGAAGACAAAAAGAATGCAGATGTAATATATACAGACTTTGCAAAAGCCTTCGACAAGTGTGACCATGGCGTAATAGTGCACAAAATGCGTGCTAAAGGAATAACAGGAAAAGTCGGTCGATGGATCTATAATTTCCTCACTAACAGAACACAGAGAGTAGTCGTCAACAGAGTAAAGTCCGAGGCAGCTACGGTGAAAAGCTCTGTTCCACAAGGCACAGTACTCGCTCCCATCTTGTTCCTCATCCTCATATCCGACATAGACAAGGATGTCAGCCACAGCACCGTGTCTTCCTTTGCAGATGACACCCGAATCTGCATGACAGTGTCTTCCACTGCAGACACTGCAAGGCTCCAGGCGGACATCAACCAAATCTTTCAGTGGGCTGCAGAAAACAATATGAAGTTCAACGATGAGAAATTTCAATTACTCAGATACGGTAAACATGAGGAAATTAAATCTTCATCAGAGTACAAAACAAATTCTGGCCACAAAATAGAGCGAAACACCAACGTCGAAGACCTGGGAGTGATTATGTCGGAGGATCTCACCTTCAAGGACCATAACATTGTATCAATCGCATCTGCTAGAAAAATGACAGGATGGATAATGAGAACCTTCAAAACTAGGGAGGCCAAGCCCATGATGACACTCTTCAGGTCACTTGTTCTATCTAGGCTGGAATATTGCTGCACACTAACAGCACCTTTCAAGGCAGGTGAAATTGCCGACCTAGAAAATGTACAGAGAACCTTCACAGCGCGCATAACGGAGATAAAACACCTCAATTACTGGGAGCGCTTGAGGTTCCTAAACCTGTATTCCCTGGAACGCAGGAGGGAGAGATACATGATTATATACACCTGGAAAATCGTAGAGGGACTAGTACCGAACTTGCACACGAAAATCACTCACTACGAAAGCAAAAGACTTGGCAGACGATGCACCATCCCCCCAATGAAAAGCAGGGGTGTCACTAGCACGTTAAGAGACCATACAGTAAGTGTCAGGGGCCCGAGACTGTTCAACTGCCTCCCAGCACACATAAGGGGGATTACCAACAGACCCCTGGCAGTCTTCAAGCTGGCACTGGACAAGCACCTAAAGTCAGTTCCTGGTCAGCCTGGCTGTGGCTCGTACGTTGGTTTGCGTGCAGCCAGCAGCAACAGCCTGGTTGATCAGGCTCTGATCCACCAGGAGGCCTGGTCACAGACCGGGCCGCGGGGGCGTTGACCCCCGGAACTCTCTCCAGGTAAACTCTCCAGGAACACACACACATGGACAGGTAACACACACACACACTTGGACAGGTAACACACACACACACATGGACATGCAACACACACACATGGACAGGCAACACAACACATGGACAGGTAACACACACACATGGACAGGCAGCACACACACATGGACAGGCAACACATACACATGGACAGGTAACACACACACACTTGGACAGGTAACACACACACATGAACAGGTAACACACACACACTTGGACAGGTAACACACACACACACATGGACATGCAACACACACACATGGACAGGCAGCACACACACATGGACAGGCAACACACACACATGGACAGGTAACACACACACACTTGGACAGGTAACACACACACATGGACAGGTAACACCACACACTTGGACAGGTAACACACACACACAATGGACAGGCAACACACACACATGGACAGGACACCACACACACACACCCACACCACAATGGAACACACACCACACACAACACACACATGGACAGGTAAACACACACACACTGGACAGGTACACACACACACACATGACAAACCACACACACACACTGGACAGCACACACACACCCACACACACACATGACAGCAACACACACACATGGACAGGGTAAACACACACACACATGGACAGGTAACACCACACATGACAGGTAACACACACACACACACACACACACACACACCCACATGCACACACACACACAACACACACACAACACACACACATGGACAGGTAACACACACACACACACACACACACACACACACAAACACACACACCACACACACACACACACACACACACACACACACACACACACACACACACACACACACACACACATGGACGGGTAAACACACACACACACATGGACAAGTAAACACGCACACATTGACAGGTAACACACACACACACACATGGACAGGTAACACACTTACACACACACACACACACACAAACATGGACAGGTAAACACACACACACATTGACAGGTAACACATACGCACTCACATATAGACAGGCAACACACACACACCTGGGCAGGTAACACACACACACATGGACAGGCAACACACACACACATGGACAGGCAACACACACACACATGGCCAGGCAACACACACACACATGGACAGGCAACACACACACACATGGCCAGGCAACACACACACACACATGGAACAACAGGACAAGCACACACACACACATGGACAGGCAACACACACACACATGGCCAGGCAACACACACACACATGGACAAGCAACACACACACACATGGACAGGCAACACACACACACACATGCAGGACAGGCAACACACACACACACATGGACAGGCAACACACACACACACTCACATGGACAAGCAACACACACGCACACACACACACACACACACACGCACACACACACACACACATGGACAGGTAACACACACACACACACACACACATGGACAAGCAACACACACGCACACACACACACATGGACAGGTAACACACACACAAGGACAAGCAACACACACACATGGACAGGTAACACACACACATGGACATGCAACACACACATGGACAGGCAACACACACATGGACAGGTAACACACACACATGGACAGGCAACACACACACACATGGACAGGCAACACACACATGGACAGGTAACACACACACACTTGGACAGGTAACACACACACACATGGACAGGTAACACACACACACATGGACAGGTAACACACACACATGGACAGGCAACACACACACATGGACAGGTAACACACACACACACACACACACACACACACACACACACACACACACACACACACACACCAGAGTAAGAGGGGAGGATGAACAGCAAGATTGTACCTTGTGTTCACCCTGGACAGCTCAACATTGAGGATTTCAAGTATGAGAGTCCCCTAGGAGCTAGCGACCACGTGGTTCTGTGCTTTTAATACATAGTAGAGCTGCGAGTGGAGAGAATAACAGGAGTTGAATGGGAAAAGCCTGACTATAAAAGAGGGGACTACATAGGGTTGAAGAACTTCCTGCGGGAGGTCCAGTGGGACAGAGAGCTGGCAGGAAAGCCAGTAAATGAAATGATGGAATATGTAGCAACAAAATGCAAGGAGGCAGTGGAAAAGTTTATTCCCAAGGGCAACAGTAACAACGGGAAGACCGGAACAAGCCCCTGGTTTACCCGACGGTGTAAGGAGGCAAAAACAAAGTGCAATAGAGAATGGAAAAAGTACAGAAGGCAGAGTACACGAAAATAGGGAGATCAGTCGCAGAGCCAGGAATGAGTATGCACAGGTAAGGAGGGAGGCCCAGTGACAGTATGAAAATGACATAGCATCGAGAATCAAGACTGACCCGAAACTGTTGTATAGCCACATCAGGAGGAAGACAACAGTCAAAGACCAGGTGATCAAATTAAGGACAGAAGGTGGAGAACTCACAAGAAATGATCAGGAGGTATGTGAGGAGCTGAACAGGAGATTTAAGGAAGTTTTTACAGTAGAGACAGGAAGGGCTGTGGGAAGACAGCACAGAAGGGAACATCAAGAGGGAATATACCAACAAGTGTTGGATGACATACGAACAACTGAGGAGGAGGTGAAGAAGCTCTTAAGTGACCTTGACACCTCAAAGGCGATGGGACCGGACAACATCTCCCCATGGGTCCTTAGAGAAGGAGCAGAGATGTTGTGCGTGCCTCTAACCACAATCTTCAACACATCCCTTGAAACTGGGCAACTACCTGAGAAATGGAAGACGGCTAATGTAGTCCCCATATTTAAGAAAGGAAACAGAAACGAGGCACTAAACTACAGACCTGTGTCTCTGACATGTATTGTGTGCAAAGTCGTGGAGAAGATTATCAGGAGGAGAGTAGTCAAACACCTGGAAAGGATTATAAATGAAAACCAGCATGGGTTCATGGAAGGCAAATCCTGTATCACAAACCTCCTGGAGTTTTATGACAAGGTAACAGAAGTAAGACACGAGAGAGAGAGGGGTGGGTAGATTGCGTTTTCCCAGACTGCAGGAAGGCCTTTGACACAGTTCCCCACAAGAGATTAGTGCAGAAGCTGGAGGATCAGGCGCATGTAAAAGGGAGGGCACTGCAATGGATAAGGGAATACCTGACAGGGAGGCAGCAACGAGTCATGGTACGTGAAGAGGTATCACAGTGGGCGCCTGTTATGAGCGGGGTCCCACAGGGGTCAGTTCTAGGACCAGTGCTATTTTTGATATATGTGAACGACATGATGAAAGGAATAGACTCTGAAGTGTCCCTGTTCGCAGATGATGTGAAGTTGATGAGAAGAATTAAATCGGACGAGGATGAGGCAGGACTGCAAAGAGACCTGGACAGGCTGGACATGTGGTCCAGTAACTGGCTTCTCGAATTCAACCCTGCCAAATGCAAAGTCATGAAGATTGGGGAGGGGCAAAGAAGACCGCAGACAGAGTATAGGCTAGGTGGACAAAGACTACAGACCTCACTCGGGGTGAAAGACCTTGGGGTGACCATAACAGCGAGCACATCACCGGGGGCGCACATCAACCAAGTAACTGCTGCAGCGTGCGGGCGCCTGGCAAACCTGGGAATAGCGTTCCGATACCTTGATGGGGAATCGTTCAGGACACTGTACACTGTGTATGTTGGGCCCATACTGGAGTGTGCGGCGCCAGTCTGGAGCCCACACCTGGTCAAGCACGTCGGGAAGTTAAGAGAAAGTGCAAAGGTTTCCAACAAGGCAAGTTCCGGAGCTCAAGGGAATGTCGTACAAGGAAAGGTTAAGGGAGATCGGACTGACGACGCTGGAGGACGGGAGGGTCGGGGGGGACATGATAGCGACATACGGGATACTGCGGGGGGTGGGCAGGGTGGACGGAGATAGGGTGTTCCGGAGAGGGGAAACAGGGACAGGGGGTCGCAACTGGAAGCTGAAGACTCAGACGAGTCACAGGGACGTTAGGAGGTGTTTCTTCAGTCATAGAGTTGTCAGCGAGTGGAATAGCCTGGCAAGTGAAGTGGTGGAGGCGGGAACCATACATGGTTTTGGGAAGAGGTATGACGGGGCTCAGGAAGCGGAGAGAGAGAGAGAGGACCCAGTAGCGATCAGTGAAGAGGAGGGGCCAGGAGCTGAGTCTCGACCCCTGCAACCACAATTACACACACACACACACACACACACACACACACACACACACACACACACACACACCAGGCCTAGTGTCTAATCGACATGTGCCTAGGACAGAATGGTAACTAACTAACACACATACACACACACAGAGACTACAAACCTCACTCAAGGAAAAAGATCTTGGGGTGAGTATAACACCAGGCACATCTCCTGAAGCGCACATCAACCAAATAACTGCTGCAGCATATGGGCGCCTAGCAAACCTCAGAACAGCATTCCGACATCTTAATAAGGAATCATTCAGGACCCTGTACACCGTGTACGTTAGGCCCATATTGGAGTATGCGGCACCAGTTTGGAACCCACACCTAGCCAAGCACGTGAAGAAACTAGAGAAAGTGTAAAGGTTTGCAACAAGACTAGTCCCAGAGCTAAGAGGTATGTCCTACGAGGGGAGGTTAAGGGAAATCAACCTGACGACACTGGAGGACAGGAGAGATAGGGGGGACATGATAACGACATACAAAATACTGAGAGGAATTGACAAGGTGGACAAAACAGGATGTTCCAGAGATTGGACACAGTAACAAGGGGACACAGTTGGAAGCTGAAGACACAGATGAATCACAGGGATGTTAGGAAGTATTTCTTCAGCCACAGAGTAGTCAGTAAGTGGAATAGTTTGGGAAGCGATGTAGTGGAGGCAGGATCCATACATAGCTTTAAGCAGAGGTATGATAAAGCTCACGGCTCAGGGAGAGTGACCTAGTAGCGATCAGTGAAGAGGCGGGGCCAGGAGCTCGGACTCGACCCCCGCAACCTCAACTAGGTGAGTACACACACACACGCACACACACACACACACACACACACACACACACACACACACACACACACACACACACACACCACACACACACACACACACACACACACACACACGCACACACACACACACACACACACACACACACACACACACACACACACACACACACACACACACACACACACACACACACCACACACACCACACACCACACACACACACACACACACACACACACACACACACACACACACACACACACACGCACACACATACGCACACACACACACGCACACATCAATCAGATAAACTGCTGCAGCATATGGGCGCCTGGCAAAACCTGAGAACAGCATTCCGATACCTTAGTAAGGAATCTTTAAAGACACGTACACGTGTAGTCAGGCCATCTGGTTCAGCACCTGTTTGGAAACCCCGCACTTGTAAAGCACTCAAGAAAAAGAGAAAGTACAAAGTTTTGCCAAAAGGGTTTATTTTCCAACAAAGGGGAAATTCCTATGAAGAAAGATTAAGGGAAATGGGCCTGACGACCTGGAGGACAGGAGGGTCGGGGGAGACATGAAAAACGACATATAAAATACTGCGTGGAATAGACAAGGGGACAAAGACGGAGTTCCAGGGAGGGGACACAGAAACAAGAGGCCAAAATTGGGAAGTTGAAGAAAAAATGACCCGAGAGATTTTGGGGAAGTTTTTCTTCAGTCATAGAGTTGAAGCAGTGAATACCTAGAAAAGACGTAGGGGAGGCGGGAACCATACACATTTTAAGACGATTTGATAAAGCTCATGGAGCGGGGGAAAGAGAGGGCCCGTAGAAAACCGGGTGAAGAGGCGGGCCAGGAGAAAGACCGACCCCTGAACCCAAATAGGTAGTAAAATAGGTGAGTACGCCCACAACACACCACCACACACACAACCACACACACACACACACACACACACACACACACACACACAACAACACACCCCAAAACACTAACACACACACCACACACCACACACACACACACACACACACCCCCACACCACACACCACACACACACAACACACCACACACCCCAACCACACACCACGCCCCAACACCACACACACACACGCACACCCACAACACACACACCACAACAGAGACAAAACAAATCAAGCGCAGCGCTGAGGGAAAAACCAAAAAAGGAAAGGAGCTGGGAAAAGAGAAAAGGAGGAACCAGCAAGGTCAGTCAGAGCAGAAAAAAAAGAAAGGGGGAAGCACAACACAACTATTCTCAGCCCATACAACCACCCCCACCACCCAAACACACTACAGCCCATACCCCAGCCCCCACCCAAAACCGAGTATAGAATCCCCAGTAGGGCCACCAGGTCTCCCACCCTCACAGGCCCCCAAACCCAGTTTTGGAAAGGAAACTAAAGGGATGGTACACAAACGCTGAGGAATAAAAAAATAAGTGGGAGGGGGCATGAAAAGTCAAAGAAGCATCACCGGACATATACTCTCACAAAAACCAATTTAAAGGGTTTGATAACAATCCATTTTTTTCCCAACGGGATCCCAAATCCTGAGGAAAACAGAGGGAACGGGGGGGGTGGGGGCCCGTGGCATTCTGATAAAAAATCGCGGGAATTTTGATGACGGGAGAGAGGAACAGCGGAGAAGAAAGGTTTACATGGGGGAACCTTCACTCGGAGGTCCCAAGGTGGTAATGCAGTGATGTAAAACCCCCACCGCAAACAGCAGGGGGCCAAGGCAAGAGTACGACGGAGAAATGAGCGATGGTTGAAAACCCTGGTGAGGGGTAGAAGAGCTCTCTCAGGCAAAGCTCCTGATCATGGGTGACTTTTAACCAAAAGGGAATCGATTGGGAGAATTTGGACCCACAGGGGGGGCCAAAACATGGAGGGCTAAGATAGGGGGGGTACTAAAACTTCATGAAACCAAACACGTAAGGGACACTAAAAAGGGGAGAGGGGGGGATAACCAGCAAGGCTGGACTTGTTTTCACCTTAGAGTGAGAACGGGGACATCACTATGAAAGCCCCCTTGGGGCATGACCATGTGGTTTTAAGCTTCGAAACACATGGAGCTACAAGTGGGGGGAGAAGCAGGAAGGCCGGACGAATGAAGCCAAACTACAAAAAAGGGGGGACTACATAGGAATGGGGAAACTTCCTGAAGGGGGTTCAGGGGGGACAGAGAACGGGCAGGGGAAGCCAGGTAAAGATTGAAAATTAGCAAAAAAAAGAAGGAGGTGAGGAAAGGGGTTTGTCCCCCAAGGGGTAACAGGAATAATAAAAAGCTGGATGACCCTGGTTTACCCAAAGGTGGGGGGAAAAAACCCAAATGTCGGGGAATGGAAGAAAAAAGAGGAAAGGGACTCGGGGAAAAAAGGGAGAGCGTCGTAGAGCCAAAAAAGAATATGCACAATAAGAAGGGGGGCCCAAAGACAATATGAAAAGACATAGCACAAAACCCAAATCTGCCCCAACGTTGTACAGCCCATCAGGGAAAAACAACAGTCAAGGACCGGGTAATCGGGCTAAGGAAGGAAGGAGGAAACAACAAGAAAGACCGTGAAGTTGAGAACTCAAAAGAATTCAAAAAGTGTTCACAGGGGGCAAAAGGGGCTCCAAAAAGCGGAAGGTGGGGCACACCACCATGTGCGGGACACGTGCACACAACCGGGGAAAAGTGAAGAGGCTTTGAGTGAGCTAGATACCTCAAAGGCAATGGGGCCAGATAACTCCCCAGGGGGTATTGAGAGAGGGAGCAAGGCACTAGTGTACCCCTAACAACAATATTAAATACATCTATCGAAACAGGGAATTCCTGAGGCAGGGGAAGACAGCAATGAGCCCCAAAACTTTAAAAAAGGAGACAGACATGAAGCATTAAACACAGCCCAGGCCCACTGACATGTATAGTATGCAAAATCATGGAGAAGATTATCAGGAGAAGAGGGGAACACCTAGAAAGGAACGATCTCATCAACAGCACCAACATGGTTTCAGGGAGGGGAAATCCTGTGTCACAAACCTACGGAGTTCTATGCATGGGACAGCAGTAAGACAAGAGAGAGGGGGGTGGGTGGATTCATTTTCTTGGACTGCAAGAGGCTTTTTGACACATTCCACACAAGAGATTGGGAAAAAAGGAGGACCAAGCAGGATAACGGGGGAAGGCACTAAAATGGATCAGGGAATACTTGACGGGAAGACAGCAGCGAGTCATGGTATGGCGGGGTGTCAGGGGGGCACCTGTGACCACGGGGCCCACGGGGGTCAGCCCTAGGACCAGTGCTTTTTTGGGTATTTGTAACAAAATGACGGAAGGAAAAGACTCGAGGTGTCCCTTTTTTGCGATGACGTGAATTTTGATGAAAGAATTCACTCGATAAAAGCCAGGCGAACTACAAAGGGATCGGACAGGCTGCGACCTGGCCAGCAATTGGTCCTGGATTTCAATCCCACCAAGTGCAAAGTCAGAAGAGGGGAAGGGCAAAGAAGACAGCAAGAGGGAGTACGTCTGGGGGGCCAAAGACTACAAACCTCATAAAGGGAAAAAAGGATTTTGGGGGTGAGTATAACACCGGGCACATCCCTAAGCCCAAATCAACCAAATAACGCTGCGCATATGGGCGCCTACAAACCTCAGAACGCATTCCGACATCTTAATAAGGAATCTTTAGGACCTGTACCCCGGTACTTCCCCCCATAGGGAATGGGGCACCATTTTGGGAACCCACACCTACCCAAGCACGTAAAGAAACTAGAGAAAGTGAAAAGGGTTTTTGCAAAAAGACTTCCCAAGAAAAAGGGGTATGTCCTACGGGGGGGGTTAAAGGGAAACAACCTGAGACAGGGAGGCGGGAGAGAGGGGGGGGACTGAAACGACATACAAAATACGAGAGAATTGACAAGGTGGACAAAAGGTTTCCAGAGATTTGGGCCAGTAACAAGGGGACACAGTTGGAAGCTGAAACACAGTAATCACAGGGATTTGGAAGATTTCTTCAGCCACAGAATCAGTAAGGGAATAGTTTGGGAAATGATGTAGGGAGGCAGGATCCCAAAATAGCTTTTTAAACAAGGGATATAAAGCTCACGGTCAGGGAGAGGACCAGTACGACGTGAAAAGGGGGGCCAGGAGCTCGGACCAACCCCCCAACCTCAACAGGGGAGTACACACACACACACACACCAAACACACACGCGCGCGCACACACACACACAACACACCACACAAACACACACAACCCCACCAAAACACACACCACACACACACACACACAACAACCTCACACACCACACCCACACACACACACACACACACAACACACACAACACCACCACACACACACACACGCACACACACCACACACCCACACACACACAACCCCACAACACACAAAAACAGCACCACCACACAACACAACACACACACACCACACACACACACACACACACGCACACGCAGCACACCACAACACACACCACACACACACACCACACACAACGCACACACACCAACACACCACAAAAACACAAACACCACACACACCAACACACAACCACCACACACCACCACAACACAAAATCTCAATAACTCGCAGCAAATGGGGGGCCTGGCAAAACCCGAGAACAGCATTTCCCAACCTTGAAGGAATCATTAAGACACTGTACACCGTGTATGTCAGGCCCATACTGGAGTAGCAGCCCGTTTGGAACCCCACTTATAAAGCCGTCAAGAAAATAGAGAAAATACAAAGGTTGCCCAAAAAGGTTAGTTCCAGAGCTAAGGGGAATTCCTATGAAGAAAGATTAAGGGGGAAAAGGCCTGAGACACTGGAACAGGAGGGTCAGGGGGACATGATAACGCATATAAAATACGCGGGAATAGACAAAGGGGGACAAGGGGCAGGATTTCCAGGGGGGGGGACACAGAAACAAGAGGCCACAATTGAAGTTTAAGACACAAATGAGTCAGAGAGATATAGGAAGTATTTTTCAGTCAAATTTTAAGGGATGGAATAGCCAGAAAATGACGTAGTGGAGGCAGGAAACCATACCAGTTTTAAGACGAGGTTTGATAAAGCTCATGGAGCGGGGAGAGAGAGGGGCCCTTTGCAACCGGGGAAGAGGCGGGGCCAGGAGCTAGGATCGCCCCCAACCACAAAAGGGGGTAAAATAGGTGAGTACACACACACACCCCCCACACCACAAGTTTTAAGACGAGGTTTTTATAAAGCTCATGAGCGGGGAAGAGAGGGTAGTACAACCGGGGAAAAGGCGGGGCCCGGAGCTAGGACTCGACCCCTGCAACACAAAAAAGGGGGGTACAAAAGGGGGGGTACACACACACAAGAGGGGTACCAGGAGATACCTCGACCCCCGACAGAACCAAGAAAAAAGGACTACACTGAAAAAAGAGGGACAGAGACGCAAGGGGAAAGAGAAGCAACGAAAATGAGCAGGACCCAACACAGGAGAAAGGCAAACACCCCCCACGAAACTCCCCCCCAAAAAAACTCCAACCGCGACATTCCCCCAAAGCAACTGAGCAACCTATATAAACCCACTCACTGTTCCCTTGCCACCAACCCCATATCACAAAACCCCACCCCAACACTGTCCCTTATGGGCTTCTGACCCCACCCCCATCAACACAAACCCACCTACAACACACCCCAAATAGGCCCCACCAAGGCCCGCTCCCCCCAACCCCAATAAATCTTGCATACCCAATGATAGAAAAGAAACTGAAGGTTTGGAACAAACGCGGATGGAATAACGAATAAACATAGGGGTGGAACGAAAGAATCAGTGAAAAATCCCCCGACATCATAGCAGTCACAGAAAAAAAAACCGCTGAGACAAAAACAGACAAGTCTTCCCCAAAAGGGTAAGTCCTGAGGAAAAAAAAGAAGGAGTAGAGGGGGAGGAGGGGTTGCCTGCTCTAAAACACCGATGGGGGTTGGGAAAAGGAAGGCAGACAGATTGGAGAAAGAGACTACATTGTAGGAAATTCACTCCGGGGGAAATAAGTAGTCATTGGGGGGGGAGTATAAAACCCACCACAGAAATGCAGGAGGCCAAAAAGGGGTGCAAGAAAAAAAACAGGGGATGGTGGAACCCCTGGTTAGGGGGGCAAGAAAAAGCTCACTCGAGCAGGCCCAAAATTTCTGGGAATGGGCATTTTCAACCCCAGGGAGACGATGGGGGAAAACTGGAGCCACATGGGGGTCCCAAACATGGAGAGCCAAGATGATGATTGGTACTTTAAAACCCCATGCACAACATGTCAGGGACACAACCCGAGAGAGGGGGAGGATGAGCCACAAGATGGATCTTTGTTCACCCTGAGCTTTCGACATTGAGGACATCACTTTCGAGAGGCCCCTTTAGCTAGCGACACGTGGTTTGAGTTTTGATATATTAGAGTTACAAGTGGAGAAGGTAAAGGGAAATGAAGGGACAGGGGCCAAACTATAAAAGGGGGGGAAAACGGGGATGAAACTTCCTGCGGAGGTTCAGTGGGACAGAGAAATAGTAGGAAAATCAGTAAACGAGATGATGGAATATGTGGCAACAAAGTGCAAGGAGGCAGAGGAAAGTTTTGTTCCCAAGGGAAACAGAAATAATAGGAAGACCAAAACGAGTCCTTGGTTTACCCGAAGGTGTAGGGGGCAAAAACTAAGTGCAACAGAGAATGGAAAAGGTACAGGAGGCATAGGACCCAGGAAAACAAGGAGATTAGTAGAAGAGCCAGAAACGAGTATGCACAGATAAGGGGGGAGGCCCAGCGACAGTATGAAAACGACATAGCATCGAAAGTAAATATCTGACCCGAAACTGCTGTATAGCCACATTAGGAGGAAGACAACAGTCAAGGACCAGGTGATAAGGCTGAGGAAAGAAGGTGGAGAACTCACAAGAAACGATCAAGAGGTATGTGAGGAGCTCAACACGAGATTTAAGGAAGTTTTTTACAGTAGAACAGGAAGGACTCTGGGGGGACAGACCAGATGGGGACACCAGCAAGGAATACACCAACAAGTGTTTGGACGACATACATACAGATGAGGAGGAGATGAAGAAACTGCTAAGGGACATCGATACCTCAAAGGCAATGGGACCGGACAACATCTCCCTGTGGGTCCTTAGAGAGGGAGCAGATATGTTGTGCGTGCCACTTACCACAATCTTCAACACGTCCCCGGAAACTGGGCAACTACCTGAGGTATGGAAGACGGCAAATGTAGTTCCCATTTTTAAAAAAGGAGACAGAAAAGAGGCATAAACTATAGACCTGTGTCATTGACGTGTATAGTATGCAAAATTATGGAGAAGATTATCAGGAGGAGAGTGGTGGAGCACCTGGAACGGAACAAGAGTATAAATGCCAACCAGCACGGATTCACGGAAGGCAAATCCTGTGTCACAAACCCTTCTGGAGTTTTATGATAAAATAACAGAAGTAAGACATGAGAGAGAGGGTGGGTTGATTGCATCTTCTTGGACTGCAAGAAGGCCTTTGACACAGTTCCTCACAAGAGATTAGTGCAGAAGCTAGAGCATCAGGCACCATATAACAGGAAGGGCACTGCAATGGATCAGAGAATACCTGACAGGGAGACAACAACGAGTCATGGTACGTAATGATGTATCACGGTGGGCACCTGTGACGAGCGGGGTCCCACAGGGGTCGGTCCTAGGACCAGTGCTATTTTTGGTATATTGAACGACATGACGGAAGGGTTAGACTCAGAAGTGTCCCTGTTTGCAGATGATGTGAAGTTAATGAGGAGAATTAAATCTGATGAGGACCAGGCAGGACTTCAAAGAGACCTGGACAGACTGGACACCTGTCCCGCAAAATGGCTTCTCGAATTTAATCCTGCAAATGCAAAGTCATGAAGATAGGGAAGGCACAGAAGACCACAGACAGAGTATAGGCTAGGTGGCCAAAGACTGCAAACCTCACTCAAGGAGAAAGATCTTGGGGTGAGTATAACACCGAGCATGTCTCCGGAAGCACACATCAATCAGATAAACTGCTGCAGCATATGGGCGCCTGGCAAACCTGAGAACAGCATTCCGATACCTTAATAAGGAATCATTCAAGACACTGTACACCGTGTATGTCAGGCCCATACTGGAGTATGCAGCACCTGTTTGGAACCCGCACTTGATAAAGCACGTCAAGAAACTAGAGAAAGTACAAAGGTTTTTCGACAAGGTTAGTTCCAGAGCTAAGGGAATGTCCTATGAAAAAAAGATTTGGGAAACGGCCCTGACGACACAGGAAGGGGGGCAGGGGGGT
>NC_069399.1:35182415-35189915 GCF_026875155.1 Cherax quadricarinatus
CCCTGTGTCCCCCCCTCTGAAACATCCTATCCCTTTTCCCACCTTGTCTATTCCCCGCGTATCTTGTATGTCGTTAGCATGTTTTCCCCTGGCCCTTCTTTTCCTCCAGTGTGTCAGCCCCGTTTTTCCCTCTCCCCTTTCCTCGTACGACTTTCCCCCTGAGCTCGGGGATAGCCTTGTTGAAAAACCTTTGTCCCCTTTCTCAAAACTTCTTGCCCGTGCTTGACCAGGTGTGGTTTCCAGACGGTGCTGCTTTACTCCAGTATGGGCCTAACTAACAGGGGTACAGTGTCTTAAAACGTTTCCTTTTTTAAGGGGACCCGGAAGTATTCTCAGGTTTGCCAGGCCCCCGGGTAGGGCTGCAACATTTTTGATTGATGTTTGGCCTCCGGTAAAGTGTTTCGGTGTTATGGTCACCCCAAGGTCTTTCTCCCTGAGTGAGATCTGTAGTCTTTTGTCCACCAAAGCCTTTTAAATTTTCGGGGTCTGGGGTCTTCTTTCCCCTCCCCCAATCTTCATGATTTTGCTTTTTGGCGGGGTTTTGAATTCGAGAAGCCCGTTTCGGGGACCAAAATGTCCACCCTGTCCAGGTCTCTTTGCAGTCCTGCCTCATCCTCATCCGTTTTAATTTTCTCTTTGCTTCACATCATCTGCGAAAGGGACACTTCAAGTCTATTCCCTCCTTTTTTTGCGTTTGCATAAAAAAAAATAGCATGGTCCTAGAACTCCCCTGTGGGCCCCCGCTCGTCACGGGCCCGCCCACTGTGATCCCCCTTTCACGTACCATGACTCGTTGTTGCCTCCCTGTCAGGTATTTCCTGATCCATTGCGTGCCCTCCCTGTTATATGCCCTGATTCTCCAGCTTCTGCACTAATCTTTTGGTCGGGAATTTGGGGTAAAAAGGCCCCTTCCCTGGTTAGGAAAATCCCAATAAACCCCAAAACCCCTCTCTCTCTTTGTCTTACTTCTGTTACCTTGTCATAAAACTCCAGAAGGTTTGTGCCCACAGGATTTGCCTTCCAGGAACCCAGGGCCCCGGTTTTTTTTCATTTAAATTTTTTTTCTGTTCCAGGGGGTTTCCCCCACTCTCCCCCTTTGACAATCTTCTCCTTGACTCTGCACAAAATTTACCGTCAGGGGACAGGTCTGTATTTCATCCCCATTTCTGTTTCCTTTTTTTAAACTTTGGGGAAACTACATTTGCTGCCTTCCATTTCCAGGTAGTTCCCCTTTTTTCAAGGGATGTGTTGAAGATTGGGGTTTGGGGGCACCAAAAACATTTTTGCTCCTTCTCTAAGGACCCACAGGGAGATGTTTTTCCGGTCCCATCCCCTTTGGGGTTATCAAGGTAAATTTGCAGTTTCGGGCCCCCTCCTCCTCGGTTGTTTTATGTAAATCCCCCATTTGTTGGTATATTCCTTTGATGTTCCCTTCCCTTGCTGTTTTCCTGTCTTACTTTTAAAAAATTTTCCAAAAAC
Source organism: Cherax quadricarinatus (assembly GCF_026875155.1). Lineage (NCBI taxonomy): Eukaryota > Metazoa > Arthropoda > Malacostraca > Decapoda > Parastacidae > Cherax > Cherax quadricarinatus. The sequence continues at coordinate 35,183,895 of NC_069399.1, forward strand.
CCTCCTGTTTAGCCCTCACGTACCTCCGATCATTTCTTGTGAGTTCCCCCACCTTTTTGTCCTCAGTTTTATCACCTGGTCTTTGACTGTTGTCTTCCTCCTGAGGGCAAATAAACAGTTTCGGGTCAGCCCTTGATTTTCAAATGCTATGTTATTTTCACATGTCCCGGGCCCCCCTCCTTCCCTGGGGCATACTCTTTCCCTTTGGCCCCTGCATAATCTCCCTATTTTCAGGGTTTTTTTCCTTCTGAAAACTTTTTCCATTCTCTGTTTCATTTGTTTTTGCCCCCTTTTAAAAACCTTGGGAAAACCCGGGGGCCTCGTTTGGCTTCCTATTGTTTTGTTGCCCTTGAGAAAAAACCTTTTCCATTTCCCAACTTCTTTTTGTTGTTACATTTTCCCATCATTTCTTTACTGGTTTTTCCTGCCAGTTCTCTGCCCCCACGGAACCTCCTGCGGAAGTTCCTCACCCCTATGATTCCCCTCTTTTATATTTGGTTTTTCCCCAAATTAAAAACCCTTTTTACCTCTCCATTGCAACCTACTATTTTTTTAAAAAGCACAAAACCCACGGGGTCTTTAGTTTCCTAGGGACCTCATATGGGGATGTCCCCCATGTCTGAACTGCCCAGGGTGAACAAAGGCCCCAATCTTGCGGGTTTTATCCCCCCCCTCTCACTCTGGAAGTGTCCTTAACATGTTGGTGCATGAGGTTTTCCACACCAAAACCCCAAACATTTTTGGGCTATGTTTGGGGCCCCCCCATGTGGCTCCAGGTTTTTCCCATCAATCTCCCTGGGGTTAAAACCCCCCATAACCACAACTTTGCTCTGCTGGAGTGAGCTCTTCTTGCCACCCCCAAAAAGTGTGTCCACCTTTGTTTCTGTTGCTCTTTTCATTTTCCTCTCTTGGCCCCTGCATTTTCTGGGGGTGGATTTATACGTAAAGAAATGACCACCTTGTGCTCCCAGACTGAAGTGTCCCTTTCCCTATGTACCCCCCTTTCTCCTGTCTCGTCTATCCCCCCTTTTTCCCTCGAATTTCCATGGGTTTTTTTTACGGCAAGAAACCCCCCTCCTCCCCCCTCTCCCCATTCTTCTTTCCTCATGTTCGGGGTATCCTTGGGAAGATTGCACCTTTTTATTTCTCCGGGAGTTTTGTTTCTGTAAACTGTTAATGATGTGTATCACCTTTTTGTATTTAAACCTATTTGTGGTTGCGGGGGGCCCGGGCCTAGCCCCTGGCCCCGCCTTTTTCACCCGGTTTTCAATGGGCCCTCTCTCCCCCCGCTCCCATGGTTTTTAATAAAACCCCTCTCTTAAAACTGTGTATGGTTCCTGCCTCCACTAGGGCTTTTCAAGGCTTTTCCCTCCCTTACAAACTCTAGTTTTGAAGAAATATTTCCCTTTACTATCTTTTCTGCTCATTTGGGGTCTTCAATTTCCAATTGGGCCTTTTTTTCTGTGCCCCCTCCCGGAACTTTCCTGCCTTGTCCACCTTGCCCAAATTCCCACGCAGTATTTTATATGCCCGTTATCGGGTTCCCCTGACCCTCCTTTTTCCCCTCCATGTGTCAGGCCGATTTTCCCTTAATCTTTTTTTTCCATAGGACACCCCCCCTTACTCTAAAAAACTAACCTTGTTGAAAACCCTTTTGTATTTTCTCTATTTTTCTTGACGTGCTTTTTTCAAGTGGGGGGTTTCCCAAAACAGGTGCTGCATACCCAGTAGGGGGCCTGCCCAATAAAAGGGTTGTACAGTGTCTTAAATTGTTTCCCTTTTAACTAAGGTGTCGGAATGCTTTTCTCAGGTTTGCCAGGCCCCATATCGGGCAGCAGTTTTTCGATTGTTTGGTGTGTTTTCCGGAGAATGCTCGGGGGTTATATTTCCCCCCCAAGATCTTTCTCCTTGAGTGAGGTTTGCAGTCTTGGCCACCTACCCTTTATACCTGTCTGTGGTTTTCTGTCCCCTTCCCCCCTATTTTCCCATAAATTTGCATTTGGAAAGGTTTAAAATTTCGAAAAGCCTTTTGGCGGGACCAGGGCCATCTGTCCGGGGGTTTTTCCTTTGAAGCCCCTGCCTGGCCCTCATCAGTTTTAAAATTCTCCTCATTAACTTAAACATCATCTGAAAACGGGGAATTCTGAGTCAAAACCCCCCCTTTTAAAGTCGTTACATATACCAAAAATAGCAGGGTTTCCTTTAGGACCGACCCCCTTGTGGGACCCCCCCCTCGCACAGGTGCCCACTTGATACATCTTTAAACTTTAACCTTTACTCGTTTTTGGGCCTCTCTGTCAGGTATTCTCTGATCCTTTTGGCAGTGCCCTTCCGGGTTAAGCCCCTGATGCCGGGTTTCCCTGCACAAATCCTTTGAGGAACTGTGTCAAAGGCCTTCTTGCAGCCCAAGAAGATCCCAAATCAACCCACCCCTCTTTTCCTCTTGTTTACTTCTTTTAAATTTTTATCATAAAACCCCAAAAGGGTTTGTGAAACAGGTTTTTCCCTTCCGTGAACCCCGTGCCGGTTGGCATTTAATCCTGTTCCTTTCCAGGTGCTCCCCCATTCCCCCTGATAATCTTCCCCCAAAATTTTTGGCATACAAATACACGTAAATTTGACACAGGTCTATATTTTATTTGCCTTTTTTCCCTGTCCCCTTTTTTAAAAAATGGGAAACAAACTTTTTCCCGGTTTTCCATAACCTCAGGATTTGCCCTTTTTCCCCAGGATGTGTTGAAAAATTGTGGAAAAGTGGTATGCAAAACTTATTGCTCCCTCTCTAAGGCCCCCAGGGAGGGGATGTTGCCCGGGGCCCTTTCCCTTTTTGAGGTATCGATGTCCCTTAGCAGTTTCTTCACCTCCTCCTCCCCTTTAAATTTTATTTTCGTCCAACCACTTGTTGGTGAAATTCCCTTGTTGGTTTCCCCATCGGGTCTGTCCCCCCCAGGCCCCCTTCCTGTCTTTACTTTTAAAATATTTCCCTTTAAATCTCGTGTTGAGCTCCTCACATACCTTTTAAAATCGTTTTCTTGTGAGTTTCCCCCCTTTTTTCCCCTCAGTTTATCACCTGGTCTTGACTGTTGTTTTTCCCTCCAAATTTTTGGCTATCCGGCAGTTCGGGCCCAGATTTGATTTTTCGATGCTATGTCGTTTTCATACGGTCGGGGGCCCCCCTCCTTACTGGCATATTCTTTTTTGGGGTTCTACTAATCCCCTTTTTTCCGGGGTCCTATGCCCCCCTTTTACCTTTTCCTTCCTTTTCCCCACTTAGTTTTTGCCTCCCTACACCCTTTGGGGGAAACCAAAGGGCTCATTTTGGTCTTCCCATTATTTCTGTTTTCCCCCTTTGGGAAAAAAAACTTTCCCCCTGCCTCCTTGCACTTTTTTTGCCCCATTTCCATTTATCTCGGTTTTTCCTTTATTTTTCCCCCCATTTCTCGTCCCACTGAACCCCCCTGCAGGAAATTTTTCATACCCGTGTAGTTCCCCCCCCCCCTTTTTAAAATTTGGCCTGTTCCCCCTTTAAATTTTCCCGTTACCTTCTCCCCTTGTAAACCCACTAAATAGTCAAAACTCAGAACCACCCGGGTCGCTAGCTCCAAAAGGGGGCCCCTCGTAAGTGATGTCCCCAATGTCTGAACTGCTTTTCCAAAAGGGGGAAAAAACAAGATCCTTTTTGCTGGGGGCCCTCCTCCCCCCCTCTCTTCTGGTTGTGTCCCCGACATGTTGGGTGCATGAGGTTTTCAAGTACCACATTTCCCTCATCTTGGCTCTCCATTTTCGGGACCCCCAAAGTGGCCCGGTTTTTTCCCCCTCGATCTCCCTGTGGTTGAAAAGGCCCCTTACCTTAAAATTTTTTCCTGTCCCAGTGAGTATTCTTGCCACCTCACCAGTGTGTCCCCCCTCCCCCCTGTTTTTTTCCCCTTTGTACTTTCCCCTCTTGGGCCCCTGGGAAATTCTGTGGTGGGTTATACCCTCACTCCAAAGACTACTTTTTTGTTCCCGGGCTGAATTGAAAACCCACCCAAAGTAGTCTCTTTCTGCCCAAACATGTCCAGCCTTTTCCCTTTCCTCAAAACCCCATTGGGGGTTTTTTGAAGGGAAGTTCCCCCCCTCCCCCCCCTCTACTTCCCCTTTTATCTTTTCCCCAGGATTTAAACCTGTTGGGAAGATTGTGTCTGTTTTTGTCTAAACGAGTTTTGTTTCTGTGACTGCTATGATGTCTGGGGGTTTTTTTACTGATTTTTTATTCCCCTCCTAAAGTTTATTCCGGGTTAAATTTCCCTCCGCGTTTTTTGTACCCCAAACCCTTTTGTTTCTTTTCTATCATTGTGGTCAAAGCAAGTAAATTTTTTGGGGTTGGGGGAGCGAGAGCCTTGGGGGGGGCCTATTTGGGGGGTGTGGGGTAGGGGGGGTTTGTGTTTTAAAGGGGGGGGGGGTCGAAAGGGCCCCTAAAAGGGGCAGCTGTTTTTGGGGGGAGGTTTTGTGGGTATGGGGGTTTTGGGGGGCAGAGGGGCAGTGATTTGGGGTTTTAGTATAATTTGCTCAGTTGCGTTGGGAATGCGGGTTGGAAATCTTTTGGTGGGAGGGTTCTGTGGGGGGTGTTTGCCCTTCCTCCGTTTTCTGGGGCCGCCCCATTTTATTGCTTCTCGTTCCTTTCCCTTCGTCTCTGTTTCCCTCTCTTTTTAGTGTATGGTTTCCCTTTTTTCTTGTGTTCTGTCCGCGGTTTTATGTTTACTCTCTGGGTTTCCCCTCTTTTCCCTCAGTCTTGCTTTTCTTGCAGAATTTCCCGGGTTTGAAAATGATTTCCCTTTGAAAGTTACCTTTTGCGGGCCCTATCCTTCCACTCGCAAAAAACCCCCCAAAATTTTCTGAAAAAAATTTTTCACCTGGGTATATTGCCCCCCCCTATTGTTTTCATGAGCCTTTCAATCATTTTTTCTCCTCCGTTTTTTTCTTCAAAAAATTTTGGCCCCCCCTTGGGTTCTTTTGGAAACCCGTACAAAAAAAACTGACCTCGCCCTTTCCCCCTCCCCTGAGTTCCCATCTGCTTCCCTCTGAGGGATTTTTATTTCCTTCCATTTACATTTTTTGCTTAGTCCCCGTCATTTCGAAAAATTTTATTCTCATGAACTGTCTTTCCTGACCCGCTGTCCCCTTTCTATGGATAGTTTGGGTGGGTTTGAATCTTGCTTTTAACAAAAACCCTTAAAATTTTCTTCGGAAACCCGTCGCTTGATCTTTGTGTGCTCATCGTCTTTTTCCCCCGGCCCCCCGTGGGGGCTGATGGGCCTTCGGGGTACGGCATGGTTTTCCGTTGTTGCTTACCATTTCCCCCTTTTCTTTCGCCCCGACTTTGAAAATTTTCCCTTTATTGGCTTCAGACCCGTCCGGGGTTTTATCTAGTGTTGGGTCTCCTTTTTCCCCGGCCCCACGTGGGGGGTGAAGGGCCCTTTGTGTATGGCATGTCTCCGTTTTTGGGTTACCATCCCCTTGTCGCGCCTGACTTTGAATTTCCTGATGTTTACTTTTTGAATTGTCATTTTTTCCTCTAACTGTTTCCCCCCTTTGCAGTTTTTTCCCCCTTTTGCCTGTTTTCCCAGCTTTGCTGCTAAAACCCGTACTTCCCACTTCCTGCACTCTTCAGCTATTTCCCCCTCCTCCATTTTTTTTCCAAGCTTACCCATCTTCCTTCCCCCCCCTCTTCCTCCCTTTTTTGGAGCTCTAAACACCCCGTCTTTTCCCCCCTGGTTTGTCTACCAATCTCTGGTTTTCCCTCCTCTAAGGCCAACCCCTTATTTTTTTTTTTTTTTTTTTTTTTTTTATTTTCCCCAGACAAAGGCTAGAGGAGGGAGGGGGGGTGGGGGGAGAGAGAAAAAGGGATAAAGAGGGGGGAGAAAGGGTAGAAAAAGGGGGAGGGGGAAAAGGAAAGAAAGGGTAGAAAGAGGGAGGGGAGAGGAGAGAGATGGGGGTGAGGGGGTAAGACCCAAAGGGGGGGGAGGAGAAAAAATGAGGGGG
>NC_069399.1:35194915-35209471 GCF_026875155.1 Cherax quadricarinatus
TCAGGCTCAAACCCAGCACCAATCTCCGCTGATGCCCCACTGGCTGAATGGTTCAAGTCTTCAGGTTGTCAGCTGGGATCTGGTAGAAGATGGTGGACTGGGATCGACTCTACTGCTGCTGCTGCTTGTGTATTCTTTTGCTTATATACTTACATAAAAAATCTAGACTTGTTGCTTTTATCACAAAAGCACCCTGGGAGTTGCCGTACCTCCGAACAGTACCTCCCACTGTACCTCCCCCGGGGGGCCCCTGGACCTCCGTCTGCTGTACCTCCCGGCGTACCTCCCGTCGGTACCTCCCGCTGTAACCTCCCCGCTGTACCTCCCCAACTACACTACACCTCCCAACTCACACCCAACCTCCCCAACACAAACACCTCCGACTGTACTTTCCACTGTATCCCCCACGACATCTCGCCCACTGCACCTCCCCACCATACTTCCCCACTGCACCTCCCACCCCACCATACTTCCCCCCCCACTGCACTCCCCACCATACTTCCCCACTGCTACCCCCCACCATACTTCCCCACTGCACCTCCCACCATACTTCCCCACTGCACCTCCCCACCATACTTCCCCATGGCACCTCCCCACAATACTCCCCACTTCACTACCCCACCATACTTCCCGCCACTGCACCACCCCACCATGCTTACCCATTGCACCTCCCCCCATACTTTCCCCACTGCAACCTCCCCACCTGCTTCCCCACTGCACTTCCCCCAACCATTTTCCCCACCTGCACTTCCCACCATGCTTCCCCACTGACTTCCCCACCATGCCTTCCCCACATGCACCTCCCACCATACTTCCCCACTGCACCTGCCCACCATACTTTCCCTCTGCAACTCTGCACCATACTTCCCCACTGCGCCTCCCAACATACTTCCCCACTGCACTTCCCCACCATACTTCCCACTGCACCTCCCCACTGCACTAACCCCACCATACTTCCCCACTGTGCACCACCCCACTGCTAGCACCTCCCACAATACTGCCCACACTGCACCTCCCCACCCTACTTCCCCACGCACCTCCCCACCATACTTTCCCCCACTGCACCCTCCCCACTGCACCTCCCCACCATACTTTCCCCACGCACTCTCCACTATACAGGAGACAACCCCACTGCCCTCCCCACCCTACTTCCATCACCCTCTGCACCTCCCCACCATACTTCCCCACTGCACCTCCCACCATACTTCCCCCACTGCACTTCCCCCACCATAAATCCCCACTACACCTCCCCAACATACTTCCCCACTGCACCTCCCCACCATACTTTCCCCAATGCACCTCCCCACCATACTTCCCCACTGCACCTCCCCACCATACTTCCGCCACTGCACCTCCCACTGCACCTCCCCACTACACCTCCCCACAACTTCCCCACAGCACCTCCCCACCATACTTCCCACACTGCACCTCCCCACATACTTCCCCCCTGCATCCCTCCCCCCCATACTTCCCCACTGCACTCTCCACTATACTTCCCCACTGGCACCTCCCACCAACATCCCCAATTGCCCTCCCCACCATACTTACCCCACAGCACTTCCCCACCATACTTCCTCACTGCACCTCCCCACCGTACTCCCCACTGCACCTCCCCCACCATACTCCCCACTGCACTCCCCACCATACTTTTCCCTCAGGTGCACTTCTGCACCATACTTTCCCCACAAGGCGCCTCCCCACCCATACTTCCCCACTGCACTCCCTCCACCATACTTCACCACTGACACCTCTCCACCATACTTCCCCACTGCACCTCCCCACCATCCTCCCCACTGCACCTCCCCACCTATACATCCTCGCTAGCACCTCACCCACCATACTTCCCTACTGCAAACCTCCCCACCATAACTTTTCCCCACTGCAACCTCCCAATCATACTTCCCCACTGCACCTCCCCACCATACTTCCCCACTGCACTTCCCCACCATACTCCCCACTGCACTCCCCACCAACTTCCCCCCCACAGCACATCCCCACCATACTTCCCACTGCCCCTTCCCACCATACTTCCCCACTGCACCTCCCCAATTACTTCCCCACTGCACAACCTCCCCACCATACTTCAACACTGCACCTGCCCCACCATACTTCCCCACTGACTCCCACCATACTTCCCCACTGCACCTCCCCACCAAACTTCCCGACTGCAACCTCCCCACCATACATCCCCACTGCCTTCCCACCAAACTTCCCCACAGCAACCTCACAACCATACTCCCCACTGCACCTCCCCACCATACTTCCCGCACTGCACCTCCCACCATACTTCCCCACTGCACTCCCCACCATAGCTTCCCCACTGCAACCTCCCCACCATTCTTACCCCACTGCTCCTCCCACCATTCTTTCCCCACTACACCTACCCCACCATACAATACTTCCCCACTGCACTCCCCACCATACTTCCCCACTGCACCTCACCCACCATACTTCCCGCACTGCACTCCCCACCATACATCCCCAACGCAACCTCCCACCATACTTCCCCACTGCAACCTCCCCACCATAATTTCCCCACTGCACCTCCCCACTGCAATTCCTCCCCACCGTACTTCCCCAATTGCACCACCCCACCGAACTTCCCTCACTGCAACCTCCCCACCATACATCCCCACTGCACCACCTCCCCACCATACTTCCCACTGCACCTCCCCACCATACTTCCTTCCCCACTGCACCTCCCCACCATACTTTTCCCTCTGCCCTTCTGCACCAACTTCCCCCCTGCGCCACCCCACCATAACATCCCCACTGCACATCCCCACCAATACTTCCCCACTGCACCTTCCCACCATACTTCCCCACTGCACCTCCCCACCATACTTCCCACTGCACCTCCCCACCATACTTCCCCACTGCACTCCCCGACCATACTTTCCCTCTGCACTTCGCTCCATACTTCCCCAATGCGCCTCCCCACCCATACTTCCCCACTGCACATCCCCACCAAACTTTCCCCACTACACCGTCCCCCACAATACTTCCCCACTGCACCTCCCCACCAATACTTCCCCCACTGCACCTCCCACCATACTTCCCCACTGCACCTCCCCACCATACTTCCCCACTGCAACCTTCCCACCCTACTTCCCCACTGCAACCTCCCCACCAATATTCCGCCACTGCACTCCCCACCATACTTCCCACTGCACCTCCCACCATACTTCCCACCCCTTTGGCACCACCCACCAAACTTCCGCACTGCAACCTTCCCCACCATACTTCCTCTGCACTTCTGCACCATACTTCCCCACTGCGCCCTCCCACCAACTTTCCCCACTGCACTTCCCACACCATACTTTTCCCACTGTGCAACCTCCCCACAATACTTCCCAATGCACCTCCCACCATATTCCCCACTGCACCCCCCACCATAACTTCCCCACTGCGCTCCCCACCATACTTCCCCACTGCACTTCCCCACCAACTCCCCACTGCAACTGCACCTCCCCTCAATACTTCCCACTGCACCTCCCCACCATACTGTCCCCACTGCACCTCCCCACCAGAATTCCCCACTGCACCTCCCCACTTGCACCTCCCTACCGTAACTTCCCATTGCAACACCTCCCCACCGTTACTTCCTCACAGCAACCTCCCCACCATACTTCCCCACAGCAACTCCCCACCATACTTTCCCACTGCAACCTCCCCACCATACTTCCCCACTGCACCTCCCCACCATATCTTTCCCTCTGCACTTCTTTTTGCACCATACATCTTTTCCGCCACTGCGCATCCCCCCAAACTATCCCCACTGCACTTCCCACCATAACTTCCCCACTGCACTCCCCCCATTCTTCCCCACTGCACCCTCCCACCATACTCCCCCTGCACCTCCCACCATACTTCCCACTGCACCTCCCCAACCATACTTCCCCCACTGCACCTCCCCATCATACTTCCCCTCTGCACTTCCCCACATTACTTCCCCACTGCACCTCCTCCTACCATACTTCCCCACTGCACCTCGCACCTCCCCACCAAACTTTTTTTCCCACTGCACCTCCCCACCATACTTCCCCACTGCTCCTCTCCCCACCATACTTTTCCCTCTGCACTTCTGCATCCCATACTTCCCCCACTATGCCCCTCCATCCCATAACTTCCCCACGGCACTTCCCCACCAAACTTCCCCTCTGCCCTCCCCACAATACTTCCCCACTGCTACCTCCCCACCATACTTTCCCCACTCACCACTCCCCACCATATTCACCCAACTGCACCTCCCCACCATAATTCCCACTGCACCTCCACACTGCAACCCCCCACAAACTTTCCCCACTGCACCTCCCCACCATACTTCCCCCACTGCACGCTCCCACCATACTTCCCACACTGCACCTCCCCACCATACTCCCCACTGCACTGCCCCACCTTACTTCCCCACTGCACCTACCCACCGTACTTCCCCACTGCACCTCCCCACCATACTTCCCAACTGCACCTCCTCCACCATATACTTCCCCACTGCACCTCCCCACCATAACCTTCCCCACTGGCAACATCCACCATACTTTCCCTCTGCACTTCTGCTCCATACTTCCCCAGTGCGCCTTCCCCACCATACTTCCCCCCACACCTGCACTTCCCCACCAAACTTCCCCACTGCACCTCCCCACAATACTTCCCCACTTTGCAACCTCCCACCATACTTCCCCACTGCACCTCCCCACCATTACTTCCCCCACTGCACCTCCCACACCATACTTCCCCACTGCACCTCCCCCCAAAACTTCCCCCTGCACCTCCCCACCATACTTTCCTTTTCCCCACTGCACTTCCCCACCATACTTCCCCACTGGAACTTCTTGCACCATACTTCCCCCTGCGCTCCCCACCATACATCCCCACTTCACTCCCCACCATACTTCCCCACTGCACCTCCCCACAATAATCCCCACTGCACCTCCCCACCATACTTCTCCCCACGCACCCTCCCACCAACTCCCCACGCACCTCCTCCACCAAACTTCCCCCTCGCACTCCCCACCATACTTCCCCACTGCATCCTCCCCACCAAACGTCCACACACTGCCACCTCCCCACCATAACTTTTCCCTCTGCACTTCCTGCTCCATCACCTCCCCACTGGCCGCCTCCCCACCAAACATCCTCCCCCGCACTCCCCCACCAATACTTCCCCAATGCACCTCCCCACAATACTTCCCCACTGCACCTCCCCACCATACTTCCCACAGCACCTCCCCACCACCATACTTCCCCACTGTCACCTCCCCACCCATACTTCCCCACTGCACCTCCCCACTGCATCCTCCCACAATACTTTCCCCCACTGCACCTCCCCACCATACTTCCCACTGCACCTCCCCACCATACATCCCCACTGCACCTCCCACCATCCTTCCCCAACTGCACTTCCCACCATACTCCCCACGTGCACATCCCCACCGTACTTCCCCACGCACCTCCCCACCATACTTACCCACTGCACCTCCCCACCAAACTTCCCCACTGCACCTCCCCACCAACTCCCCACTGCACCACCCCACCATACTTTCCCTCTGCACTATCTGCTCATACTTCCCCAATGCGCCCTCCCCACCATACTTCCCCACTGCACATCTCCCCCACCATACTTCCCCACAGCACCTCCCACAATACTTCGCCACTGCACTCTCCACCAAACTTCCCCACTGCACCTCCACACCATACTTCCCCCACTGCACCTCCCCACCATACTTCCCCACTGCACCTCCCCACCATACTTCCCCACTGCACCTCACCCACCATACTTCCCCACTGCACTCCCCACCATACTTCCCACTGGCCACCACCCCAACCATACTTCCCCATCTGCACCTCCCCACCATACTACCCCACTGCCAACCCCCCACCCTACTTTCCCTCTGCACTTCTGCACCATACTACCCCACAGCGCCTCCCCACCATACTTCCCTCACTGTCACTTCCCCACCATACTTCCCCACTGCACCTCCCCCACAATACTTCCCCACTGCACCTCCAACATACTCCCCACTGGAACTATACTCGCGGGGGGGAGCGCAGATGACTAGGGCGCCTGGGGCTGTCACCTCCACACATTATGTCGGGCCCGCACTGGCAACCTCTCGAAAACCTACTTAACAAACGGATACGCGGAAGAAGAAGAGATGTTATGTGGGGGGGGGCGGGGGGGGAAATATGGATAAGGGGGGGGGAAAAAGAGGTTTGAAAATTATGATAAGAAAAATGATAATAAATAAGTCGGAAATATAGGATAATAAAATAATTTAGTAAACAATGAAATAAAAAAATTATTGTAATGTAAAAATTATAATAAAATAATTTATGAACAAATGATTTACTAAATCATTATTTTAAATAAATGAGGATAATATAATTAAAAAATGAAATAAAACTACTACAATATGCAAGTAAAAACCATAATCCCCATTCCACTGAACCTCACCCACCTTTCTTTCCCCCACTGCACACTACCCAACATACTTCCCACTGCACCCTCCCCAACCAGACTTCCCACTGCACTCCCCCACCCATACTTTTCCCCACTCACCTCCATCATAACTTCCCCACTGCACATCCCCACAAATACTTCCCCACTGCAACCTCCCCACTATACTTCCCCACTGCACCTCCCACCATACTCCCCACTGCACCTCCCCACCATACTTCCCCACGCACCTCCCCACCATACTTTCCTCGCACTTCTTGCACCATACTTCCCACTGCGCCTCCCCACCATACTTCCCCACAGCTCTCCCACCAAAACTTTTCCCCACTGCACCTCCCCACAATACTTCCCCACTGCCCTCCCCACCTTACTTCCCCACTGCACCTCCCCACCAAACTTCCCCCACTGCACCTCCACCAACATACTTCCCCACTGCACCTCCCCACTGCAACCACCCCACAATACATCCCCACTGCACCTCCCCACCAAACATCCTTCCCCCACTGCAACCCTCCCCACCATACTTCCCCACTGCACCTCCCCACCATACTTCCCAACTGCACTTCCCCACCATACTTCACCACAGCCCTCCCCCACCGTACTTCCCCCCGCACCTCCCCACCATACTTCCCCCACGCAACCTCCCCACCATACTATCCCTCTGCAACATCTGCACCATACTCCCCACTGCGGCCTCCCCCATACTTCCCCCTGCATCTCCCCATCATACTTCCCCACTGCACCTCCCCACAATACTTTCCCCACTGCACCTCCCACAATACTTCCCCACTGCACCTCACCACCTTACTTACCCGCACTGCACCTCCCCACCATACTTCCCCACTGCACTCTCCTCCCCACCATACTTCCCCACTGCACCTCCCACCATACTTCCCCAATGCACCTCCCCACCATACTTCCCCACTGCACCTCCCCACCATACTTTTCCCTCTGCACTTCTGCACCATACTTTCCCCACTGCGCCTCCCCACCAAACTTCCCCACTGCACTTCCCCACCTACTTCCCCAATGCAACCTCCCCACAATAATTCCCCACAGCACCTCCCCCACCCAATACTTCCCACTGCAACCCCCCCACCATACTTCCCCACTGCACCTCCCCACACATACATCCCCACTGCACCTCCCCACTGCCACCTCCCCACAATACTTCCCCACTGCACCTCCCCACCGATACTTCCACTGCACCTCCCCACCATACTTCCCCACTGCACCTCCCTCACCATACATCCTCCCACTGCACTTCCCCACCATACTTCCCCACTGCACCACCCCACCGTACTTCCCCACTGCACCTCCCCACCATACTTCCCCACTGCACCTCCCGACCACCATACATCCCCACTGCACCTCCCCACCATACTTCCCCAAAGCACCTCCCCCACCATACTTTCCCTCTGCACTTCCTGCTCCATACTTCCCCCATGCGCCTCCCCACCAACTCCCACGCAATTCCCCACCATACTCCCCATCTGCACCTCCCCACAATACTCTCGCACTGCAACCTCCCCACCATACTTCCCCACTGCACCTCCCCACAATACTTCCCCTCCACTGCACCTCCCCACCAAACTTCCCCACTGCACTCCCCCCACCATACTACTCCCACTGCAACCTCCCCACCATACTTCCCACGGCACATCCCCACCAGACACTTCCCCACTGCCCTCCCCACCATACTTCCCCACTGCACCTCCCCACCATAACTTTCCCCACTGCACCTCCCCACCATCACTTTCCCTCTGCACTTCTGCACATACTTCCCCACAGCGGCCACCCAACCATACATCCCTTCCCCACTGCACTTCCCACCATACTATCCCCACGCACCTCCCCACAAAACTTCCCCCCCACTGGCCCCTCCCCACCATACTTCCCCCACTGCACTCCCCACCAAACGCCCCACTGCACACCCCACCATACTTCCACCACACACCTCCCCACCATACTTCACCCACTGCACCTCCCCACCATACTTTCCCCACCTGTCCACCTCCGCCACCATAATTCCCCAACAGCTCCTCCCCACGCACCTCCCTACCGTACTTCCCCATTGCACCTCCCCACCTATTCTCACTGCACCTCCCCACCATACTTCCCCACTGCACCTCCCCACCAAACTTTCCCACTGGCACCTCCCCACCATACTTCCCACTGCACTCCCCACAATACTTCCCCAACTGCACCTCCCACCATACTTCCCCACGGCACCTCCCCACCATACTTCCCCACTGCAAACCACCCCACCATACTTTCCCCCACTGTATGCACCTCCCCACTGCACCTCCCACAATACTTCCCCACTTCACCCCACCCACCAACAACCCCAACTGCACCTCCCCACCAATACTTCCCCGCTGCCCTCCCCACCATACATCCCCACGCACTTCCCCACCATACTTCCCACTGCAAGCACCTCCCCACCGTACTTCCCCACTGCACTCCCACCATACTTCCCCACTGCAACCTCCCCCACCATACTTCCCTCTGTCCCTTCTGCACCATACTACCTGAACTGCGCCTCCCCACCATACTTCCCCACTGCACTTTCCCATCAAACTTCCCCACTGCACCTTCCCACAATACTTCCCCACTGCACCTCCCCACCAAACTTCCCCACGGCACCTCCCACCTTACTTCCCACACAGCACTCCCCAACCATACTTCCCACGCACACTCCCCACCATACATCCCCACCTGCACCTCCCCACCATACTTTCCCTCTGCACTTCTGCACCATACTTCCCCACTGCGCCTCCCACCATACTACCCCACTGCACCTCACCCACCATACGTCCCCACTGCACACCCCACAATACTGCTTTCCCCCACTGCAAACCTCCCACCATGACTTCCCCACAGCACTCCCAACCATACTTCCACACTGCACCTCCCAACCATACTTCCCACTGCACCACCCCACCATAACTTCCCCACCTCCACCTCCCACCATACTCCCCACTGCACCTCCCCACCATAACTCCCCACTGCACCTACCCCCCCATACTTCCCCACAGCACCCCCCACCATACTTCCCCAACTGCACTTCTTCCACCAACTTCCCCACTGCACCTCCCCACCATACTTCCCCACTGCACTTCCTCACCATACTTCCCGCACCAGCATACCACCCCAAACCATACTTCCTCCCCCCACTGCACCTTCCCACCATACATCCCCACTGCCCCTCCCCACCAACTTCCCCACTGCACCTCCCCACAACTTCCCCACTGACCACCCCACCATACAATCCCCACTGCACCTCCCACCATACTTCCCCACTGCACCTCCCCACCATCCTTCCCCACTGGCAAAAGTGCCTCCCACCATACCTTCCCCACTTGCACCATCCCCCACCATACTTCCACACAGCCCTCCCCACCATACTTCCCCACTGCACTTCCCCACCATACATCCCCACAAGCACCTCCCCACCAAACAATCCCCACTGCACTTTCCCCACCTTACTTCCCCACAGCACCTCCCCACCATACTTCCCCCACTGCACCTCCCCCACTCATACTTCCCCACTGCTGCACTCCCACCATACATCCCCACTGCCACCTCCCCACCGATACTGTCCCCACTGCACTTACCCCACCATACTTTCCCCACTGCAGCAACCTCCCACCATACATCCCCACAGCACCTCCCACCAAAACATCCCCACATCACTCCCCACCATAGCTTCACCACTGCACCTCTCCCACCATACTTCTCCACTGCACCTCCCCACCCATACTTCCTCCATCTGCACTTCCCCACCATACTTCCCCTCAGCACCACCCACCATACTTCCCCACTGCACCTCCCACCATACATCCACGCTGCACCTCCCCACCTACTTCCCCACTGCACTTCCCCACCATACTTCCCACTGCACTCCCCACCAAACAACCCCACTGCACCTCCCCACCCAACAACCCCCCATGCCCCCTCCCACCAACCTTCCCCACAGTGCACTCCCCACCATACTTATCCTCACTCACACCTCCCCTCCATACATCCCCACTGTCACCTCCCCACCAAACAACCCCACTGCACACTCCCCCACCATACTTCCCCAACAGCACCACCCCACCAAGAACTCCCCCACTGCAACCCACCCACCATACATCCCCACTGCACCTCCCCACCATACTTCCCACTAGCCCCACCCCACCAAACTTCGTCCACTGCACCTCCCCACCATACTTCCCACTGCACCTCCCCACCATACTTCCCCACTGCACTCCCCACCATACTTCTCCCACTGCACAAACCTCAAACCATACAACCCCACTGCACCTCCCCACCATACTCCCCCACTGCACCTCCCACCATACTTCCCCCACTGCACCACCCCACCATACTATCCCCACGCCCTCCCCACATACTTCCCCACTGCACCTATCCCACCATACTCCCACTGCACCTCCCCACCATACATCCCCACGGCACCTCCCACCAACTTCCCCACTGCACCTCCCCACCATATTTTCCCACTGCAACACCCACCATACTTCCCCACTGCACCTCCCGAACATACTTCCCCACTGCGCCCTCCCCACCATACTTCCCCTGCTAACCTCCCCAACCATATTTCCCCACTGCACCTCCCCACCAACTTCCCACTGCACCTCCCCCACCATACTCCCACACAGCCACCTCCCCACCATACTTCCCCACTGCACCTCCCCACCATACGTTCCCACTAGCACCTCCTCCCAATACTTCCCCACTGCACCTCCCACCACATACTTCCCCATGCACCTCCCCACCAAACTTCCCACTGCACCTCCCCACCATACTTCCCCACTGCACCTTCCAACCATACTTCCCCATGCACCCCCCACCATACTTCCTCACTGCACCTCCCCACCAAACCTCCCCCACCATACTTCCCCACTGCACCTCCCCACCATACTTCCCCACTGCACCTCCCCACCATACTTACTTCCCCACTGCACCTTCCCACCTCCCACCAAACTTCCCCACTGCACCTCCCACCATACATTCCCCTCTGCACCTCCCCACCATACTTCCTCCACTGCACCTACCCACCATACTTCCCCACAGCACATTCCCACCATACTCTCGTCCACTGCACCCTCCCCACCATACTTCCCCCACAGCACCTCCCCACCATAGCTTTCCCCACTGCACCTTCCCCACCATACTTTCCCCACTGCACCTCCCCCACCATACTTCCCCCACAGCAACCATGCCCACCATATACCTTCCCCACTGCACCTCCCCACCATACTTCCCCACTGCCCCTCCCCCACCATACTTTCCCCAGCTGGCACCTTCACCACCAACGTCCCCACTGCACCTCCCCACATACTTCCCCACTGCACCTTCCCACATACATCCCCACTGCACCTACCCCACCATACTCCCCAACTGCACCCTCCCCACCCATACTTCCCCACCTGCACCTCCCCACCATACTTCCCCACTGCATCCTTCCACCTTCCACCAAACTTCCCCACTGCACTTATATGTAAAGGTGGAGCTATTGGCGGCTCCCCACCATACTTCCCCACTGCACCTTCCCCCCCCCCCCCCCCCCCCCCCCCCCCCCCACATACTTCCCCCCTGGCAGCATCTCCCACCATAACTTCCCCACTGCACCTCCCCACCAATACTACCCACACTGCACCTCCCTCACCATACTTCCCCACTGCACCTTCCCCACCATACATCCCCACTGCACACCTCCCCACCATAATTCCCCACTGCACCTTCCACACATACTTCCCCACGCACCTCCCCAACCAGACATCCCCACTGCACCTTCCCACCATACTTCCCCCCTGCACCATCCACCAAACTTTTCCCAATGCACACTCCCCACCATACTTCCCCACTGCACCTCCCCCAACCTACTTCCACACAGCACCTCCCCACATACTTCCCCACTGCACCGAGCCCCACCATACTCCCCACTCACTGCACCTCCCCACCATACTTCCCCACTGCACCTACCCCACCAAACTTTCCCCACAGCACATCCCACCATACTTCCCCACTGCACCATCCCTACCATACATCCCCACTGCACCTCCCACCATACTTCCCCACTGGCAAACCTCCTACCAACTTCCCCACTGTAACCCTTCCCACCATACTTCCCACTGCACCTCCCCACCATACATCCCCACTGCAACATCCCCACCATACTTCCACTGCACCTCCCCACCATACTTCCCACCGCACCACCCCACCCTAACTCCCCACTGGCAACCTTCCCACCATATCTTCCCCAACTCACCATCCCACCCTTACTTCCCCACTGCACCACCCCACCCTACTTCCCCCACTGTACCTTCCACCATACTTTCCCCACAGCAACTCCCCACCATACTTTCCCACGCACCTCCCTTCCATACTTCCCCACTGCACTCCCCACCAAACTTCCCCACTGTACCTTCCCACCATACATTCCCACTGCACCATCCACCCCATACAACGCCCACTGCACCTCCCCACCAAACTTCCCCACTGCACCTCCCCCCATACTTCCCCACTGCACCTCCCCACCTATACTTCCCACTGCAGACCTTCCCACCATACTTTTTTTTTGTTTTATTTTTATCCCCACTGCTCCTTCCCATCCATACTTCCCCACGCACCTCCCCACCATACGTCCCCACTGCACCTTCCTTCCCACCCATATCTTCCTCCACATGCACCTCCCCACCATACTTCCCCCACTGCACCTCCCACCATACATCCCCACTGTACCTCCCACCATACTTCCATCCCCACTGCACCACCCACCATCTTTCCCCACTGCACCTCCACACCATACTTTCCCCACTGCACCTCCCCCCATACTTCCCCACTGCAACCACCTCCACCTATACTTCCCCACTGTACCTTCCACCATACATCCCCACTGCAACCTCCCCACCATACTTCCCCACTGCACCTCCCCACCATACATCCCCACTGAACCTCACCATCCAGTGAGCTGTGTCGTCTCTCAGAGGGATCAACTCTTCCTCAGCAGTCCTTCATAATATTTCACTGAGAGTTTATACTCTACCTCTCACGAAGATTCTTGAACCGTATATTATCCGCTATAATCCACCCTGGGTATTCACTCCACCTGGGTATACACTCCACCTGGTGTATTTCACTCCAACCGGTATTCACTCCACCTGGTATTCACTCCATCTGGGTATTCACCCACTGGTATCACTCCATCTGGGGTATTCACTTCCATCTGGGTATTCACTCCATCTGGGTATTCACCCATCTGGTATTCACTCCACCTGGGTATTCACTCCATCTGGTATTCACTCCACCTGGGTATTCACTCCATCTGGGTATTCACTCCATCTGGGTATTCACTCCACCTGGGTATTCACTCCATCTGGGTATTCACTCCATCTGGGTATTCACTCCACTGGGTATTCACTCCATCTGGGTATTCACTCCACCTGGGTATTCACCCATCTGGGTATTCACTCCACCTGGTATTCACTCCATCTGGTATTCACTCCATCTGGGTATTCACTCCACCTGGGTATTAACTCCATCTGGGTATTCACTCCATCTGGGTATTCACCTCCACCTGGTATTCACTCCACCTGGTATTCACTCCACCTGGGTATTCACTCCACCTGGGTATTCACCCACGGTATTCACTCCATCTGGTATTCACTCCATCCTGGGTATTCACTCCACCTGGTATTCACTCCACCTGGGTATTCACTCCATCTGGTATTCACTCCATCTGGGTATTCACTCCATCTGGGTATTCACTTCCACCTGGGTATTCACTCCATCTGGTATTCACTCCACCTGGGTATTCACTCCACCTGGTATTCACTACCACCTGGGTATTCACTCCATCTGGTAATTTACTCCATCTGGGTATTCACTCCACCTGGGTATTCACCCACTGTATTCACTCCACCTGGGTATTTACTCCACCCGGTATTCACTCCACCTGGGGATTCACCTCCACCTGGGTATTCACTCCACCTGGGTATTCCCCTCCACCTGGTATTAACCCTTGTATCACTCCACCGGGGATACACCCCCGGGTATACACTCCACCTGGGTACACTCCCCTGGTTAATAGG
>NC_069399.1:35214971-35259948 GCF_026875155.1 Cherax quadricarinatus
TAAATAATCGAATAAATTAATAATTAATATGGATGCAATATGAAATATAAATAGAACTCCGAAATTGTTACTAAGTGGCCAGAGCTTGGTGGGCGACCTGGGTGAGTGAGGTCTCTCGTCTAGGTAGTCTGCGGGTCAAGGCTGTCCAGGAGGATGTTACTGCTGGGCGCAGATTTCTGCGTGTCCTCCCCAGTAATAGCATCTAACTGTTCTCGTTGTTCTCTTGGGTTGTTGTCCTCTCCTTCGGTTGTTGTCCTCTCCTTCGGTTGTTGTCCTCTCCTTCGGTTGTTGTCCTCTCCTTCGGTTGTTGTCCTCTCCTTCGGTTGTTGTCCTCTCCTTCGGTTGTTGTCCTCTCCTTCGGTTGTTGTCCTCTCTCTCGGTTGTTGTCCTCTCTCTCGGTTGTTGTCCTCTCCTTCGGTTGTTGTCTTGTCCTACGATTGTTGTCCTCTCCTTCGGTTGTTGTCCTCTCCTTGTGTTGTGGTCCCGTTCATGTGTTGTTGTCTGGTTCTTGTGTTGTTGTCCTCTCCTTGTGTTGTTGTCTAATCCTTGTGTTACTGACCTCAGGGAAGTGGTGAATGGTGAATATCCGAGGGGACAAGGATGGACACCTGAAGACATAGATCTGAGTGAGGCATTCATAACTTAATGGTCTTCCCTTTCAGAACTTCAAGATCTTCGAGAACTTCGAGACCTTCAAGAACTTCGAGACCTTCAAGAACTTCACCCTCACCACCATTCCATCACCCTCACCGCCAGTCCATCACTCTCACCACCAGTCCATCACCCTCACCACCAGTCCATCACCCTCACCACCAGTCCATCACCCTCACCGCCAGTCCATCACTCTCACCAAGAGTTCATCACAAGCGTCAATCGTTCATCATAATCGTCAATCGCTCATCACAAGCGTCAGTCGTTCATCACAATCGTCAGTCGTTCATCACAATCGTCAGTCGTTCATCACAAGCGTCAGTCGTCCATCACAATCATCAGTCGCTCATCATAATCGTCAGTCGTTCAACACAATCGTCAGTCGTTCATTACTATCGTCACTCGTTCAAATCACAACCAGTACAGTCCCATTCAATCAACAATCTTCAACCGTTCATCAAAGCGTCAGTCCGTTTCATCACAACTCGTCAGTCGTTCATTACACGAATCGTGACCCGCTCATTTAACAAGATTCACAGGTTCATCACCCACACCACCAGTCCACACTCTCACCCACAAGTCCATCACTCTCACCACCAGTACACATCACTCTCACCACCATTTCCATCACCCTCATCACCAGTCCATCAACTCCCTACCACCAGTACAATCACTATCACCACCTACTCACACCCTCACCACCATTCCTCACTCACACCATCACGTCCATCACTCTCACCACCAATCCCATACACTCTCACCACACCAGTACATACACTCTCCTACCATCAACCAATTACCCTCAAAACCACCATCCATCACTCTCCACCAGCAGTCCATCTCCTCAACCACACTAGTCCATCACTCTCACCACCAGTCTATTATTCACCAACCACATCCACCCCTCACCACCAGTCCATCACCAACACAATCCATCACCCATACCACCAGTCCACATACTCCCACACTATTAATTTAAAAAGGATAACACAATAGAGCCAGCATCCCAACCCACACCTACCAGCGAGTCCATCCCCACTCACGCACCTAGTCCATCACACCACTCAACCACCAAGTCCATCAAACCTTCACATACCGGTCTACACACCCTCAACAATACACACCAGATCCATCACCATCACCCCCATCTCATCACCACCTACTCCAACCCTCAAACCACCAGTCCACACACACACCACACCATAACCTTACCCACCAGTCCACATACTCAAACACCCAGTCATCACCCTCAACACCACTCCAGTCAACCTCACCAAACTCCATCATCCTCACACCAACCCCACCAAGTCAAACATCACACCTCACTACAAGTCCATCACCTTCACTAACCATCCCCATCAACCCACACCACCAGTCA
Source organism: Cherax quadricarinatus (assembly GCF_026875155.1). Classification (NCBI taxonomy): domain Eukaryota; kingdom Metazoa; phylum Arthropoda; class Malacostraca; order Decapoda; family Parastacidae; genus Cherax; species Cherax quadricarinatus. Next base: position 35,217,001 of record NC_069399.1, read on the forward strand.
TCACTCTCACCAACAGTCCATCCTCCATCAAACCACCCGTCCATCACCCTCACAAGCACCAGTCCTACTACAGTATACACATCTACCAGTCCATCACCCCCTCTCACCACCATTATCCAACACCCTCACCAAGCAGTCCATCACTTCACTCACACACACTACATTCCCATCACAACCCTCACCAACAACACACAGCTCCATCACAAAAACACCTCTAACCACCCAGATCCATCACCCCTCACCACCAAAGTCAATCACCACCAGTCCATCACCCTCAATAACCACCAGTCCAATCAACCCTCTTACCAACCAAGTCCACCACCCTCACCGACCCAAGGTCCTACATCATCCTCACACATCAGCCGTCATCTCAACTCACACGCACCATTAGATCCATCACCCTCACACACCATTCCCTTCAATCTCAAACAACACCAGTCTCATCACCCTTCACCCACCATCCATCACCCTCACGCAAAACCACCAGTCCAATCATACCTCACCGCCAGTCCATCACCCTCACCACGCACAAGTCCATCCCCTGCAATCACCATTCTTACACTCAATCAACCACCAGTCCATCACACCTCACCGCCAGTCACATCACCCTACTAACCACCAGTCATCACCTTCAAAACCCACCATTCCTTCACTATCTCAACCCCAACAATCCATCATCCTACACGACCATCATCACCCTCAACCCCAGTCCATCATCCCTCTACCACCATCCTCACCTCACCACCAGTCCATCACCCTCACACCACCCAGTCCCATCACATCCTCACCACTACAAGTCCATCACTCTCACTAACACAACTAGTACATCTACTCTCACCACAAGTCCATCACCCTCATCACCAGTCCATACACTCTCACCACCAGTACATCACTCTCACCACCAGTACATCACCCTCACACACAAGTCCATCACATCTCACACATCAGTCCCATCACTCTCACCACAGTCCATAACTCTCACCACCAGTACCAATCACTAAATCAAACCATCAGTATCCATCACTCTCCACAAGTCCAATCACTCCAAACCACCAGTACATCACTCTCACCACCAGTCCATCACTCACACCACCAGTAACAAATCATCTCTCAAACCACCAGTACACTCACCCTCACACGCTAACACCAGTCCATCACTCACACCTACCAGTACATTCACTCTCACCATCAACCCATTACCCACACCACCAGTCCATCACTCAACCACCCCCCCAACCAAGTCATCACTACCAACTCTCCATCACACCCTCACCACCATTCCATCACACCATCACCACCAAGTCTATCACCACCACCTGCCACCCTCACCACCAGTATCCCAGTCACCACAACTCCATCACCCTTACCACCATGTCCATCATACTCACGAGCCAGTCCATCATACTCACAAGCGATCCATCAACACTCGACAACAAAAAAAAAAACTAAGACACTCCAGAATCCATCACCCTCTAACCACACAGTCCAATCACTCTCACCGAGACCAGTCCATCACTCTCAAAAGAACCACCGTCCATCACTCTCACCAACCAGTCCATCACCCATCACACTACCATTCCATCATCACCTCACAGCAACCAACAGTCCATCACTCTCTAAACCACCAGATCCATCAACACTCACTAGACCAGATCCATCACCCTACTAACCACGCAGTCCATCAACCCTCAAACACACCATCCCATCACTCCTCACACACCAAGTCCATCATCCTCCACCACCAGGTCCATCACCCTCACCAACCATGTCCACCACTCTCACCACCGCCCATCACCCTCACCATCAATCCATCTCATCGCACTACACCAGTCCATCACCAGCTCACCATCATTCCCATCACTCTCACTAACCAGTCTATCACCCTCACGCACCAGTCCATCACCCTCACGCATCAGTCCAACAATCTCACTACCAGTAATCACCCATCAAACCACCATCCACATCACACCCTCACCATCAGTCCATCACTCTCACTACCAGTCTAATCACCCTCACCATCCAGTCCATCACCCTCACCATCACGTCATCACCTACAACCACTACCATCTATAACCCTCACCACCAGCCCATCAACCCTCACCCACCATTCATCACACTCACTCACCATCATTCTATCACTACTCACCACCATCCATCACCCTCACCACCAGATCCATCACCCTCACCACCACGTCCACGCCTCCCCACCAGTCCATCACTCTCAACCACCTAGTCCAATCACTCTCACACAGCAGGTTCATCCCCCGCACACAGCAAGTCCACAACACTCTCATCCACCAGTCCTATCACATCTCGGCCCACTCAGTCATCACTGCTCATCCACCATTCCATATCTCTCTCACTAACCCAGCCATCACTCACGGGGCACCAGTCCATCACTCTTCCAGACCAGCAGTCCTCACCCTCGCTCAACCCCAATCTAACATCACTCCACACCAAGATAGCACCAGGTCCATCACTCTCAACACACCAGGTCCATCACTCTCTACCACCAGTCCATCAACTCTCGACCACCAGTCCATTGCACCACTCACTACCAGTCCATCACCCTCACCAACACTCCATCACTCTAGCATCCACTCAGTCCACACTCTCACACCACCAGATCTCACATACACCCTCACTCGACCAGTCTCATCACCCTCACCAACATGGCCATACGCTCTCACACACGCAGTCCATCACCCTCACACTACTCAAATTCCATGCACGGGGGGGGGGGGGGGGGGGGGCCCTCACCTACCTGTCCATGCACCCACACCAACCTGTCCATCCACCCTCACTAACACCAGTCCATCACCACTCACACACCAGTCCATCACCCTCACCACTCATCCAATCACAACCTCACATACACTTAGCCAGTCCATCACTGCCTCACCACCTAGTCCATCACACCTCACCAATCACCATTCCTTCACTCTCAACCACCAGTCCATCACCTTCACCGCCAATCCCATCACACCTCACCACCAGTCCATCACCTTCCAACCATAATCATCCATTCCTTCACTCTCACCACCCAAGTCCATCATCCTCTTAACGCGCAGTCCATCACCCACTCACCACCAGTCCATCACCTCACCACCATTCCTTCACTGCTCAACTCACCAGTCCCATCACCCTCACCACCAGTCCATCACCCACCCTCACCTACAAGTCCATTCACTCTCTAACCACCAGATACATCACCTCTACCACAAGTCCATCCACACCTCTATCACCCATCCATCACTCTCGCGCTCGACACCAAGTACATCACTCTCCCACCAGATACACACCCTCACACACCATCCATCACTCTCTCCATACAGTCCATCCCATCTCAGAACACCAGTCCGTCACTCTCAAAGACACCACAGTCACATCACTACTGATCCCATCAGTCCCATCACTCTCACCACAAGTCCATTCACTCTCACCGACCATACATCACTCTCGACCACAAGTCTCATCACTTCGCACCACCATACTCACTCTAGCAACCACCAGTACCTCACTCCTCACCACCAGTTGCCATCCCTCTCACCCACCAGTCATCACTCTCATGACCATCAACCCATTACCCTCACCCACCAGATCCATCACTCACACCACCAGTCCATCTCTACCACTTAACCATCACCCATCACCACCAGTCCATCACCATCACCACCAGTCTATCACCACCACTCCACCCCTCACCACCAGTCCCACACACACAACTCCCATCACCCTTACCTACCAGTCCATCATAACCATCACAAAGAACCGAGTCACACATCATACTCCAAGCGAGTCCATCACCCTCTAACCCACCCACCAATCCATCACCCTCACCTACAGTCCATCACTCTCTAACCACCAGCCATCACTGGCACTCTCGAACACGCGAGTCCATCACTCTCACCACCAGTCATCAACCCTCACTACCAGTCCATCACCCCTCAACCAACAGTCCATCACTCATCAAAAACCTACCAGTCCATCACCAAACCCATCAAACCACCAGTCCATTCAAACCCTATCTATACTTACCACCAAGTCCATCACCCTCAAAACTCTGCTAAACTCACCTGTCATCACTCCTAACCACCAGGTCCAACATCCTCACCACATCCATCACCCAACACCACCAAGTATCTCATCACTCATCTACCACCAGCCCATCACTACCTCTATCACCATCAATCCATCCTCTTCAGCACCACACGAGTCATCACCCTCACCATCAGTTCATCACTCTCACTACCAGTATCTATCACCCACACCTACCATCCCCATCAACCCTCACCATCGAGTCCATCACTCTCAACTACCAGTCTATCACCCACACCACCCTCCATCAACCCTCACCATCAGTCCATCAACGTCTCACTACCAGTCTATCATCCCTCAACCACCATGTCCATCACCCTCACCATCAGTCCAACACTCTCACTACCAGTCTATAATCCCTCCACCACCAGTTTCCATCACCCTCACCACCAGTCCATCACCCTGCAACATCGAGTCTATCACTCTCACCACCAGTCCATCACCCTCACCACCATCCATCACCACTCCACACCATTCCACCCTCACCACCAGCCCATCACTCTCAGCCACCCATCCATCACTCATCACCAGCAGTTCATCACCACTCTACCAGCATCCACACTCCTCCTCAAAACGCACCAGTCCATCACTCTCCCACCCGTCCATCACGCTCAAGCCACCCATCCCATCACTCTCACATACCATCACATCACTCACCACAGTCCCAATCAACTCTACCAGCAGTCCATCACCCTCACTACACCAATTCCATCACTCTCAACCAACCAGCCATCACCTCACCAACCAGTCCATCACATCTCACCACCGAGTCTCACACTCCATCACCACCAGTCCATCAACCCTCACTACCAGTCCATCACCCTCACCCACAGTTCCATCACTCTCACACACCAGTCCATCACCCTCCACTTCACCATCCATCACACCTCACCACCATCCATCACCCTCACCACCAGTCCATCACTCTCACCACCAGTCCATCACCCTCACCACCAGTCCCATCACTATCACCCTCTACCAACAGTCCACGCTCTCACCACCAGTCCCATCACCCTCACCAACAGTCCATACGCTCTAACCACCAGTCCATCACTCCTCACCACCCAGTCCAACTACACCTCACCACCAGTCCATCACACTCAACCAACAGACCCATCGCTCTCACACCACCATCCATCAACCCCTCACCACCTGTCCATCACCCTCACCAACAGTCCATCGCTCTCTACCACCGAGTCCATCAGACCCCCACAACCAACATATCCTCTCATCGCGCTCTCAACCACACATCCATACACTCATCCTCACCACCACGTCCATCACCTCTCACCACCCAGTCCCATCACCCTCACAACAGTCCCACATCGCACTCTCCCACCATCCAGTCCACACCCTCTACCCACCAGTCCATCACCCCACCAAGAGTCCATCGCTCTCACATCAGTCATCACCCTCACCACCAGAATCCATCAACCCTCTTACACAACAAGTCCATCGCTTAACTCTCTCCAGTCCCTCACTCTCACCACCAGTCCCATCACCCTCACCACCATACCATCCACCCTCACCAACAGTCCATCGCTCTCACCACCAGTCCATCACCTCCCTCACTACCAGTCCCCATCACCCTCTAACCTCCTGTCCATCACCCTCACCACCTGTCTCGCATCACCCTCACCACCAGTCCATCACCCTCACCACCAGTCCATCACCACTCACCACCTGTCCATCAAACCCCTCACCACCTGTCCATCATACCCTCACCACCATCCATCACCCTCATCACCAGTCCATCAACCTCACCACCTGTCCATCAACCCTCCACCACCTGTCCACACCCTCACTAACCATCCATCACCCTCACCACCTTCCATCACCCTCACCACCTGTCCAATACACCCTCTACCACCAGTCCATCCCCTCACCACCAGTCCTCATCACGCCTCTCCACCAGTCCCATACACAGCCTCGACCACCAGTCCATCACCCCTCGCCCACCACCAGATCATCACACTCATCTCACCACCAGTCCATCAACCCTCACCACCTAGTCCATCACCCTCAACCACTAGTTCCATCACACCTCACCACCAGTCCATCACCCACACCACCAGTCCATCCCCCTCCAGACACCAGATCCCATCACCCTCACCACCAGTCCATCACCCTCTACCACCAGTCCATCGAAACCCACACCACCATCCATCACTCCTCACCACCATCCATACCCCCCTCATCACACAGGATCCATCACCCTCACCACCTGTCCATCACCCTCAATCCACCTTGCGCGCACACCCTCACCACCAGTCCATCACCCTCATTCACCAGTCCATCACCCTCACCAACCTGTCCCATCCACCCTCACTCACCTGTCCATCACCACTCACACAACCAGTCCATCACCCTCAAACCCACCTTCCATCACCCTCACTACACCTGTCATCACCCTCACGACACCATCCATCCCCCTCACCACCAGTCATCACCCTCACCACCATCCATCAACCTCACCACCAGTCCATCACCCCTCTACACCAACCAGTCTACCCATCACCCTCACCACAGTCCATCACCTCACCACCAGTCCATCAACCCTCACCACCAGTCCATCACCCGTCCCCACCATCCATAATCACCCTCACCACCAGTCCATCCCCCTCACCACCCAAATCCATCACCCTCACCACCGTCCATCACACTATCACCACCAGTCCATCCCCCTCACCACCAGTCCCCATCCATCCCCCACACTCACCAGTCCACCCCCTCACCACCAGTCCATCCCCCTCACCACCATCCACCCCCTCACCACCAGTTCACATCCACCCTCACCAACAGGTCAATCTAATCCACCACCTCACTCCACCAGTCCATCTCCCCCTCATACCACACCAGTTAGTCCATGCCCCCCTCCCCCACCAGTCCATCCCCCTCCAACCCAAACATTCATCCCCCTTCACCACCCAGGTCCATCCCCTCACCACCACAGTCCCATCACCCCAACACCACCATTCCAATCCACCTCACCACCAGTTACCATCACCCTCACCAAAACCCGCACCAGTCTCCCTCCCCCTCACCACCAGTCATCCCCCCTCACCACCAGTTCCTCCCCCTCACCACCAGTCTACGTGGCCAACACCCTCACCAACCTAAGTTCCATCCCTACCCCCTGTCTAGACACCAGTCCATCAATCTCACTCACCATCCATCCCCCTCACCACCAGTCCCCATCACCCTCCCCACCAGTCCATCACCCTCACCACCAGTCCATCCCCCTCGACCACCACATCCATACCCACCCTCACCACCAGTCCACCCCCTCACCACCATCCATCCCCCTCACTACACCAGTCCTCCCCCTCACCACCAAGTCCCTCCCCCTCACCACCAGTGTCCACACCCTCAGACCACCATCCATCCCCTCACAACCATAACAACCATCCAATCGACCCCTCACCACACCAGTCCATCCCCCCTCACCACACAGGTTCCATCCCCCACCACCAGTCCATCCCCCTCACCACCTGTCATGATCCCTTCCCCCCTCACCACCATCCATCCCATCCCCTCACCACCAGTCACATCACCCTCACCACCCAGTCCAAACCCCCTCACCACCAGTCCATCCCCCTCACCAACCAGTCCATCCCCCTCACCACCATCCATACCCCTCACCACCAGTCCATCCCACCTCACACACCAGTCCATCCCCCTCACCATCCATCATCCCCCTCACCACCAGTCCATCCCCCTCACCACCAGGTCCAGATCTCCCCCTCCCCACCATCCCAATCCCCCTCACCACCATCCATCCCCCTCACCACCAGATCCATCCCCCTCACCACCAGTCCATCCCCCTCACACCAGTCCATCCCCCTCACCACAGTCCATCACCCTCACACACCAGTTCCATCCCCCAGCACCACTCATCCATCCCCCTCGACCACCAGTCCATCACCCTCAGAACCACCAGTCCATCCCCCTCACCACCGATCCAACCCCCTCACCACCATCCTCACCCTAAATCACCCACCATCCATCCCACCCCCTCCACATACCAGTCCATCACCCCCTCACAACCACCAGTCCATCACCCTCCACCACCAGTCCATCCCCCTCACCACCATCCATCACCCCTCACCACAATGAATCACAAAAACATCCTGAAGTTAGAAGTGTGGAAGTGTTGACATCCGGGGGTACACGGATGGAGACCTGGAAAAATAAACCACAACTATGACCACACCTGACTATAACCACATCTATGACCACACCTGACTATAACCACATCTATGACCACACCTGACCCTGACGACATGTGACTACGACCACACCTGTGTGGAATATAGAAATGTAAAAACATGTATGGAAAGGAGAGAAGCCAGATTCAATTCGATAATAATATCGATCAGAAAAAGCTAAATCTGACCCAAGTACAGTGAGTACACCTGACCTTTGCCCACCCCTGACCTTGCCCACACCTGAACCTTGCACACAACCTGACCTTGGCCCACACTGAACCTTGCCCACACCTGACCTTGCCGCCACACTATGACCTTGCCACACTTGACCTTGCCCACACCTGACCATTGGCCCACACTTGACCTTGCCCACACCTGACACTTCCCACACCTGACCATTTGCCCGATCACTTGCGTCGCCGTGCCTCGACTTGACCATTGCCCACACCTGACCCTTGCCCACACAACCTGACCTTGCCCAACTTGACCCTTGCCCACAAACCTGACCTTGCCCACACCTAGACACCTTGCACCACAACTTGACCTGCCCACAAAACGACCTTGCCCACACCTGACCGCTACATTGTACGTCTATCCCACACTGACCTAGCACACCTGACCTTGCCCCACAACCTTGACCTTAAGCCCACACCACCTTAGTAGCCCACACCTGACCTTGGCCTCACCACAACCTGACCTTTACCCAACAACCTGACCATTAGCCCACCAGGACCTGACCTTCGCCCACACCTGTCCTTGCCCACACACCTGACCTTAGCCCACACCTGGACCTTCCCACACCTGACACTAACCACACCTTAACCTGCCCCGCACCTGACCCTAAACCACACCTGACCCTCCCACGCTGACACTAACCACACCCAGACCCATGCCACGACTGAACACTAACCACAACCTGACCCCTCGCCCACGCCTGACACTAACCACACCTGACCCTGCCCACGCCTGACACTAAACCACAACCTACCCTAGCCCACGCCCTGACCACTAACCACACCTGAACCCTGCCCACGCTAATCCGACACTAACCGACACCTGACCCTGCCCACGCCTGAACACTAACCACACCTGACCCTGTACCAGCCCACGCTGACCACTAACCCACAGCCTGACTCCTGCCCACGCCCGACACTAACCACCACCTGACACCTGCCCACGCCTGACACTAACCACACCTGACCCTGCCCACAGCCCACGCCTGACACTCACCCACACCAGACCCCTCGTGTGCCCACAGACCTGCCACTAAACCACACCCTGACCCTGCCCACGCCTGACACTAACCACACCTGACCCTGTCCACACTTGACCCTGCCCACAAGTAACCCTGACCACACATGACCCTGCCCACACCTGACTCTGCCCACGGCTAATCCTGCCCATGCCTGACCCTGCCCACACCTGACACTAACCACACCTGACCCTGCCCACACCTGACCCTGCCCACGCCTGACCCTGCCCACACCTGACACTAACCACACCTGACCCTGCCCACACCTGACACTAACCACGCCTAACCGTGCCCACGCCTGACCCTGCCCACACCTGACACTAACCACACCTGACCCTGCCCACACCTGACCCTGCCCACGCCTGACCCTGCCCACACCTGACACTAACCACACCTGACCATGCCCACACCTGACCCTGCCCACACCTGACCCTGCCCACATCTGACCCTGCCCACAACTGACCCTGCCCACACCTGGCCCTGCCCACACCTAACCCTGCCCACACTTAACCCTGCCCCAACTTAACCCTGCCCACACCTGACCATGCCCACACCTGACCCTGCCCACACCTGACCCTGCCCACACCTGACCCTGCCCACACCTGACCCTGCCCACACCTGACCCTGCACACATCTGACCCTGTCCACACCTCACCCTGCCCACAACTGACCCTGCCCACACCTAACCTTGCCCTCACCTGTCCCTGCCCACACCTGACACTGCCCACACCTAACCGTGACTAAGCAGACCACAGGTTCTTGTTCAGCATCCACCAGGACGACAGCCACGACGTAACGACACACACCTGAGATCAAACAAACATTCAGGTGTTTGTGAGGCTTCAAACACTTACACAAAACATCAATAAACATTAAAACAAGTCAATGATGAAATAAAAACTAAATACAGATATAAAAATAAAATTTAAAATCAAACATATGGACTGACAGGCAGAGTGACATGACTGACAGACAGAGTGACATGGAGTGACAGGCAGAGTGACATGGACTGACAGGCAGAGTGACATGGACTGACAGGCAGAGTGACATGGACTGACAGGCAGAGTGACAGGGACTGACAGGCAGAGTGACATGACTGACAGGCAGAGTGACATGACTGACAGACAGAGTGACATGGACTGACAGGCAGAGTGACATGAACTGACAAACAGAGTGACATGGACTGACAGGCGGAGTGACATGGACTGACAGGCAGAGTGACATGGACTGACAGGCAGAGTGACATGGACTGTCAGGCAGAGTGACATGGACTGTCAGGGAGAGTGACATGGACTGACAGGCAGAGTGACATGGACTGACAGGCAGAGTGACATTGACTGACAGGAAGAGTGACATGGACTGACAGGCAGAGTGACATGACTCACAGGGAGAGTGACATTGACTGACAGGCAGAGTGACATGGACTGACAGGCAGAGTGACATGACTGACAGGGAGAGTGACATGGACTGACAGGCAGAGTGACATGGACTGTCAGTCAACAAAGTGGATAATGCTGGTTTACAGTATTTTTAACATACTGTTATTAAGAGTTGTGAAGAAGTGACTGTCGAGGGAAACTTGTGTTGGATAAAACAAGGAAGACTCAGCTATATTACTTAGGCTACTGATCATGTGTAACTGTACTTGTTTAAGTAACTATACTTACATGTAACCATTCTGTTTTAGCTTACTACTGTCTGTTACTGTACTACTGTCTCTTACTGTACTACTCTCTGTTACTGTACTACTGTCTGTTACTGTACTACTGTCTGTTACTGTACTACTGTCTGTTACTGTACTACTGTCTGTTACTGTACTACTGTCTGTTACTGTACTTTCTTGTACGTCAGTGTTCTGTTCTTGCTTCTTATTTTACTCTTCTTTCACTTTACAGTTCCATTTTTGTATGTTGAAGTACTGATGCTGTTCACTGTTAACGTGGTGGTGTTCTGTGTTAACATAGTGGTGTTCTGTGTTAATGTAGTGGTGTTCTGTGTTAATGTAGTGGTGTTCTGTGTTAATGTAGTGGTGTTCTGTGTTAATGTACTGGTGTTCTATGTTAATGTAGTGGTGTTCTGTGTTAACGTAGTGGTGTTCAGTGTTAACGTAGTGGTGTTCAGTGTTAACGTAGTGGTGTTCAGTGTTAACGTAGTGGTGTTCTGTGTTAATGTAGTGGTGTTCAGTGTTAACGTAGTGGTGTTCAGTGTTAACGTAGTGGTGTTCTGTGTTAATGTAGTGGTGTTCTGTGTTAACGTAGTGGTGTTCTGTGTTAATGTAGTGGTGTTCTGTGTTAACGTAGTGGTGTTCTGTGTTAACGTAGTGGTGTTCAGTGTTAACGTAGTGGTGTTCTGTGTTAACGTAGTGGTGTTCTGTGTTAACGTAGTGGTGTTCTGTGTTAATGTAGTGGTGTTCTGTGTTAATGTACTGGTGTTCAGTGTTAACGTAGTGGTGTTCAGTGTTAATGTACTGGTGTTCAGTGTTAACGTAGTGGTGTTCTGCGTTAATGTAGTGGTGTTCTGTGTTAACGTAGTGGTGTTCTGTGTTAATGTAGTGGTGTTCACTGTTAATGTAGTGGTGTTCAGTGTTAATGTACTGGTGTTCTGTGTTAATGTACTGGTGTTCAGTGTTAACGTAGTGGTGTTCACTGTTAATGTACTGGTGTTCAGTGTTAACGTAGTGGTGTTCTGTGTTAATGTAGTGGTGTTCTGTGAAAACGTAGTGGTGTTCTGTGTTAATGTAGTGGTGTTCACTGTTAATGTAGTGGTGTTCAGTGTTAATGTACTGGTGTTCTGTGTTAATGTACTGGTGTTCAGTGTTAACGTAGTGGTGTTCACTGTTAATGTACTGGTGTTCAGTGTTAACGTAGTGGTGTTCTGCGTTAATGTAGTGGTGTTCTGTGTTAACGTAGTGGTGTTCTGTGTTAATGTACTGGTGTTCTGTGTTAATGTACTGGTGTTCAGTGTTAACGTAGTGGTGTTCACTGTTAATGTACTGGTGTTCAGTGTTAACGTAGTGGTGTTCTGCGTTAATGTAGTGGTGTTCTGTGTTAACGTAGTGGTGTTCTGTGTTAATGTAGTGGTGTTCACTGTTAATGTAGTGGTGTTCAGTGTTAATGTACTGGTGTTCTGTGTTAATGTACTGGTGTTCAGTGTTAACGTAGTGGTGTTCTGTGTTAACGTAGTGGTGTTCTGTGTTAATGTAGTGGTGTTCAGTGTTAATGTACTGGTGTTCAGTGTTAATGTACTGGTGTTCTGTGTTAATGTACTGGTGTTCAGTGTTAACGTAGTGGTGTTCTGTGTTAACGTAGTGGTGTTCACTGTTAATGTAGTGGTGTTCTGTGTTAATGTACTGGTGTTCTGTGTTAACGTAGTGGTGTTCAGTGTTAATGTAGTGGTGTTCAGTGTTAATGTACTGGTGTTCAGTGTTAATGTACTGGTGTTCAGTGTTAATGTAGTGGTGTTCAGTGTTAATGTACTGGTGTTCAGTGTTAATGTAGTGGTGTTCACTGTTAATGTAGTGGTGTTCTGTGTTAATGTACTGGTGTTCAGTGTTAATGTAGTGGTGTTCTGTGTTAATTTAGTGGTGTTCTCTGTTAATGTAGTGGTGTTCTGTGTTAATGTACTGGTGTTCAGTGTTAATGTAGTGGTGTTCAGTGTTAATGTAGTGGTATTCTGTGTTAATGTACTGGTGTTCAGTGTTAATGTAGTGGTGTTCAGTGTTAATGTAGTGGTGTTCTGTGTTAATGTACTGGTGTTCAGTGTTAATGTAGTGGTGTTCAGTGTTAATGTAGTGGTGTTCTGTGTTAATGTAGTGGTGTTCAGTTGTTAATGTAGTGGTGTTCTGTGTTAAAGTAGTGGTGTTCTGTGTTAACGTAGTGGTGTTCTGTGTTAATGTACTGGTGTTCAGTGTTAATGTAGTGGTGTTCAGTGTTAATGTAGTGGTGTTCTGTGTTAATGTAGTGGTGTTCAGTGTTAATGTAGTGGTGTTCTGTGTTAAAGTAGTGGTGTTCTGTGTTAACGTAGTGGTGTTCTGTGTTAATGTAGTGGTGTTCTGTGTTAATGTAGTGGTGTTCTGTGTTAATTTACTGGTGTTCAGTGTTAATGTAGTGGTGTTCAGTGTTAATGTAGTGGTGTTCTGTGTTAATGTAGTGGTGTTCAGTGTTAATGTAGTGGTGTTCTGTGTTAAAGTAGTGGTGTTCTGTGTTAACGTAGTGGTGTTCTGTGTTAATGTAGTGGTGTTCTGTGTTAAAGAAGTGGTGTTCAGTGTTAATGTAGTGGTGTTCTATGTTAATGTAGTGGTGTTCTGTGTTAAAGTAGTGGTGTTCAGTGTTAATGTAGTGGTGTTCTGTGTTAAAGTAGTGGTGTTCAGTGTTAATGTAGTGGTGTTCAGTGTTAATGTAGTGGTGTTCTGTGTTAAAGTAGTGGTGTTCAGTGTTAATGTAGTGGTGTTCAGTGTTAATGTAGTGGTGTTCAGTGTTAATGTAGTGGTGTTCTGTGTTAAAGTAGTGGTGTTCTGTGTTAATGTAGTGGTGTTCTGTGTTAATGTACTGGTGTTCTGTGTTAAAGTAGTGGTGTTCAGTGTTAATGTAGTGGTGTTCTGTGTTAAAGTAGTGGTGTTCAGTGTTAATGTAGTGGTGTTCTGTGTTAAAGTAGTGGTGTTCAGTGTTAATGTACTGGTGTTCTGTGTTAATGTACTGGTGTTCAGTGTTAATGTACTGGTGTTCTGTGTTAATGTACTGATGTTCAGTATTAATGTACTGGTGTTCAATGTTAATGTACTGGTGTTCAGTGTTAATGTACTGGTGTTCAGTGTTAATGTACTGGTGTTCAGTATTAATGTACTGGTGTTCAGTGTTAATGTACTGGTGTTCCGTGTTAATGTACTGGTGTTCTGTGTTAATGTACTGGTGTTCAGTGTTAATGTACTGGTGTTCAGTGTTAATGTACTGGTGTTCAGTGTTAATGTACTGGTGTTCAGTGTTAATGTACTGGTGTTCAGTATTAATGTACTAGTGTTCAGTGTTAATGTACTGGTGTTCAGTGTTAATGTACTGGTGTTCAGTGTTAATGTACTGGTGTTCAGTGTTAATGTACTGGTGTTCAGTATTAATGTACTGGTGTTCAGTGTTAATGTACTGGTGTTCAGTGTTAATGTACTGGTGTTCAGTGTTAATGTACTGGTGTTCTGTGTTAATGTACTGGTGTTCCGTGTTAATGTACTGGTGTTCTGTGTTAATGTACTGGTGTTCTGTGTTAATGTACTGGTGTTCTGTGTTAATGTACTGGTGTTCAGTGTTAATGTACTGGTGTTCTGTGTTAATGTACTGGTGTTCAGTGTTAATGTACTGATGTTCAGTGTTAATGTATTGGTGTTCTGTGTTAATGTACTGGTGTTCAGTGTTAATGTACTGGTGTTCCGTGTTAATGTACTGGTGTTCTGTGTTAATGTACTGGTGTTCTGTGTTAATGTACTGGTGTTCTGTGTTAATGTACTGGTGTTCAGTGTTAATGTACTGGTGTTCAGTATTAATGTACTGGTGTTCTGTGTTAATGTACTGGTGTTCTGTGTTAATGTACTGGTGTTCAGTGTTAATGTACTGGTGTGAAGTGTTAATGTACTGGTGTTCTGTGTTAATATACTGGTGTTCAGTGTTAATGTACTTGTGTTCAGTGTTAATGTACTGGTGTTCTGTGTTAATATACTGGTGTTCAGTGTTAATGTACTGGTGTTCAGTGTTAATGTACTGGTGTTCAGTGTTAATGTACTGGTGTTCAGTGTTAATGTACTGGTGTTCAGTATTAATGTACTGGTGTTCTGTGTTAATGTACTGGTGTTCTGTGTTAATGTACTGGTGTTCAGTGTTAATGTACTGGTGTTCAGTGTTAATGTACTGGTGGTCTGTGTTAATATAATGGTGTTCAGTGTTAATGTACTTGTGTTCAGTGTTAATGTACTGGTGTTCTGTGTTAATATACTAGTGTTCAGTGTTAATGTACTGGTGTTCAGTGTTAATGTACTGGTGTTCAGTGTTAATGTACTGGTGTTCAGTGTTAATGTACTGGTGTTCCGTGTTCCATGTACGCGCGGAGCCCCAGACCGACATAATGAGACTAGTCACGAGGGAGCATTCACCAAATTCAACTTCAATAACAAAAACATAAAGTGGGACCAAGTAAACCAAGTCCTAACCGATATAAGCTGGGAAGATATACTAAGCAACACAGACCCCAACGTATGCTTAGAACAGATTAACTTGGTGGCACTCGATGTATGCACAAGGCTTATTCCTCTAAGAAAAAGGAGGAGTAGATGTAAAATAGAAAGAGACAGGTGCTCCCTTTACAGGCGACGGAAAAGAATAACAGAGCGGCTAAAAAAGGTCAATATATCTGAAATGCGTAGGGAGACACTGGTCAGAGAAATAGCAAGCATCGAACTTAAGCTAAAGGAATCTTATAGGAGTCAGGAATCGCGGGAAGAACTAAAAGCCATAAATGAAATCGACAAAAACCCAAAGTATTTCTTCTCCTGTGCCAAACCAAAGTCGAGAACAATGTCCAGTATTGGGCCCCTACTTAAACAAGATGGGTCCTACACAGATGACAGCAAGGAAATGAGTGAGCTACTCAAGTCCCAATATGACTAAGTTTTTAGCAAGCCGCTAACCAGAGAGAGTCGAAGATCAAAATGAATTTTTTATGAGAGAGCCACAGAATTTGGTTAACACAAGCCTATCTGATGTTATCCTGACGCCAAATGACTTCGAACAGACGATAAATGACATGCCCATGCACTCTGCCCCAGGGCCAGACTCATGGAACTCCGTGTTCATCAAGAACTGCAAGAAGCCCCTATCAAGAGCTTTTACCATCCTATAGAGAGGGGGCATGGACACGGGGGTCGTCCCACAGTTACTAAAAACAAGAGACATAGCCCTACTCCACAAAGGGGGCAGTAAAGCAATATCAAAGAACTACAGACCGATAGCACTAACATCCCATATCATAAAAATCTTTGAAAGGGTCCTAAGAAGCAAGATCACCACCCATCTAGAAACCCATCAGTTACACAACCCAGGGCAACATGGGTTTAGAACAGGTCGCTCCTGTTCTAACGATGAGAAATTTCAATTACTCAGATATGGTAAACACGAGGAAATTAAATCTTCATCAGAGTACAAAACAAATTCTGGCCACAAAATAGAGCGAAACACCAACGTCAAAGACCTGGGAGTGATCATGTCGGAGGATCTCACCTTCAAGGACCATAACATTGTATCAATCGCATCTGCTAGAAAAATGACAGGATGGATAATGAGAACCTTCAAAACTAGGGATGCCAAGCCCATGATGACACTCTTCAGGTCACTTGTTTTATCTAGGCTGGAATATTGCTGCACACTAACAGCACCTTTCAAGGCAGGTGGAATTGCTGACCTAGAAAATGTACAGAGAACCTTCACGGCGCGCATAACGGAGATAAAACACCTCAATTACTGTGAACGCTTGAGATTCCTGAACCTGTATTCCCTGGAACGCAGGCGGGAGAGATACATGATTATATACACCTGGAAAGTCCTAGAGGGACTAGTACCGAACTTGCACACGAAAATCACTCACTACGAAAGCAAAAGACTTGGCAGACGATGCAACATCCCCCCAATGAAAAGCAGGGGTGTCACTAGCACGTTAAGAGACCATACAATAAGTGTCAGGGGCCCGAGACTGTTCAACTGCTTCCCAGCATACATGAGGGGGATTACCAACAGACCCCTGGCAGTCTTCAAGCTGGCACTGGACAAGCACCTAAAGTCGGTTCCTGACCAGCCGGGCCGTGGCTCGTACGTTGGTTTGCGTGCAGCCAGCAGCAACAGCCTGGTTGATCAGGCTCTGATCCACCAGGAGGCCTGGTCACAGACCGGGCCGCGGGGGCGTTGACCCCCGGAACTCTCTCCAGGTAAACTCCAGGTAAGGTACTGGTGATCAGTGTTAATGTACTGGTGTTCTGTATTAATGTACTGGTGTTGTACTTCCCTACAACATCTTCCACAACAATGTCTCCCACAATGGCATCCATTTTTCCCAATACAGTATTATACAAATAACAAATAAACTACACACATACACAGAAACAAAATTCTCCTTGTTGATAAAGTCGACCATTATTGCAGAGTCGATTTATTTCTTTTTTTATTCACTTACATATTGCTCTGCTGTACATTTGCAACTCTGATATTGAGCGTAATGTCTTTTGTAACAATTCGTTTCTTTTGTTTATTCAAGGTTTGCGAGTTCGTCATTAATATTATTTGATCTTTTCCATCACTCTGTCGGTCACAATTTTGACATTCATTGCTTGGTATAATCAACAGGCAATACACAAACACTAATATTTTATTTTACTTAAACAATATTTTACAGTTCTATGGAACACTTTGTCCAGCAGTTGTTAACTGTACCAGAAACAAAGGCTGGGACAAAACTTTGTCCAGCAGTTGTTAACTGTACCAGAAACAAAGGCTGGGACAAAACTTTGCCCAGCAGTTGTTAACTGTACCAGAAACAAAGGCTGGGACAAAACTTTGTCCAGCAGTTGTTAACTGTACCAGAAACAAAGGCTGGGACAAAACTTTGTCCAGCAGTTGTTAACTGTACCAGAAACAAAGGCTGGGACAAAACTTTGTCCAGCAGTTGTTAACTGTACCAGAAACAAAGGCTGGGACAAAACTTTGTCCAGCAGTTGTTAACTGTACCAGAAACAAAGGCTGGGACAAAACTTTGTCCAGCAGTTGTTAACTGTACCAGAAACAAAGGCTGGGACAAAACTTTGTCCAGCAGTTGTTAACTGTACCAGAAACAAAGGCTGGGACAAAACTTTGTCCAGCAGTTGTTAACTGTACCAGAAACAAAGGCTGGGACAAAACTTTGTCCAGCAGTTGTTAACTGTACCAGAAACAAAGGCTGGGACAAAAGCAAGACTTCCATAGTGGGATGTGAATCTAGAGATGTTTCAGTACTTACGACTGTTTTAAATGGGTTTAATAGCTACGGCAGTTTTAAATGGGTTCAGTAGCTACGACCGTTTTAAATGGGTTCAGTAGCTACGACCGTTTTAAATGGGTTTAATAGCTACGACAGCTTTATATACGTTCAGTACCTACGGCAGTTTTATATAGGTTCAGTAGCTACGGCAGTTTTATGTAGGTTCAGCAGCTACGGCAGTTTTATATAGGTTCAATAGCTACGACATATTAAACTGGTTCAGTAGCTACGACAGTTTTAAATGGGTTCAGTAAATACAGCAGTTTTAAATGCTTTCAGTAACAACGACAGGTTTAAATGGGTTGAATAGCTACGGCAGTTTTATATAGGTTCAGTAGCTACGACAGTTTTAAATTTGTTCAGTAGTTACGGCAGTTTTAAAGATGACTTTCCCACAGAGATGAAGTAACTATGAGCACAATAATTAGTCAGTTTTAAAGCAGGACTTATTTTAGCAAAACTTTTGAAAGTTATGAACCAAAACGCTCGTTTCCATTTCCCAATTTATGGATCTAGTAAAGCAGAAATTGTAAGATGCACTTATTGAGACATGTTGGAAAATGTTCCATTCTGAAAGAGAAATAAGGAAATTGCAGATAATTAATGAATGATCATTAATTATTTACAATTTCATAAGTCTATCAACCCGTATAGGAAATTTAAGATAATTAAATTGAGTCCAACGCTGAAATAATCACATAAAAACTATATTACAAAATCCTCAGAACTCACACGAGTATCAAGGTATTTAACACACTAGCACACTACCCATAGTCCACACAGTTTATGTTTACCTAGAGTTTACCTGGAGAGAGTTCCGGGGGTCAACGCCCCCGCGGCCCGGTTTCTGACCAGGCTTCCTGGTGGATCAGAGCCCGATCAACCAGGCTGTTACTGCTGGCTGCACGCAATCCAACGTACGAGCCACAGCCTGGCTGGTCAGGTACCGACTTTAGGTGCTTGTCCAGTGCCAGCTTGAAGACTGCCAGAGGTCTATTGGTAATCCCCCTTATGTATGCTGGGAGGCAGTTGAACAGTCTCGGGCCCCTGACACTTATTGTATTGTCTCTTAACGTGCTAGTGACACCCCTGCTTTTCATTGGGGGGATGTTGCATCGTCTGCCAAGTCTTTTGCTTTCGTTGTGAGTGATTTTCGTGTGCAAGTTCGGTACTAGTCCGTCTAGGATTTTCCAGGTGTATATAATCATGTATCTCTCCCGCCTGCGTTCCAGGGAATACAGGTTTAGGAACCTCAAGCGCTCCCAATAATTGAGGTGTTTTATCTCCGTTATGCGCGCCGTGAAAGGTTCTCTGTACATTATCAGGTCAGCAATTTCACCTGCCTTGAAAGTGCTGTTAGTGTGCAGCAATATTCCAGCCTAGATAGAACAAGCGACCTGAAGAGTGTCATCATGGGCTTGGCCTCCCTAGTTTTGAAGGTTCTCATTATCCATCCTGTCATTTTTCTAGCAGCTGCAATTGATATAATGTTATGTGTGTGTAGATACCATCCAGTGAAACACACACCACAGTTCACACAGTTCATGTGTGTGTAGATACCTTCACTTATGACCAGAGTTTAGGTAAGGTGGGTAAGGAAGAAGGATGGGGAAGGATAGAAATATTGGAAAAGGGTGGGAGGGGGGAGTGAGGTAGGATATAAAAGGTAAGTGACGCAACCACTTTGGTGCAATTTAAAAAGTGTATGTGTGTAATAATAGAAAATTCTTGAAGGGGTATAATACTAACCCATCAGAGTCACATAGATATAACAATCATAGGTACATGACTCTGAATTATTATTAGTAGATATACAAGTTGCAATTGCTTTTTTTACGATTGCATAACGAATATTTAAACGACAGGACAAGGCGGTAATTGTCTGGACAATTCATGAAGAATTACTTGACACATTAGCTTCTTTCAAGGTGGTGTTCCGCCATAGTAAATGTAGCGTAGTTATAACAGTAGATGTAGAAGTAGAAATGTTATACAAGATACATGTCTCCATAATTAGGGGCGATAATTTTCTTAGTAGACATAGATGTGTTTTGGTGTTAGCCAATCATCTTTATCTGCAGGAAGATTGCTCAAGATCATTGGTCGATGGTAATCGTCTTTATGGATGAAGCGACGCAGCCTCTGTGGGAGAGTCATTCTCTTGGTCCAGTAGTATTTTCAACTTGGAGAGGATGTTCTCTGTCTGGTATTTAGAGTTTTTGCATTGTATAGAGTTGTCTCTTTTTCAGTGTATCAAGGCGTACATTAAGGCAGTAATATCCTGTTGTATATGTAAATCTGTCATTTTGACTCTGTCTCTCTTCCTGGTACCCGTAATAAAGCGGAGAGCTCTATCCTGGACCCGTTGCAACCGTAGCATGTTGGTCTTTGTTGTTAATGACATTGGGACACATGGGTATTCGAGTATAGGTCTTATTATCATTTTATACAGATGTTTTTTGAGATGTGGAGGGGCTTGATTGAATCTAAAGAGACTACTAAGACCGGCTTTGGCTACGTTGATCTTTTTATTGACGTCAGATGTTGAGTGGAGCAGCCTGTCTATTGCATATACCAAGATATTGTTAGGATTTCTAATGGCTACAGGTGTACCTCTGATGGAGATACCCCCTTTATCTTCGATGGTTGATTCAAAACTTCCTATCGTGCTAACCAGGACTTTGTCAGGGTTAGTCGTAATTCTCCATTTCTTTTCCGAATTAGATGTTCGACGAAGTTCAATATTCATTCTTTCTATGACTCTTTCATATTTGTATTTTCCTGTTACGGTAGTTGATGAGACGATATGGATAACATCATCTGCAAACTGCGTTTTAATTGTATCATTAAACTCTGGTTGAGGAAGATCATTCACATAAATATTGAATAGAACTGGACTAAGATAAGAACCTTGTGGGACACCAGCTGTCGGTATAAAAGGCTCTGTTGACCTGCCATGAAAGGTAGGAATGATTTTTCTTTGAGTTAAGAAGTTATATATAAACCTGGGAAAGGTCCAGTTATGGTCTGGTAGGTCAATAAGTTTGTATATAAGACCATCATGCCATAAGCTATCAAAAGCTTTATGAACATCTCTGGTGGCAATTAAGGCAAGATTGCCCTGATGTTTCAGACTTGCTACAGTATCAAAAATAATATTTATTGCATGATTGGTACCTCTATGTGTTCTAAAGCCAAATTGTTTTTCAGTAAAAAGGTGATTAAACTCAAAATAGTAGTTCAGTCTGTTGGAAATGATCTTCTCAAGAACTTTTCCAGTGACTTCAAGTGAAGATATAGGTCTATAAAGGGAAAATTCCTAGGAATCCACCTTGATAATAGACTCAAATTTCAAACACATATACAACAAATTTCCAAAAAAATTTCCAAGACCGTAGGCATACTATCGAAGATACGGTACTATGTTCCACAGTCAGCCCCCTGGCCCTATATCACTTGCTTATTTACCCCTATCTCACCTATGGAATTTGTGCATGGGGCTCAACAACAATAACCATCTCAGACCACTAATTACCCAACAAAAGGCTGCAGTCAGAATGATAACAAATTCCCACTACAGACAACACACTCCACCAATATTCAAAACTCTAAACCTACTCACCATACAAAACATCCATACTTATTACTGCACCTACTACATACATAGAACACTTAACTCTGACATAAACCCTCCCCTCAAACATCTCCTTGCCAACCTCAACAGAACACATGACCATAACACAAGGCACAGATCACTCTTTGATGTTCCTCGTGTCCATCTCACGCTATGCAAAAACTCAATGCACATAAAAGGCCCTAAAATCTGGAATTCATCACCTGTGAATATAAAAGAAACACTGTCTGTTTATAAATTCAAGTCTCTTCTCAAAAATCACTTACTCACCCACAACTAAATAAAAAATGAATAATTGTATCTCATAAATTGTATCTCATATATATCTCATTATTGTATCTCATAAATGTCAACCTGTGACCCAATCAAACTTTGTTACTATTTAACTTCATTATCTAACATAATACTCCATTCTTCTGATTACACAACAACACAGTAATGACCATATAACCTGTCTTTGTAATACTCATTTGTACTAAATTGTTATCTGTTTTACAATAATTTTTGTACCACTGAATATATCATTGCTTAGTTAATCTTAAGTTAATTTTAAGCCTGCCCATAATGCTCTACATACAAGGGGCTTGGGCATGCTGCACTTTAAAAATTGTATTCCTTGTACTTCTCTGTATCATGTTCAAATAAATAAATAAATAAATAAATAAATAAATAAATAAATAAATAAATAATTAAATAGTGGAGTGTGTGTTCAGCATAGCTGTGTATTTTGTTTTTGTGGAGTCATTGCCAGAGAATTATTAGGGTGGACTTGAATTCTGGGAAATACAGTACTAACTGCTCTCTGAAGGATGGGGGAGGGGGGTTGTGAGTCCAGAGGTGGGAAGTGCAGTACATGTGTTCTGAAGGATGGGTGAGGATATTGTGACTGGAGGTGAGAAGTATTGTTCTTCCACTCTGAAGAAGATTGGGTGGGGATATTTTGGTAGTGGAGGTGTATCTTCTTGCATCTTGTAACTCTCCTGTAACTCGAGGTACTTGTGAATATGTTGCTCCATCAGGGTTATGGCATTTAAATTATGCACAGTGTAACTGACTCCCATGTATACCTCTGCTGTTAACTCTAAAGGAGGGGTGAAGATGTTGCAGTCAACAAGGTGATTGTCAGGTCAGCACACTTTTGAAGTTTACCTAGAGAGAGTTCCGGGGGTTAACGCCCCCGCGGCACGGTCTGTGACCAGGCTTCCTGGTGGATCAGAGCCTGATCAACCAGGCTGTTACTGCTGGCTGCACACAATCCAACGTACGAGCCAAAACCCGGCTGGTCAGTTACCGACTTTAGGTGCTTGTTCAGTGCCTGCTTGAAGACAGCCAGGGGTCTATTGGTAATCCCCCTTATGTATGCTGTGAGGCAGTTGAACAGTCTCGGGCCCCTGACACTTATTGTATTGTCTCTTAACATGCTAGTGACACCCTTGCTTTTCATTAGGGGGATGTTGCATCGTCTGCCAAGTCTTTTGCTTTCGTTGTGAGTGATTTTCTTGTGCAAGTTCGGTACTAGTCCCTCTAGGATTTTCCAGGTGTATATAATCATGTATCTCTCCTGCCTGCGTTCCAGGGAGTACAGGTTCAGGAACTTCAAGCGCTCCCAGTAATTGAGGTGTTTTATCTCCGTTATGCACGCCGTGAAGGTTCTCTGTACATTTTCTAGGTCAGCAATTTCACCTGCCTTGAAAGGTGCTGTTAGTATGAAGCAATATTCCAGCCTAGATAGAACAAGCGACCTGAAGTAGTGTCATCATGGGCTCGGCATCCCTAGTTTTGAAGGTTCTCATTATCCATCATGTCATTTTTCTAGCAGATGCGATTGATACGATGTTATGGCCCTTGAAGGTGAGATCCTCCGACATGATCACTCCCAGGTCTTTGACGTTGGTGTTTCACTATTTTGTGGAAGGAATTTGTTTTGTACTCTGAAGAAGTTTTAATTTCCTCATGTTTACCATATCGGAGTAATTGAAATTTCTCATCATTGAACTTCATATTGTTTTCTGCAGCCCCCTGAAAGATTTGGTTGATGTCCGCCTGGAGCCTTGCAGTGTCTGCAATGGAAGACGCTGTCATGCAGATTCGGGTGTCATCTGCAAAGGAAGACACGGTGCTGTGGCTGACATCCTTGTCTATGTCGGATATGAGGATGAGGAACAAGATGGGAGCGAGTACTGTGCCTTGTGGAACAGAGCTTTTCACCGTAGCCGCCTCAGACTTTACTCCGTTGACTACTACTGTTTGTGTTCTATTTGTGAGGAAATTATAGATCCATCTACCAACTTTTCCTGTTATTCCTTTAGCACACATTTTGTGTGCTATTACGCCATGGTCACACGTGTCGAAGGCTTTTGAAAAGTCTGTATATATTACATCTGCATTCTTTTTGTCTTCTAGTGCATCTAGGACCTTGTTGTAGTGATGCAGTAGCTTGCTGAAGGATGGATGGTTAGTAGTTGTATTGCTTGAGTGGATACTTTATGGTGCACTACCCACAGCTCATCCTGTGAGCATCAGTGCAACAAACACCATTACAGAGGTAACAGTGGGTCTTTTTCAGATCCCACTGACCATTGTTACATCGCTAGAAAGAAATATTAGTCTTTATATTTTACAATTACTGCATCTAGTTCTTGTACACAGTATAGTAAGGAATACAATCTCAAAAGATTTTGTCTTATTACCACAAAAACATTGGTCATAACTGAGTTGCAGTTTCTGTAAAGACAGTTTGTTCATCTAGTTGATGCAAAATGTGGATACAACCTGAAGATTTCAGATATCTTATCATTAACAATGAAGTGTTTTGCCGTATCTTGTAAGGTGTGCATGGAGGTGTCTCTGAAATATTGGATGTTTGTTCACTCTAAGATAAAATGCTTCATTGTATGGCCCTGTCTCTGTCCACACACTTTGCATTTTGTCACTGACATCTCCATACAAACCATACTGCCACAGATACTAATAGCCAAGCCAGTGTCTAGTAGTAACAGCATCTTACAATTACTAGTCTTGTTACTTTCTCCCTAGTTATGTTTAACTTGACACATATCATTATGGTGTATAATGGATCTGTTAATTCTTATCAGTACTGCTCTACTTCCAGCCCTTTTGCTAGTTCCTTTCTGACAGTATTTTTTGTAAACTGTTTGACAAAAAATTTTACTCAACATTTTTGTTATTTAATGCTTGTTGAGCTAATACATCAACTTTGTCATGCTCCTGGAGGCCTATGGGATGTTGTGGTTGTGGAGGTGTTAAGTACAGTGCCTGTGCACTGAAGGATGTTTGGTAATGTGTTTGAGAGGGTCATTTTAATTGTGATGTTGGTGAAAATCTAGTACAACAGCTATCAAGTGAATGATGGTGAATGTGTTATCTTTATTGGGTCACTTTACCTTGATGGAAGACAGATGGTTAAGTTAAAAAAAACAGAAAGCTCAGTTTTACATTAGTAGGTCATGATGGGCAGGATTTAAAGGCGAGTTTGGTCAGTGATATTTGGTCACTCTTGATTTTTTTTCAACACACTGGCCATATCCCACCGAGTTAGGGTGACCTAAAAAGAAAATAATAAGTTTTTCTTTTTAAATTTAGTAGTACGTTATACAGGAGGAGGAGTTAGTAGCCCCTGGCTTCTGGCATTTTAGTCACTTCTTGCAACACGCATGACACTATTGTTTCACTTTCATAAAGTTTGATCATAATGATAATAAAAAATTTCAAACTTGAACCTAACAGAGATGATGGATATTATTGATTCTTCATTACTCCAGGAAAATGTGTTGGTTTTCCATATATAATGGAAAAGTTTTCTATGTCGAGCACTTCCCCTTTAGAGTGAGCCTTGGTGTTTCTCAAAGATTCTTAACTCAAGGAATACTCTTCCTTCCTACTCTCTGGATCAAACCTTATTACCTCTTATTCCTTGAGCTCTGTTTGACCCCTGTATATTTAACCATAACTATAATAATGATATTTTACATGAATGGTAAACAATACTAACAACTTGAAAATTAAACATGTGCAACATCTGGGTATCTTTATTGATAAAGATATCCAGATGTTGCACATGTCTAATTGTCATCAATAATGATATTACAAGATGACTTATTAAACTGTAATGACACAATTGCAAATAGACCACGAAACTGATGGTGTATATAAATACACCTAGTTAGATGAACCTCATTGTAGCCAGCTGGCCGAGTGGTTTACACACTGGCCTGGAGTTTTACAACTCACTTGCCATGGGTTCAAATCCCACCTCTTCCATGGTTTACTTAATGTTACAAAATATTTTATTTTTCTTCAGGCTGTCCTGCAACCTGGTTGCCTGGAACATGTAATACATATTGACTTGCCAGATTTTAACTCTCGATGTGAGATATGGAAGGGTCTGCTGGAAGATGTACCACTACAGGGCCAAGTGGATGTGGAGAAGCTGAGTGAAGCAACACTTGGATATTCAGGAGCTGAGGTAATTAATACAATATTTTTGTTCTTATTAATTTTCACTGAACATTCCCAGAGGTAAATTCTGTTATGGAATGACCAGTCTCCCGTCCTTATTTTATATTGGTTCTTAACAATCAGTTCCTAGTTACTGAATACCCACCACTACTACTTGTACTGCTACTGCCACCACTGCTCCCACGACCACCACATAATACTATTCCCTCTTGTTATACTATTCCCGGCCCTGCCCCCTGTCATATATATTCTGGCTCCCTTCCCTTCGCACTTCTGTGTGACTAGTTAATGGTGCAAATTGAACCAAAACATTAACATAAGTTTCATTCTTCTATGTGCATATTATTTGTGTATTGTATTGTTCCAGTTATGGTATTGTGTGTTTTTATTTTTTGTAACCAAACTTAAGAGTCTTTCTTCTTTCAACACACCAGCCATATCCCACCGAGGTGGGGTGACCCAAAAGAAAAAAGAAAAGTTTCTCCTTTTACATTCTGTAATTTTTTTTTCAACAAACTGGCTGTATCCCACTGAGACAGGGTGGCCCAAAAAGAAAATCAAAAGTTTATCTTTTTAAATTTAGTAATATATACAGGAGGAAAGGTTACTAGTCCCTTGCTCCTTGCATCCTAGTCACCTCTTACGACATGCATGGTTATGGAGGAAGAATTCTGTTCCACTTTCCAATGGAGATAAGAGGAAATAAACAAGAACAAGAACTAGTAAGAAAATAGAAGAGACCCACAGGGGTACATGTATGTGTGGTTTGTACATGCCTGGGCAGTTGCTGTCTACCAACCTACAGTCATTGCCTGGGTATACATAGCATGCTTGTATGTATTTAAAACAAATGAAATAATTCACAAGTTCATACAAGGATCTGCTCTCAGTATTAAGCTTCCATGTTGCAGTAACCCATAAATTGGCGACAGTTGCTTAGAATTTGTTTGGGACCAGGAGGGACCCAAATATATTCTAATGAACTAGGATGGACCCAAATGTATTCTAGTAGACCAGGATGGATTTAATCCTATAATATTTACATTAGTTATGAATTTTTAAACCATGTTATTGTGACTTCTACTTTGAATAACCCACAAGTTATTGCATCTTTTTGTATAATCAATAAAAGAGAGAATTTTCCTTCTTAGAATAATGAACATTTACGTATGTTTCAGATAACAGCCATATATCAAGAAGCGGCGCACAATGTTATCTCACAACTTTATGATGGCGACAGTGATGCAACTCTAAGATAGTGTCACCATCTCTGAGCAGCTACTATTTAGAGTTATTCAAACTACTCCATCAAGAACTCCATTATCACTCCTGGAGTCAATCAGACTTTTTACTGACCAAAGACATTAAAATCCAATGGTTTCCAAAATGAGTATTCCACCGTATTCCACCGAGGCAGGGTGGCCCAAAAAGAAAAACAAAAGTTTCTCTTTTTAACTTTAGTAATGTATACAGGAGAAGGGGTTACTAGCCCTTTGCTCCCGGCATTTTAGTTGTCTCTTATGACACACACGGCTTATGGAGGAAGAATTCTATTCCACTTCCCCATGAAGATAAGAAGAAATAAACAAGAATAAGAACTAGTAAGAAAATAGAAGAAAACCCAGAGGGGTTTATATACATATGTAAGTACATGCATGTGTAGTGTAACCTAAGTGTAAGTTGAAGTAGTAAGACGTACCTGAAATCTTTCATATTTGTAAGACAGAAAAAGGACACTAGCAATCCTACCATCATGTAAAACAATTACAGGCGTTTGTTTTACATTCACTTTGCAGGATGGTAGTACCTCCCTGAGGAAAAACGTAAACAGAAAAAGAACACTACCAAGGGGGTTTATAACAATTCAGTGCTGTTGTTAAACCATTACACGGAGTATGAGTACCGTCCTGGGTGGTTTGTTAATGACCAAAACCTACTACCAACAGATGTAGTACCAATCCCTGGGTTTGTTTTACGATCCAACCTATACCTACAGGATGGTAGTACCTCCCTGGGTGGTTGTTATCGACCAACCTACTACCACAGGATGGTAGTACCTCCCTGGGTGGTTGTTATCGACCAACCTACTACCACAGGATGGTAGTACCTCCCTGGGTGGTTGTTATCGACCAACCTACTACCACAGGATGGTAGTACCTCCCTGGGTGGTTGTTATCGACCAACCTACTACCACAGGATGGTAGTAACCTCCCTGGGTGGTTGTTATCGACCAACCTACTACCACAGGATGGTAGTACCTCCCGGGTGGTTGTTATCGACCAACCTACTACCACAGGATGGTAGTAACCTCCCTGGGTGGTTGTTATCGACCAACCTACACCACAGGAGGTAGTACCTCCCTGGGTGGTTGTTATCGACCAACCTACTACCACAGGATGGTAGTACCTCCCTGGGTGGTTGTTATCGACCAACCTACTACCACAGGATGGTAGTACCTCCCTGGGTGGTTGTTATCGACCAACCTACTAACCACAGGATGGTAGTACCTCCCTGGGTGGTTGTTATCGACCAACCTACTACCACAGGATGGTAGTACCTCCCTGGGTGGTTGTTATCGACCAACCTACTACCACAGGATGGTAGTAACCTCCCTGGGTGGTTGTTATCGACCAACCTACTACCACAGGATGGTAGTACCTCCCTGGGTGGTTGTTATCGACCAACCTACTACCACGGATGGTAGTACCTCCCTGGGTGGTTGTTATCGACCAACCTACTACCACAGGATGGTAGTACCATCCCTGGGTGGTGTTTATCGACCAACCTACTACCACAGGATGGTAGTACCTCCCTGGGTGGTTGTTTATCGACCAACCTACTACCACAGGATGGTAGTACCTCCCTGGGTGGTTGTTATCGACCAACCTACTACCACAGGATGGTAGTACCTCCCTGGTGTGTTGTTATCGACCAACCTACTACCACAGGAGAGTACTCCTGGGTGGTTGTTATCGACCAACCTACTACCACAGGTGGTAGTACCTCCTGGGTTTGTTATCGACCAACCTACTACCACAGGATGGTAGTACCTCCCTGGGTGGTTGTTATCGACCAACCTACTACCACAGGATGGTAGTACCTCCCTGGGTGGTTGTTATCGACCAACCTACTACCACAGGATGGTAGTACCTCCCTGGGTGGTTGTTATCGACCAACCTAACTACACAGGATGGTAGTACCTCCCTGGGTGGTTGTTATCGACCAACTACTACACAACAGGATGGTAGTACCTCCCTGGGTGGTTGTTATCGACCATCCTACTACCACAGGATGGTAGTTACCTCCCTGGGTGGTTGTTATCGACCAACCTACTACCACAGGATGGTAGTACCTCCCTGGGTGGTTGTTATCGACCAACCTACTACCACAGGATGGTAGTACCTCCCTGGGTGGTTGTTATCGACCATCCTACTAACCACAGGATGGATAGTACCTCCCTGGGTGGTTGTTATCGACCAACCTACTACCACAGGATGGTAGTACCTCCCTGGGTGGTTGTTATCGACCAACCTACTACCACAGGATGGTAGTACCTCCCTGGGTGGTTGTTATCGACCAACCTACTACCACAGGATGGTAGTACCTCCCTGGGTGGTTGTTATCGACCAACCTACTACCACAGGATGGTAGTACCTCCCTGGGTGGTTGTTATCGACCAACCTACTACCACAGGATGGTAGTACCTCCCTGGGTGGTTGTTATCGACCAACCTACTACCACAGGATGGTAGTACCTCCCTGGGTGGTTGTTATCGACCAACCTACTACCACAGGATGGTAGTACCTCCCTGGTGGTTGTTATCGACCAACCTACTACCACAGGATGGTAGTACCTCCCTGGGTGGTTGTTATCGACCAACCTACTACCACAGGATGGTAGTACCCTCCTGGGTGGTTGTTATCGACCAACCTACTACCACAGGATGGTAGTACCTCCCTGGGTGGTTGTTATCGACCAACCTACTTACCACAGGATGGTAGTACCTCCCTGGGTGGTTGTATCGACCAACCTACTACCACAGGATGGTAGTACCTCCTGGTGGTTGTTATCGACCAACCTACTACCACAGGAGGTAGTACCTCCCTGGGTGGTTTGTTATCGACCAACCTACTACCACAGGACGGGTAGTACCTCCCTGGGTGGTTGTTATCGACCAACCTACTACCACAGGACGGTAGTACCTCCCGGGTGGTTGTTATCGACCAACCTACTACCCACAGGACGGTAGTACCTCCCTGGTGGTTGTTATCGACCAACCTACTACCACAGGATGGTAGTAACCTCCCTGGTGTGTTGTTATCGACCAACCTACTACCACAGGATGGTAGTACCTCCCTGGTGGGTTGTTATCGACCAACCTACTACCACAGGATGGTAGTACCTCCCTGGGGTGTTTATCGACCAACCACTACCACAGGATGGTAGTACCATCCCTGGGTGGTTGTTATCGACCAACCTACTACCACAGGATGGTAGTACCTCCCTGGGTGGTTGTTATCGACCAACCTACTACCACAGATGGTAGTACCTCCCTGGGTGAGTTGTTATCGACCAACCTACTACCACAGGACGGTAGTACCTCCCTGGGTGGTTGTTATCGACCAACCTACTACCACAGGAGGTAGTACCTCCTGGGTGGTTGTTTATCGACCAACCTACTACCACAGATGGTAGTACCTCCCTGGTGGTTGTTATCGACCAACCTACTACCACAGGATGGTAGTACCTCCCTGGGTGGTTGTTATCGACCAACCTACTACCACAGGATGGTAGTACCTCCCTGGGTGGTTGTTATCGCCAACCTAACTACCACAGGATGGTAGTACCTCCCTGGGTGGTTGTTATCGACCAACCTACTACCACAGGATGGTAGTACCTCCCTGGTGTGGTTGTTATCGACCAACCTACTACCACAGGAGGTAGTACCTCCCTGGGTGGTTGTTATCGACCAACCTACTACCACAGGACGGTAGTACCTCCCTGGGTGGTTGTTACGACCAACCTACTACCACAGGACGGTAGTACCTCCCTGGGTGGTTGTTATCGACCAACCTACTACCACAGACGGTAGTACCTCCCTGGGTGGTTGTTATCGACCAACCTACTACCACAGGACGGTAGTACCTCCCTGGGTGGTTGTTATCGACCAACCTACTACCACAGGGATGGTAGTACCACCCTGGGTGGTTGTTATCGA
Source organism: Cherax quadricarinatus (assembly GCF_026875155.1). Lineage (NCBI taxonomy): Eukaryota > Metazoa > Arthropoda > Malacostraca > Decapoda > Parastacidae > Cherax > Cherax quadricarinatus. The sequence continues at coordinate 35,248,932 of NC_069399.1, forward strand.
CCAACCTACTACCACAGGATGGTAGTACCTCCCTGGGTGGTTGTTATCGACCAACCTACACCACGGATGGTAGTACCTCCCTGGGTGGTTGTTATCGACCACACCTACTACCACAGGATGGTAGTACCTCCTGGGTGGTTGTTATCGACCAACCTACTACCACAGGATGGTAGTACCTCCCTGGTGGTTGTTATCGACACACCTACTACCACAGGATGGTAGTACCTCCCTGGGTGGTTGTTATCGACAACCTACTACCACAGGATGGTAGTACCTCCCTGGGTGGTTGTTATCGACCAACCTACTACCACAGGACGGTAGTACCTCCCTGGGTGGTTGTTATCGACCAACCTACAACCACAGGACGGAAGTACCTCCCTGGGTGGTTGTTATCGACCAACCTACTACCACAGGACGGTAGTACCTCCCTGGGTGGTTGTTATCGACCAACCTACTACCCACAGGACGGTAGTACCTCCCTGGGTGGTTGTTATCGACCAACCTACTACCACAGGACGGTAGTACCTCCCTGGGTGGTTGTTATCGACCAACCTACTACCACAGGATGGTAGTACCTCCCTGGGTGGTTGTTATCGACCAACCTACTACCACAGGATGGTAGTACCTCCCTGGGTGGTTGTTATCGACCAACCTACTACACAGGATGGTAGTACCTCCCTGGGTGGTTGTTATCGACCAACCTACTACCACAGGATGGAGTACCTCCCTGGGTGGTTGTTATCGACCAACCTACTACCACAGGATGGTAGTACTCGGTGGGTAGTCATAAGGGTAGACCTCCCTGGGTGGTTGTTATCGACCAACCTACTACCACAGGATGGTAGTACCTCCCTGGGTGGTTGTTATCGATCAACCTACTACCACAGGATGGTAGTACCTCCCTGGGTGGTTGTTATCGACCAACCTACACCACAGGATGGTAGTACCTCCCTGGGTGGTGTTATCGACCAACCTACTACCACAGGATGGTAGTACCTCCCTGGGTGGTTGTTATCGACCAACCTACTACCACAGGATGTAGTAACTCCCTGGTGGTTGTTATCGACAACCTACTACCACAGGATGGTAGTACCTCCCTGGGTGGTTGTTATCGACACAACCTACTACCACAGGATGGTAGTACCTCCCTGGGTGGTTGTTATCGACCAACGCTACTACCACAGGATGGTAGTACCTCCCTGGGTGGTTGTTATCGACCAACCTACTACCACAGGATGGTAGTACCTCCCTGGGTGGTTGTTATCGACCAACCTACTACCACAGGATGGTAGTACCTCCCTGGGTGGTTGTTATCGACCAACCTACTACCACAGGATGGTAGTACCTCCCTGGGAGGTTGTTATCGACCAACCTACTTACCATAGGATGGTAGTAACCTCCCTGGGTGGTTGTTTATCGACCAACCTACTACCTCAGGATGGTAGTTACCTCCCTGGGGTGTTGTTATCGACCAACCTACTACCACAGGATGGTAGTTACCTCCCTGGGTGGTTTGTTATCGACCAAGCTACTACCACAGGATGGTAGTACCTCCCTGGGTGGTTGTTATCGGACCAACCTACTACCACAGGATGGTAGTAACCTCCCTGGGTGGTTGTTATCGGCCAACCTACTACCACAGGATGGTGTACCTCCCTGGGTGGTTGTTATCGGCCAACCTACTACCACAGGATGGTAGTACCTCCCTGGGTGGTTGTTATCGGCCAACCTACTACCACAGGATGGTAGTACCTCCCTGGGTGGTTGTTATCGGCCAACCTACTACCACAGGATGGTAGTACCTCCCTGGGTGGTTGTTATCGGCCAACCTACTACCACAGGATGTAGTACCTCCCTGGGTGGTTGTTATCGGCCAACCTACTACCACAGGATGGTAGTACCTCCTGGGTGGTTGTTATCGGCCAACCTACTACCCACAGGATGGTAGTACCTCCCTGGGTGTGTTGTTATCGACCAACCTACTACCACAGGATGGTAGTACCTCCCTGGGTGGTTGTTATCGACCAACCTACTACCACAGGATGGTAGTACCTCCCTGGGTGGTTGTTATCGACCAACCTACTACCACAGGATGGTAGTACCTCCCTGGGTGGTTGTTAATCGACCAACCTACTACCACAGGATGGTAGTACCATCCCTGGGTGGTTGTTATCGACCAACCTACTACCACAGGATGGTAGTACCTCCCTGGTGGTTGTTATCGACCAACCTACTACCACAGGATGGTAGTACCTCCCTGGGTGGTTGTTATCGACCAACCTACTACCACAGGATGGTAGTACCTCCCTGGGTGGTTGTTATCGACCAACCTACTACCACAGGATGGTAGTACCTCCCTGGGATGGTTGTTATCGACCAACATACTACCACAGGATGGTAGTACCTCCCTGGGTGGTTGTTATCGACCAACCTACTAACCACAGATGGTAGTACCTCCCTGGGTGGTTGTTATCGACCAACCTACTACCACAGGATGGTAGTACCTCCCTGGGTGGTTGTTATCGACCAACCTACTACCACAGGATGGTAGTACCTCCCTGGGTGGTTTATCGATACCAACCTACTACCACAGGATGGTGTATACCTCCCTGGTGGTTGTTATCGACCAACCTACTACCACAGGATGGTAGTACCTCCCTGGGTGGTTGTTATCGACCAACCTACTACCACAGGATGGTAGTACCTCCCTGGGTGGTTGTTATCGGACCAACCTACTACCACAGGATGGTAGTACCTCCCTGGGTGGTTGTTATCGACCAACCTACTACCACAGGATGGTAGTACCTCCCAGGGTGGTTGTTTATCGACCAACCTACTACCCACAGGATGGTAGTACCTCCCTGGGTGGTTGTTATCGACCAACCTACTACCACAGGATGGTAGTACCTCCCTGGGTGGTTGTTATCGACCAACTACTACCACAGGATGGTAGTACCTCCCTGGGTGGTTTGTTTATCGACCAACCTACTACCACAGGATGGTAGTACCTCCCTGGGTGGTTGTTATCGACCAACCTACTACCACAGGATGGTATACCTCCCTGGGTGGTTGTTATCGACCAACCTACTACCACAGGATGGTAGTACCTCCCTGGGTGGTTGTTATCGACCAACCTACTACCACAGGATGGTAGTAACCTCCCTGGGTGGTTGTTATCGACCAACCTACTACCACAGGATGGTAAGTACCTCCCTGGGTGGTTGTTTATCGACCAACCTACTACCACAGGATGGTAGTACCTCCATGGGTGGTTGTTATCGACCAACCTACTACCACAGGACGGTAGTACCTCCTGGGTGGTTGTTATCGACCAACCTACTACACAGGATGGTAGTACCTCCCATGGTGGTTGTTATCGACCAACCTACTACCACAGGATGGTAGTACCTCCCTGGGTGGTTGTTATCGACCATCCTACTACCACAGGACGGTAGTACCTCCCTGGGTGGTTGTTATCGACCAACCTACTACCACAGGATGGTAGTACCTCCCTGGGTGGTTGTTATCGACCAACCTACTACCACAGGATGGTAGTACCTCCCTGGGTGGTTGTTATCGACCAACCTACTACCACAGGACGGTAGTACCTCCCTGGGTGGTTGTTATCGATCAACCTACTACCACAGGATGGTAGTACCTCCCTGGGTGGTTGTTATCGACCAACCTACTACCACAGGATGGTAGTACCTCCCTGGGTGGTTGTTATCGACCAACCTACTACCACAGGACGGTAGTACCTCCCTGGGTGGTTGTTATCGACCAAACCTACTACCACAGATGGTAGTACCTCCCTGGGTGGTTGATATCGACCAAACCTACTACCACAGGACGGTAGTACCTCCCTGGGTGGTTGTTATCGACCAACCTACTACCACAGGAGGTAGTACCTCCCTGGGTGGTTGTTATCGACCAACCTACTACCACAGGATGGTAGTACCTCCCTGGTGGTTGTTATCGACCAACCTACTACCACAGGATCGGTAGTACCTCCCTGGGTGGTTGTTATCGACCAACCTACTACCACAGGATGGTATGTACCTCCCTGGGTGGTTGTTATCGACCAACCTACTACCACAGGACGGTAGTACCTCCCTGGGTGGTTGTTATCGACCAACCTACTACACAGGATGGTAGTACCTCCCTGGGTGGTTGTTATCGACCAACTACTACCACAGGATGGTAGTACCTCCCTGGGTGGTTGTTATCGACCAACCTACTACCACAGGACGGTAGTACCTCCCTGGGTGGTTGTTAATCGACCAACCTACTACCACAGGATGGTAGTACCTCCCTGGGTGGTTGTTATCGACCAACCTACTACCACAGGATGGTAGTACCTCCCTGGGTGGTTGTTATCGACCAACCTACTACCACAGGAATGGTAGTACCTCCCTGGGTGGTTGTTATCGACCAACCTACTACCACAGGATGGTAGTACCTCCCTGGGTGGTTGTTATCGACCAACCTACTACCACAGGATGGTAGTACCTCCCTGGGTGGTTGTTATCGACCAACCTACTACCACAGGACGGTAGTACTTCCCTGGGTGGTTGTTATCGACCAACCTACTACCACAGGATGGTAGTACCTCCCTGGGTGGTTGTTATCGACCAACCCATACTACCACAGTGGTAGTACCTCCCATGGGTGGTTGTTATCGACCAACCTACTACCACAGGACGGTAGTACCTCCCTGGGTGGTTGTTATCGACCAACCTACTACCACAGGATGGTAGTACCTCCCTGGGTGTGTTGTTATCGACCAACCTACTACCACAGGATGGTAGTACCGTCCCTGGGTGGTTGTTATCGACCAACCTACTACCACAGGAGCGTAAGTACCTCCCTGGGTGGTTGTTATCGACCAACCTAACTACCACAGGATGGTAGTACCTCCCCTGGGTGGTTGTTATCGACCAACCTACTACCACAGGATGGTAGTACCTCCCTGGGTGGTTGTTATCGACCAACCTACTACCACAGGATGGTAGTACCTCCCTGGTGGTTGTTATCGACCAACCTACTACCCACAGGACGGTAGTACCTCCCTAGGTGGTTGTTATCGACCACCTACTACAACAGGATGGTAGTACCTCCCTGGGTGGTTGTTATCGACCAACCTACTACCACAGGATGGTAGTACCTCCCTGGGTGGTTGTTATCGACCAACCTACAACCACAGGATGGTAGTACCTCCCTGGGTGGTTGTTATCGACCAACCTACTACCACAGGATGGTAGTACCTCCCGGGTGGTTGTTATCGACCAACCTACTACCACAGGATGGTAGTACCTCCCTGGGTGGTTGTTATCGACCAACCTACTACACAGGATGGTAGTACCTCCTGGGTGGTTGTTATCGACCAACCTACTACCACAGGATGGTAGTACCTCCCTGGGTGGTTGTTATCGACCAACCTACACCACAGGATGGTAGTACCTCCCTGGGTGTTTGTTATCGACCAACTACTACCACAGGATGGTAGTACCTCCCTGGGTGTTGTTATCGACCAACCTACTACCACAGGATGGTAGTACCTCCTGGTGGTTGTTATCGACCAACCTACTACCACAGGATGGTATACCTCCCTGGGTGGTTGTTATCGACCAACCTACTACCACAGGATGGTAGTACCTCCCTGGGTGGTTGTTATCGACCAACCTACTACCACAGGATGGTAGTACCTCCCTGGGTGGTTGTTATCGACCAACCTACTACCACAGGATGGTAGTACCTCCCTGGGTGGTTGTTTATCGACCAACCTACTACCACAGGATGGTAGTAACCCCCCTGGTGGTTGTTATCGACCAACCTACTACCACAGGTGGAAGTACCTCCCTGGGTGGTTATGATATAACGGACCAACCTACCTACTACCACAGGATGGTAGTACCATCCCTGGTGGATGTTATCGACCAACCTACTACCACAGGATGGTAGTACTCCCTGGGTGGTTGTTATCGACCAACCTACTACCACAGGATGGTAGTACCTCCCTGGGTGGTTGTTATCGACCAACCTACTACCACAGGATGGTAGTACCTCCCTGGGTGGTTGTTATCGACCATCCTACTACCACAGGACGGTAGTACCTCCCTGGGTGGTTGTTATCGACCAACCTACTACCACAGGACGGTAGTACCTCCCTGGGTGGTTGTTATCGACCAACCTACTACCACAGGATGGTAGTACCTCCCTGGGTGGTTGTTATCGACCAACCTACTACCACAGGAGGTAGTACCTCCCTGGGTGGTTGTTATCGACCAACCTACTACCACAGGATGGTAGTTCCTCCCTGGGTGGTTGTTATCGACCAACCTACTACCACAGGATGGTAGTACCTCCCTGGGTGGTTGTTATCGACCAACCTACTACCACAGGATGGTAGTACCTCCCTGGGTGGTTGTTATCGACCAACCTACTATCTAGGAAAGATTTCAAGATACATGTTTATTTTTATAAAATTATGACAGTTTTCTTTAACCCCTAAACAGTCCAAACGTATATATGCATTCTTACATGTAGCGCCCCAAACGTAAATTATTTTTTTTAACAAGTCGGCCGTCTCCCACTGAGGCAGGGTGACCCAAAAAGAAAGAAAATCCCCAAAAAGAAAATACTTTCATCATTCAACACTTTCATCTCACTCACACATAATCACTGTTTTTGCAGAGGTGTTCAGAACACAACAGTTTAGAAGCATATACGTATAAAGATACACAACATATCCCTTCAAACTGCTAATATCCCGAACCCCTCCTTTAGAGTGCAGGCATTGTACTTCCCATTTCCAGGACTCAAGTCCGGCTATATAAAAATAACCGGTTTCTCTGAATCTCTTCACTAAATATTACCCTGCTCACACTCCAACAGATCGTCAGGTCCCAAATACCATTCATCTCCATTCACTCCTACCAAACATGCTCATGCACGCCTGCTGGAAGTCCAAGCCCCTCGCCCACAAAACCTCCCTTACCCCTTCCTTCCAACCTTTTCGAGGACTACCCCTACCCCGCCTTCCTTCCCCTACAGATTTATACGCTCTCCATGTCATTCTACTTTGATCCATTCTTTCTAAATGACCAAACAACCTCAACAACCCCTCTTCAGCCCTCTGACTAATACTTTTATTAACTTCACACCTTCTCCAAATTTCCACACTCCGAATTTTCTGCACAATATTTACACCACACATTTCCCTTAGACAGGACATCTCCACTGCCTCCAACCGCCTCCTCGCTGCTGCATTTACAACCCAAGCTTCACACTCATATAAGAGTGTTGGTACTACTATACTTTCATACATTCCCTTCTTTGCCTCCATAGATAACATTTTTTGTCTCCACATATACCTCAACACACCACTCACCTTTTTTTCCCTCATCATTTCTATGATTAACCTCATCCTTTATAAATCCATCCGCCGACACGTCAACTCCCAAGTACAGTGGTCCCTCAATAATCGTCCGGCTCGATAGTCGTCCTTTTCGGAAATTGTCACGTTATTCTCATACAAACATTGGCTCGCAAATGGTCGGTTTACTCACTAATCGTCCTTCGTCCGGGACGCGTACTCACGCTCTGAGCTGCCTCGGCCTCCCTTCCCAGCCAGTGTGCCATTGTTTACCAGTGAACGACTGTCCCCTCACTTGTTCATACGAAATATTTTATAATATTCCATTCATTTTAGGTTTGCAAGTGCTAAATAAGCTACCATGGCTCCAAAGATAGCTCCTAGTGAGAAATACGATTGAATTTAAGAAAAAATCATAGAACAGTATGAAAGTGGCATACGTGTGGCCGAACTGGCCAGCTGAGGAGCTGCAGGAACAGGAACAGATCACAGCTCAGAATCTTGCTGCAGAGGAGGAAGAGAGATGGAAGAAGGTGCCTTCTTCAGAAATTAAGAAGATTTTTGAAATGTGGGGTAGGATGGAAAGATTTATGGAGAAACATCACCCCGAGAAGGATGTTGCAAGCCATATCAGCAACTTGTACAGTGACATAGTCTTGGCCCATTTTAGGGAAGTTTGAAAGACATGCCAGAAACAGAGCTCTCTGGACACTTTTTTTTGTGAGACAGGACTCCAGTGACTCAAGCTGGTCCTAGTGGCATTAAGAAACAGAGAAGTAACCCCAGAAAAGCACTTGGTACCTGAGGTGTTGATGGAAGGGGATTCCCCTTCCAAACAGTAACTAATCCAATGTCTCGCCTCCTCCAGTCTTCTATACTCTATGAAGAATCGCCAATAAAGGTGTTATGCTGTTAATGTTTCATTCATCATGTCCCATTGTATTGTTTATGTACTACATCTATATTTCATGTAAAAAAATTTTTTGTTTTAATACTTCTGGATGTCAGGAATGGATTAATTGTATTTACATTATTTCTTATGGGGAAAATTGATTCGAAAATCGTCTTTTTCGATAATCGTCGCACTTCCAGTGTGAAGGCTTACTCAGCCCTGTAACAACTTCAGACAGTATTACCCAGGCTGGCTCCTCCTCAGGAAAATTAATGAATAGAAAAAAGAAATAATAACAGACAAACATAAACACTTTATATAGAAAATATGAAATATAAAACACTTAAATATGAAATATTAATCCTACATTAAAGAAAATGAAAAATGAAAAATATAAATAACTGAATTCAACGCTAATTTAAAACTTGGGTGTCTGGTGTTGGTGACACTGCTTGTTGAAATCGTAGCCGTTGCCGATGATGGGGGGGGGGTCGCAGGTGTTGGTTACAACCCACTGGCTAGTTCTTCACAGTATAGCCTTGAGTATTCTATCCCGATGACAGGAAAGCAGGTTCTTTACCGATGCAATGATGAGGGGTTACGTCCTGCAATTTCATACAGGTGCACAGGTAATTAAATCCAAAAAGGGGAAGTCTCAGGACGTTAGTCCATCTCCATCAGTTCTGCTCGTTGGTTGGCAGGTGACCCTCTCTGTCATCCAAGCTGGAAAGATAGACAGGTTACCCACTGCTTAAGAAATCACTCTCCATGATAAGTACAAAAACTAAAAGATGTGGTGATTTTAAACAGTCAACTAGAGCAAGACTGAAAGGACAAATGTATTATTGGTCAAAAGTGAAGCTTTCAACCAATAAATCCACTAGAATACAAGGCAGGCATGTACTTACAGTAGTGCTGGGAGCGGGTGAGTCTAGTGATTACTGTTTGGACCAGACCCCCAAATACGTTACCTTTCGGGGGGGGGGGAAAAAGGGGGGAAGGGGATAGCGGGAACTAGATGACCCTACCTTAACAAGCAGCCGCAGTCAAAATATCATTTTCGGGGTGGGGGAAAAAAAGGCGGGGAATAGCGGGAGTTTGGACTTACCCTACCTTAAAAGTAGCCGGCAATGAAACTATTGTTACTATATACTCCCTCTCTACTCCTATCTATTGAACTTTTCCCTCACATCCCCATACCAAGACTTATAGTCAAGGAGTATAAGAAGAATAGCGGGGGAAAAGTTCTAAATATGGAAGTCGCGTAAGGCAAGAAATCTTCTACTGACTGTCACGACTTAACCAGTCAGAGAAAAAATTGGATGAACCATTGATATACACAATATGGAACTTAAAAGCCTGGAAATGCCAATGTCCATTCAAGAGGCGACTGTTGGTTCCCTTAAAAGTTTCTAGGTTTGTGGTCCCTTTCTACAATGAATTCTTTCCCCGCAAATAAATTTAAGTTTGGAGATACCCCACACAAGGGCCCAAAAATTCCTTTTTTATGGTGGAGTATCTCGTTCTGCGGGAGGAGTTTCCGGCTTAGGAAGCATACAGGGAAGGGAGTACCATCATGGTATTGTAGTAGCACCGCACCTAAGCCAGTATTGGAGGCATCAGTTCTCAAACAAAATGTTTTATTAATAAACTGGAATCTTAAGTATAGTTCTTTTGAAAAGATACTTTTAATCTCATTAAATTTTTCCCGACTACGTCGGAAAGTTCAAGAGGTTCCTTTACAGACTTTTTAAGGAAGTCGGATAAGTGTCTGTAAGTCAGTAGCTACGCATGAGCTTCTTGGTTTTGGGGAATTTAAATTTAATAAAGCTTTGATCTTACTGGGGAGAGGCTGCCCGAGAGTTATTAGAAAGTATCAGTCCAAGATATCTAATCTTGTTATACCCAAGGAGATTTCTTCGGCTTGGCAGTGAGGCCATGTGAGCGTAACCTACGCCCAAAAATGATGTTAATGTTTGGATTGTTTTTCCCCAACGTGGATGTCATTACGTAAATGTTATCAAAATAAACTGAAACATTTGGTATATTACCCAAGACCTTTCTCATCAGTCTCACGTAGATAGCACAGGCAGTTACCAAACCGAAGGGCATAGTTCATACTTTCATCAGTCCTTGGTGGTGTTATTTATCCTCTTTTTCTTAAAATATGTATTACCTGTAACTAAACCTCTTTCTATACAAAGTTCAATCAAAGGGCTCCCCTTAAACATTTACACCTGGCACCCCAAACTTACCTACCACACCTCTCTAAAGTTTTTTCCTACTTTAGCCCTTCAGATCCCCTACCACAAATTAGTCTCTCACTTTTGGTTCAAAAGCTCCTATACATTTCACTTAACATCTCCCAAAATCTCTCTCTCTCCTCTGCATTCCTCTCTTCTCCAGGTGCATACACGCTTTTTGGGCCCACTTCTCTCATCCAACCTTTACTTTAATCCCCATAATTCTTGAATTTACACATTCATATTCTCTTTTCTCCTTCCATAACTGATCATTTAACATTACTGCTACCCCTTCCTTTGCTCTAACTCTCTCAGATACTCCAGATTTAATCCCATTTTATTTCCCCCCACGAAACTCCCTACCCCTTCAGCTTTGTTTCGCTTAGGGCCAGGACTCCAACTTCTTTTCATTTTATAACATCAGCAATCATCTGTTTCTTGTCATCGCACACATCCACGCACATTTAAGCTCCCCGTTTTATAAAAATTTTTTCTTCTCTTTTTTTT
>NC_069399.1:35260448-35384250 GCF_026875155.1 Cherax quadricarinatus
TGCAGTCGCAGTGCAATTTTCAAGGTCATTCACTGGGCCCCAGTCGTCTCGAGAGTTACCAACCCTGTACTACTTGTTAATGGTACGGCCGGAACACTGTAGAACGTTCACAAAGGCATTCTGGGATTCAGAACAGATGTAGCCTTGGCCTTCACTGGCTGGCTTGGGGCGCTGTTTGGCCTGGATCAGCTAAACTCGCCCTTATCCCATATGTAGATAATGGCGACGAGTTAAGGGATACCGGTGAATAGGAAAGTCGAGGAAGGGACATTCACCTCACTAGACACACGCAGTATGGGTGTAAGTGGCATGCGGGTCTTATAGTGCCATTTTCAAGGTCACCCAGCAGGCCAGACATTCCTCACTCATTTTAAGCCTACGTAGGTACTGATGGTAGCACAATGTCCTAAGTCAGCGTAATCCACTCATGCAAATAGTACAACAAATCTGCAGCACTTGCGGAACTCACATATTCGAGTACCAGCGGGGCAGCAAGATACACCTCTACACTGCACGTCGTTGATAGAAGCGAACGGCTGAGTTTAAAGGAGAGCTGGGGACACAGGAGAACAGCAGGGGCAACTGCGGCGCGCATAACGGAGATAAAACACCTCAATTACTGGGAGCGCTTGAGGCCAGGCTCGCTACAAATTACTTAACTTCTTTATTTATGAACCGATTACATTCATTTTTGGTGTACTATTAGAAGCTTATATTAAAGAGCCTTTGCTGAAGTTTCAATCATATCGGCCAAAAAGGAAACGAAATATGCAAAATTTACGAAAAATTACATTTGGCAGTACTCAAGTACTCACTGGTACTTGGAAAAGTGGTTTTGACACTTTCTGCTGATAGAACACTTCTAATTCCATCATTGTCGGTCATGTTGCCCACACAAATCTGAAAATATTTGGGATAGTTCAGAAAGGAACATGTCACATTGTAAAGCAATCTTCTATGTTTGTTGTGAAAATCAAGTCAATTCATTCATAAATAAGGATGGAGTGCCCCTAAATAGGTAAATAACTTACTTTCGAGATATAGGCCAAAGCGCGCAACACCCCAGGTGCCCGGGAAATATTTTTTTCCCCCGGAAAATTCGCTTTATTTTACACTTTTTCGTGACCTACGAGTGTTTATTATAGTTAACCATTATAAATCTCCGTTTTCTCTCATCACATATGAGAGGACGGACCCTTTCTTCACCTTCAGGGAATACATCGATAGAAATTTTTTCCTCGGGGCATCATATTATGCTATATATTATTTTTTAAGGTGTACTTTTTATGTTTATATGCTATTATTATATTGCATTATGTCATAATAGATCAATTGTGATAGATAAATAAGCCTTATAATTGATATTAGCGTGGGTATGGAATATTTTGTTGGCTGGAGGTGTCGGCCATTTTGGGTACTATACCCAGGGTACCTGATTGGTTACTTGATCATATTATCTCCGCCCACTCTGTCATAATCTCAGATGGTGAATTTAGTAAGTAAGTTTATTCAGGTATACACAAATATTTATTTATTTATTTATTTATTTACAATTTGAGCATACATACAGAGGTACAAAAAAATACAGATAAGAGCAGCATGCCAAAGCAACTTATACTATGCATAGCATTTCGGGCTGGCTTAAAATTAACTAAGCAATGATGAAATCAGTGATAATACATTATTGTAAACAGATAACTATAAAGCACAAATGAGTATTACAAAGACAGGTCATATGGTTGCATGCATTGTTGTACATTCAGTCGTATGGAGTATTTTGTTAGGTAGTGTATTTAAAAAATAATAGTTAGATTGGGTTTTAGGTTTAACATTTATGTGATATAATTGGAGAAAATTTTAAAATATACATTTTATAAGGGTTTAGTTATTCAGAAATTTTTTTGGTTTTGGGTAAGTGACTTTTAGAAGAGACTTGAATTTTTAAAAAAGGTAGTTTTCTTTTATATTTACAGGGGAAAAATTCCGATTTTGGGCCTTTTATGTGCATTTAGTTTTTTGCATAGTGTGAGATGGACACGGGAACTAAAAAGGGGATCTGTGCCTTGTATTTTTGGGATGTTTCTGTTGGGTTGGGAAGGAGATGTTTGAGGGGAGGGTTAAAATCAAGTTAAGTTTTAAATTAGTAATAGGGGCAGAATAAGTATGGGTGTTTTGTATGGTAGTAGGTTTAGTGTATTGAAATTGGGGGAGTGTGCTGCCGTAGGAGAATTTGTTTTTTCTAAAATAGCATTTTGTTGGGGAATTAGTGGGGAGATGGGTTAAATTTTTGTTGAGCCCCATGCACAAATTCCCTAGGGGAGTAGGGGAAAAAAAGGGTGATATAGGGCCAGGGGGCGACTGTGGGCTTGTACCGTATCTTTTGATAGTAGCCTACAGTCTTGGAAATTTTCTTTAGAAATTTGTTGTATATGTGTATGAAATTTGAGTCTATTATCAAGGTGGATTCCTAAGAATTTTCCCTCTGTCAGCTTTGTGATAGGTGATCCGTTTATCATTATGTTAAGAGGGACATCTGTAGTCTGTTACCAAACTGAATGAGTAGGGGTTTGTCAAAGTTTAGTGTAAGTTTGTTAGTCCTCATCCAGGTAGATATTTTCTGTAATTCGGTATTTACATTATTATTATTATTACAATCAAGGGGAAGCGCTAAACCTGGAGGATTATACAGCGCCTGGGGGGGGATGTGGAAGGCATTCAGGCTTAATTTGGGGAACTGGAGCACAGATCCAATTCCCTAAATCAAGAGCCCCTCACCAACATCAAGGAACCTTCCTTGAGGGGTCGGTATTTACAGTATTGGCTAGCGTGACTGGGCTCGGGTGAGAGAAGACGTATGTAGTGTCATCTGCAAATAGTGTGGGTTTGAGTAATTGCGAAGCATTTGGAAGGTCATTTATGTATAGGAGAAAGAGAAGAGGGCCAAGGACACTTCCCTGTGGGACACCAACTGTAATTGGTTGCGCAGAAGAGTTTGCCCCATTTGCGTACACATATTGGCTTCTGTTGCTGAGGTATGACTTGAGGTAGTTGGGGGAGTGCCCTCTTATACCATAGTGTGACAATTTTACGTGGAGCAAGTCATGGTCAACTGTATCAAAAGCTTTACGTAAGTCAATTTAAGATCCCCAGTGGGACCCTTTTTTTTTCTCTATTGCGGTGTATATATGTTCTAACATGTGTATTATACATCATTAGTATTTTTATTAGGCCTGAATCCAAATTGGCAGGGGTTTTGAGTATGTTTTGGGAGTAAGGTAGGATAGATTCTTTTATAAATTTAAATTTTTTCGAAATTTTTGGAGGGGGGGAAAGTTGGAATTGGTTTTAAGTTATTCAACTTGTTGGCCCCCTCCTTTGTGGATGGGGGTGCCCCTTTGGCTATTTTGATTTGTAGGGAAGGGGGGGATTCTATGGATTTGTTAAGGAGTTGCAATGATTGGTGAAGCACTTGTGACAGTTTTTTTGAATAAGGGTGGAAAGGTATTTAAATCTCCTGCTTGTTTTTTAGTGCTTTGTAAAAGGGGGGATTTCGTGGGTTAGTGGGGGAGCAAGGAACTTTTGTTCGGTAGTTCCCGGGTGAGGTTTTTTGGTGGGGTATCTGACTTGTAATTTTTTTGGGGAAAGGGTTTTGCCCAAAGTGGAGAAAAAATCATTGAGTTGTTTGCTTTTTCTGTTGGTGGAATTGGGGTTTCATCTGATTTAGCTAATTTTATTTCGCATTCTTTAAAATTTTTTTTTGCCCCCAATTTTGATGGGGTTTTTCCCCGGGTCTTTTTTATTCCCCTCTAATTTGGGAAAATCTTTTCTTTACAATTTTTTTGCCCTTCTTTAGGGGGTGGGGATTGACGGAAAACGTTTTGTTTTTGGTCTTGGTTTATTGCCCCATTCTGTACTTTTTTTTATTTTGGTGTTTTGTTTTATGGTTTTAAATGGGGGTGTTACCGGGGACTGTTTCAGTCTTTTAGCTGTCATTGTTTAGTTTTTTTAGGGCAGTGCTTTTTAAGAGGTATTGGGTTTTTTTAAAAAATTTATTAATACATCGTCATATCTGTATATTTCTATTCAGTGTGCCAATCAAGGGTTTGCTACTGCTTTTGTGAATTTATTAATGGCTGCCTCTTTGTGAAGCAAAGGTGATTTAGTAGTGTCTTGGGGTATTTTACCAATTTTTTGTTTGAGGGAAAGTAGGGTAGTGGTCTGGGGTATTATCTGAAATTATCCCTATTTTAAAGGGGATAGGGTTTGTCCAGATGGGTCAATGGGGAAACATTTGTCTCTGTAACTCTTGTGGGTTTTGTTACTTTTTGGTATAAATCATTTACCATTTTTGTGTTGTACGTGTGGGTCGGGTTTGCAGGGATTTAAAAGAAGTCACCTGAGAGTAGTAAGTGATCTTTGTTCATGCGTGCATCATTATCATACTTCCTAGGTTTTTGACTAAATTGGCTAAGTTTGCTGTGGAACCTGTAGATGTTTATCAATGTGAGGGGGTTTTTTTGTAGGTATTTGGATTTGAATTTAGTATTATATTTTCCCCCATGTTCATCCTTGTGCAAGTATTAGTATCATTCATTGGTCTGAGTATTAATGTTGGGGGCCCCCCCTTTTTGGGTTTGGCCTACATTTGATGGCGTGTAACCGGGAAAATGGCATAGAATCTTACTATCAGGCTTTAGCCGGGTTTCATTTGTGTAAGATGGACATATTGGCTTTAAAGGGAATTTTAAGTATGAGGTCATCGTAATGCTTGCTTAAAGATCTGATATTGTAAAAAAGAAATGTTTTTTGGCATGAGAAGTCCCCTTTGATTGTTCTGCAGTGTAGAAATTTTACAGTAACGTTTGATTCTTTAATCATTTAAATAAGGGGTTGGTATCTGGATAAATGCTTGTAATAAAAAGTTTAGTGAATCTTATTTTAAATTAATAAAAAAACAAGTAAATAGTTTAAGCTAAAAAATAGCACCTAATTATTTAACAAAGAAAAATAATGAAAAGGGTTTTTTTTTTTTTTTTAAGTAAAAAAAAGGAGACAATATAAAAGGGGGACTAAAAAAAATAAAGTGTGATCAAATAAGGAGCTTGGGAATTGATGAGGTATACTATAAAGGTAATGTTTTAATTAGAATTATAGTAAAATTTTAAAATAAAAAAGGGGCTAATATAGTTTTGGTGAACAATAAAGTGGGGAATCAAAAAAATGAGCTTTGGAAAATAAAGGCAAAAAGTGAACTTATTTAAATTTTGCACCTGAGAATGCACCTTGATTATTTTAAAAATTGTGATAATAAACTGGGTAGTTAATAAAATAAAATAAAGGGGAAAATATATAAGGGACTAAAAATTAAGGAAAAAAGTTAAAAGGACAGATGGTAGGGGAAATTTTAAAAATAAACTTTTAATATAAAAATACAATTTTTAAATGGTACTTGCCCAAATTTCACTAGGTCTGGTATGGTTTTTGACAAGATCAAGATTTCTAAAATTTAAATTGACAAAATAAAATTCACAATTAAATACCAAAAACGGTTTTAATAAAATTTTAGAATATAATGATTACAAAAAAAAATGAAAAAGTAAGTTTTTTCATTCAATATTGCACTGGAGTTAACTTGGTTTTTGGGGACAAAAATGTTAAAAGTAAATTGAAATTTTAGAAAAATGAATTATTAATTTTAGTAAGCAATATCAATTGATAGTATTTTAAAAAATATGAGGGATATATGGGCAGAGAAGTATCAATTCACTAATTTTTAAGGAACAATATAAATAACAAAATCCATAAGGTGATTTGCTTTTTGTAAAATACAAAATGAGGGGTTGATTATTTAATTTCTAAGAGATTGCACAATGAAAATTTTAAAAATAATGGGCAAAAAATCACTACACTGTGGGTTTTTAAATTGGAATTGTTTTTGTTATTCTTGTAAAATTAGTTCCCCCGGAAATGTGATGATCCTTCTCTGATTGTGTACAATTGACCTAATTTTTTTTCCCAACAAGAAAATTTTCCCATCCCGTGTGAAGCATTGGGTATTTTGGTCATTTTTTCTCCCCGCTTTGTTTTTTTGATCTATACAGGGGTTTGACGTTTTTTTTGGGAAGACACCGTTTATGTATCCTCTTTTTTCTTTAATAGATGCAAAATTAAGTCTTTTTTCCTGTCATGTGGTGGAATCTAAGCATAACACTTTTTTACCATGGATCCCAGTAACCTGGTTTTTTTATTTTGACTTGGTACAATAAAACTTGTTTGGTCCTTTTTGTCGCGATAATTTCTTACGTTTGTTTTTTCATCACTGGGAAAAAAAATGGTGTTTAATAATTTCGTCCAAAATTTATCTTGTTCATTTTATCTTTTGGGGAGCAAAATAGCACTGAACTGGAAACTAAGTTGTTCTTCCATTCCCTTTTACTGCTTCTTTAACCTTTGTGTTATTATTATTATTATTTTATAATCAAGGGGAAGCGCTAAACCCCCGGGGGATTATTCAGCGCCTGGGGGGGGGGGGGTGTGGAAGGGATTTAGGGTTAAATTGGGGGGAAAGGGGGCACAGATCCTTCCCCAAAAAAGGCCCCCCCACCCAAAATCAAGGAACCTTCCCTTTGGGGGAACCTTTGTGTTAAAAGGGAAAAATTTTTTTTGAGTATGGTTTCTATGACTGTTTGGATGGTCTTGTCACAGTTGTCATTCCTGGTGTTAACTTTGTTCAAAACTGAGGATTTTGTTCTGGTTTGTCACCCGGTGTCTTGTTTTGTTGCGTCTTCGAAGATTTATATTTTCATACTAGTTGGGATGCATGTCTTTAGGGTATCGGATCGTTGGTATACCAGAAACTACTTGGGAGGGGAATCCGGGGAAGGAGGGGGGGGAAGGGCTGGTGGCCCATGTTTTTTGTTATTGTTGGGTGTGGGGGCCCTTTAGTGGTGGGAGTGGGGTGGTTGCTGAGCCGGGGGTCCTCCTGGCTACACTTGTTTAATAGTTGTTTTTTGGGTTTTCTTGCTGGCCTTGGGGTGTTTCTCTTAGATTGCGCCTCATAAAAAACAGGAATTGTTTTTTTTAAAAAGAAGTTGTAGTATACAAAGCTTAGGGTTACTTGTTTGGTGCAGCGGGGGGGTTTTCTTTCGGGTTTTTGTGGTTTCCTTCGATCTTATTTTTTCGATTTGTAGGTTTCACTGTTGGTAATTTTGGTCTTCGGGGGGCTACGTTGGGTGGCGTTTTTTTGTAACAGGTCATATGGAGCATTGGTAGCTCTGGTAGTTGGAGAAAGTACGGGGCTTGGGAAGTCGCTGCTGCCGCTTGCCCCTGAGATAAGGTAGTACAGTTACATAGAATTATCATACATAGCAGCATATGTGTAGAGAACCTAGGATAACCCAAAAAAGTCAGACAGAGTGACTTATTTCCATTGGGGTCCTTTACTTATTTCCATTGGGGTCCTTTACTTATTTCCATTGGGGTCCTTTACTTATTTCCATTGGGGTCCTTTGTATTATATGAGATATAAGAAAAGGATAAAAATAACACGGGGGAAAACATAAACAATGCCGCGTCAGCGCTTGTTACGCAATGTGAGGCAAGGCGCTGTCACCATGCCTGTTATAAATGGCTGTAATTCCTTTTAGAAACATTGTACGAGGATAATAATTATACTAGAGTGTAGCCAGAAAGTTCAGCTATTTTTTGGTAACAATAACTCAATTTTCATATTTTTCGAGTTTTTTTTTTTCTCCACGCACTGACATCTGACCCAGCCCTTGAGGTTCCTGAACCTGTATTCCCTGGAACGCAGGCGGGAGAGTTACACGATTATATACACCTGGAAAATCCTAGAGGGACTAGTACCGAACTTGCACACGAAAATCACTCACTACGAAAGCAAAAGACTTGGCAGACGATGCACCATCCCCCCAATGAAAAGCAGGGGTGTCACTAGCACGTTAAGAGACCATACAATAAGTGTCAGGGGCCCGAGACTGTTCAACTGCCTCCCAGCATACATAAGGGGGATTACCAACAGACCCCTGGCAGTCTTCAACCTGGCACTGGACAAGCACCTAAAGTCGGTTCCTGACCAGCCGGGCTGTGGCTCGTACGTTGGTTTGCGTGCAGCCAGCAGCAACAGCCTGGTTGATCAGGCTCTGATCCACCAGGAGGCCTGGTCACAGACCGGGCCGCGGGGGCGTTGACCCCCGGAACTCTCTCCAGGTAAACTCCTGGTAAACACCTCTTTCCCAGAGAGTTGACTATCATTACCACATCTGCCCTAGAGAGTTGACTATCACTACCACCTCTTTCCCAGAGAGTTGACTATCACTACCACCTCTGCCACAGATAGTTGACTATCACTAACACCCCTGTCCCAGAGTTGACTATCATTACCACCTCTGCCCGAGAGAGTTGACTATCACTACCACCTCTTTCCCAGAGAGTTGACTATCACTACCACCTCTGCCACAGATAGTTGACTATCACTAACACCCCTGTCCCAGAGTTGACTATCACTACCACCTCTGCCCAGAAAGTTGGCTATCACTACCACCTCTGCCCCAGAGAGTTGACTATCACTACCACCTCTGCCCCAGAGAGTTGACTATCACTCCTGTCCCAAAGAGTTGTCTATCACTACCACCTCTGCCCCAGAGAGTTGACTATCACTACCACCTCTGCCCCAGAGAGTTGACTATCACTACTACCTCTGCCCCAGAGAGTTGACTATCACCCCTGTCCCAAAGAGTTGTCTATCACTACCACCTCTGCCCCAGAGAGTTGACTATCACTACCACCTCTTCCCCAGAGAGTCGACTACTACTACCACCTCTGCCCCAGAGAGTTGGCTATCACTACCACGTCTGTCCGAGAGAGTTGACTATCACTACCACCTCTTCCCTAGAGAGTTGACTATCACTACCACCTCTTCCCTAGAGAGTTGACTATCACTACCACCTCTGCCCCAGAGTTGACTATCACTACCACCTCTTTCCCAGAAAGTTGACTATGACTACCACCCCTGTCCCAGAGAGTTGACTATCACTACCACCTCTGCCCCAGAGAGCTAACTATCACTACCACCCCTGTCCCAGAGAGTTGACTATCACTACCACCGATGCCCCAGAGAGTTGACTATCACTACCATCTCTTCCACAGAGAGTTGACTATCACTACCACCGCTGCCCCAGAGAGTTCACTATCACTTCCACCTCTACCCAGAAAGTTGACTATCACTACCACCTCTGCCCCAGAGAGTTGGCTATCACTACCACCTCTGCCCCAGAGAGTTGGCTATCACTACCACCTCTGCCCCAGAGAGTTGACTATCACTACCACCTCTGCCCCAGAGAGTTGACTATCACTACCACCCCTTCCCCAGAGAATTGACTATCACCCCTGTCCCAAAGAGTTGTCCATCACTACCAGCTCTTCCCCAGAGAGTTGACTATCACTACCACCTCTTCCCCAGAGAGTTGACTATCATTACTACCCCTGTCCCAGAGAATTGACTATCACTACCACCTCTGCCCCAGAGATTTCGCTATCACTACCACCTCTGCCCCAGAGAGTTGACTATCACTACCACCTCTGCCCAGAGAGTTGGCTATCAGTACCACCTCTGCCCCAGAGAGCTATCACTACCACCTCTGCCCCAGAGAGTTGACTATCACTACCACCTCTGACCCAGAGAGTTGACTATCACTACCACCTCTGTCCCAGAGAGTTGAATATCACTATCACCTCTGCCCCAGAGAGTTTACTATCATTACCACTTCTGCCCCAGAGAGTTGACTATCCCTACCACCTCTGCCTCAGAGAGTTGACTATCACTACCACCTCTTCCCCAGTGAGTTGACTATCATTACCACATCTGCCCCAGAGAGTTGACTATCACTACCACCCCTGCCCCAGAGAGTTGACTATCACTACCACCTCTTCCCCAGAGAGTTGACTATCACTACCACCTCTGCCCCAGAGAGTTGATTATCACTACCACCTATGCGCAAGAGAGTTGGCTATCACTACCACCACTTCCTCAGTGAGTTGACTATCACCCATGTCCCAAAGAGTTGTCTATCACTACCACCTCTTCCCCAGAGAGTTGGCTATCACTACCACCTCTGCCCCAGAGAGTTGGCTATCACTACCACCTCTTCCCCAGAGAGTTGACTATCACTACCACTTCTTCCACAGAGAGTTGACTATCACTACTACCTCTGCCCAGAAAGTTGACTATCACTACCACCTCTGCCCCAGAGAGTTTACTATCACTACCCCCTCTGCCCCAGAGAGTTGACTATCACTACTACATCTTCCCCAGAGAGTTGACTATCATTACCACATCTGCCCCAGAGAGTTGACTATCACTACCACCTCTGCCCCAGAGAGTTGATTATCACTACCATCTCTGCCCAAGAGAGTTGAATATCACTACCACCTCTGCCCAAGAGAGTTGGCTATCACTATCACCCCTTCCCCAGAGAGCTGACTATCACCCCTGTCCCAAAGAGTTGGCTATCACTACCACCCCTTCCCCAGAGAGTTGACTATCACTACCACCTCTGCCCCAGAGAGTTGACTATCAGTGCCACCCCTGTCCCAAAGATTTGACTATCACTACCACCTCTTCCCCAGAGAGTTGACTATCACTACCACCTCTTCCCCAGAGAGTTGATTATCATTACCACATCTGCCCCAGAGAGTTGACTATCACTACCACCCCTGCCCCAGAGAGTTGACTATCACTACTACCCCTGCCCCAGAGAGTTGACTATCAGTGCCACCCCTGTCCCAAAGAGTTGACTATCACTACCACCTCTTCCCCAGAGAGTTGACTATCACTACCACCTCTTCCCCAGAGAGTTGACTATCACTACCACCTCTGCCCCAGAGAGTTGATTATCACTTATATCCGACATAGACAAGGATGTCAGCCACAGCACCGTGTATTCCTTTGCAGATGACACCCGAATCTGCATGACAGTGTCTTCCATTGCAGACACTGCAAAGCTCCAGGCAGACATCATCCAAATCTTTCAGTGGGCTGCAGAAAACAATATGAAGTTCAACGATGAGAAATTTCAATTACTCAGATATGGTAAACATGAGGAAATTAAATCTTCATCAGAGTACAAAACAAATTCTGGCCACAAAATAGAGCGAAACACCAACGTCAAAGACCTGGGAGTGATCATGTCGGAGGATCTCACCTTCAAGGACCATAACATTGTATCAATCGCATCTGCTAGAAAAATGACAGGATGGATAATGAGAACCTTCAAAACTAGGGAGGCAAAGCCCATGATGACACTCTTCAGGTCACTTGTTCTATCTAGGCTGGAATATTGCTGCACACTAACAGCACCTTTCAAGGCAGGTGAAATTGCCGACCTAGAAAATGTACAGAGAACTTTCACTGGCGCGCATAACGGAGATAAAACACCTCAATTATTGGGAGCGCTTGAGGTTCCTAAAACCTGTATTCCCTGGAACGCAGGAGGGAAAGATACATGATTATATACACCTGGAAAATCCTAGAGGGACTAGTACCGAACTTGCACACGAAAATCACTCACTACGAAAGCAAAAGGACTTGGCAGACGATGCACCATCCCCCCAATGAAAAGCAGGGGTGTCACTAGCACGTTAAGAGACCATACAATAAGTGTCAGGGGCCCGAGACTGTTCAACTGCCTCCCAGCACACATAAGGGGGATTACCAACAGACCCCTGGCAGTCTTCAAGCTGGCACTGGACAAGCACCTAAAGTCAGTTCCGGATCAGCCGGGCTGTGGCTCGTACGTTGGTTTGCGTGCAGCCAGCAGCAACAGCCTGGTTGATCAGGCTCTGATCCACCAGGAGGCCTGGTCTCAGACCGGGCCGCGGGGGCGTTGACCCCCGGAACTCTCTCCAGGTAAACTCCAGGTAAACCACCTCTGCGCAAGAGAGTTGATTATCACTACCACCTCTGCTCAAGAGAGTTGGCTATCACTACCACCACTTCCCCAGTGAGTTGACTATCACCCATGTCCCAAAGAGTTGTCTATCACTACCACCTCTTCCCCAAAGAGTTGACTATCACTACCACCTCTGCCCCAGAGAGTTGGCTATCACTACCACCTCTTCCCCAGAGAGTTGACTATCACTACTACCTCTGCCCGGAAAGTTGACTATCACTACCACCCCTGTGCCAGAGAGTTGACTATCATTACCACCGATGCCCAGAGAGTTGACTATCACTACCACCTCTTCCACAGAGAGTTGACTATCACTACTACCTCTGCCCAGAAAGTTGACTATCACTACCACCCCTGTCCCAGAGAGTTGACTCTCACTACCACCTCTGCCCCAGAGAGTTTACTATCACTACCACCTCTGCCCCAGAGAGTTGACTATCACTACCACCTCTTCCCCAGAGAGTTGACTATCATTACCACATCTGCCCCAGAGTGTTGACTATCATTACCACATCTGCCCTAGAGAGTTGATTATCACTACCACCTCTGCCCCAGAGAGTTGATTATCGCTACCACCTCTGCCCCAGAGAGTTGATTATCACTACCATCTCTGCCCAAGAGAGTTGAATATCACTACCACCTCTGCCCAAGAGAGTTGGCTATCACTATCACCCCTTCCCCAGAGAGCTGACTATCACCCCTGTCCCAAAGAGTTGGCTATCACTACCACCTCTTCCCCAGAGAGTTGACTGTCACTACCACCCCTGTCCCAGAGAGTTGACTATCACTACCACCTCTGCCCCAGAGAGTTGACTATCAGTGCCACCCCTGTCCCAAAGAGTTGACTATCACTACCACCTCTTCCCCAGAGAGTTGACTATCACTACCACCTCTTCCCCAGAGAATTGATTATCACTACCACCTCTGCCCCAGAGAGTTGACTATCACTACCACCTCTTCCACAGAGAGTTGACTATCAGTACCACCCCTGTCCCAAAGAGTTGACTATCACTACCACCTCTTCCCCAGAGAGTTCACTATCAGTACCACCCCTGTCCCAGAGAGTTGACTATTACTACCACCCCTGCCCCAGAAAGTTGACTATCACTACCACCTCTTCCACAGAGTTGACTATCACTACCACCTCTGCCCCAGAGAGTTGACTATCACTACCACCTCTGCCCCAGAGAGTTGACTACTACTACCACTGCCCCAGAGTTGGCTATCACTACCACCTCTGCCCCAGAGAGTTGACTATCACTGCCACTTCTTCCCCAGAGAGTTGACTATTACTATCACCTCTGCCCCAGAGAGTTGACTATCACTACCACCTCTGCCCCAGAGAGTTGACTCTCACTACCGCCTCTGCTCCAGAGTGTTGACTCTCACTACCGCCTCTGCCCCAGAGTTGACTCTCACTACCACCCCTGCACCAGAGAGTTGTACCTAGTTCAGCTATCAAAACTTTGGGGGCCCAGTCCCTGGACCCATTACGTACCTCTGTAATCTGTAAATACCTTTGTAACTTGTCATGATTGTGACCAGACTTACCTGGAGTTCATTACCTTTGTAAATTGTGAGTTCATTACCTTTGTAAATTGTGAGCTCATTACCTTTGTAAATTGTGAGTTCATTGCCTCTGTAACTTGCTCAGCTATCAAAACTTTGGAGTCCAGTCCCTGGACCAATTATGTACCTCTGTAATCTTTTGACTACCGCCCACAGGATGGGTATGGGGTGCATAATAAACATATTAAACTAACTAAACCAGAGAGTTGACTGTCAGTCAACTCTCTGATAGGGAACGATTTAAGCCTAGAAGGAATTAGTAAAGAGCCGGTGGTCAAAGATAATGCCTCAAGCGATAATTATGCGCTCGAAGTTTGCAGAAAGGAACCATCTTTATTCCCTCTCGGAATCGTTACGAGAGCCATGGCTCGGTCCCGTCATTCTTCTCCAGTGAGAAGAGAAGATCATGTGGATATGGGATTAAATTTGTTATTCAGTGAAACCCATCTACCTAAGTCCAAAGATACAGAACCTGCCAAGTTCTCTTCACATCTAGAGTCACCTGGCGCCAAAACCCTTTGGCCGGAAGAATTAATACAGGGACAACGGGAAGACCCATGTCTAGCAGGGATGAAGAAGTTAGTAGTGTCAAAGAACGAAGCGGAAAGACTGTTTTTACTATCAGGGGGAGATGTTGATGAAAAAATCGACGATTAGAGGTTCCCTAGGTGATTCTTCGCCTAGGGTTAGACGTGTATTAGTTTTGCCAGCGATTTTCCGAGAACTTGCCCTGGGTGTTGCCCACAACTGTCCCATGGGGGGCCATCTGGGCATAAGGAAGACAATAGGAAAATTGTCAAAATACTTTTACTGGCCAAAAATGAGAGAGACCGTGGTGGATCACTTGCATCATTGTCGGGTATGCCAAGTGGTGGGCAAGCCCACGCATACTCCTCCTCCAGCTCCGCTTATCCCCATCACATCAGACGGAGAACCGTTTGCCCGCCTGATTATTGATTGTGTGGGCCCGCTTCCCAAAACCAAGCTTGGGAACCAATTCTTGTTTACAATCATGGACTCTGCAACCAGGTACCCAGAGGCCATACCCATGAGAAGGATAAATGCCAGGACCATAGTACGAGCTTTGGTCAGGTTTTTCTCTCATGTGGGGTTGCCCTATGAAATCCAGTCAGACCAGGGTTCCAATTTTACCTCAAAGATCTTCAAAGAAGCCTTGTCGCATCTTGGAGTAAAGTCACTACAGGCTACCAGTTATCGACCCCAATCCCAGGGAGCCCTAGAAAGGTTCCATCGTACCCTGAAGACGATGCTGCGTTCTTATTGCGAGCAGTTCAGCAAAGATTGGGACAAAGGTCTTCCATTTCTTCTCTTAGCAATAAGAGAAAGTGAACAAGAGAGTTTGGGTTATAGCCCATTCGAACTGATATATGGCCACACTGTACACGTCCCCTAGCCATGTTCAAGGACGTGTGGACCGGGTGCTCTAAACCAACTTTACGAATCTCCCCTGATTTGATGCAAGAACATCTAGCCTTCACAAGAGATTTAGCTTCAAGGAACTTAGTCAAAGCCCAGGCTACGATGAAGGAGCGTTATGATAAGCGTGCAGCACCACGTACATTTCAAGCAGGAGACCAAGTACTAGCACAGAAGTTAATTCCGGGACACTCCTTGACACCGAGATATGAAGGACCGATGGAGGTGGTTAAAAGGTTGAGTGAAGTGAACTACCAAGTACGAACACCAGGAAAGAGGAAATCGACCCACCTACTACATTAACCAGCTGAAGCGATACTACAGGAAACCTGTTCCCACCACTCCTGTCCTCCCTATTCCTGCGGAAGAAGATTGCTCGAGAGGGATAGAAATTCGCCTCCAAAATTCGGAAGTACTCCAAGCCTTGGACACTTTCCTGGGTGACCTTAGCGCCGACAGAGTGAAAGAGGTTAAGAAACTGATAGAGTGGTTCCCAATGCTATTTAGGGACATTCCCAAACGTTGTACGTTGGGAACCCATGATGTAGATGTCCGAGGTGCTGCCCTGATTAAACAAGCTCCATACTGCCTAAGTCCAGTCAAGCACAAAATTTTGCAGGAAGAAATAGATTTTCTGTTATCTAATGGACTTATTGCACTTAGTCAGAGTCCCTGGGCCTCGCCCTGTATTTTGGTCCCGAAATCAGACGGGACATATCAGATGTGCACTGACTATAGGAAGGTGAACGCTGTCACAGTGCCGGATGGTTACCCATTGCCACGGGTAGACGACTTAATTGATCGAGTATCTGGAGCAAAGTTTGTGAGCCGTTTGGACCTGCTGAGAGGTTACTACTAGGTTCCTCTGACCTCACGAGCCCAGGAGATTTCAGCCTTTACTGTACAAGGAGGTTTGTATAACTATCTAGTGACCCCTTTCAGCCTCTGCAATGCGGCTTCCACCTTCCAACAACTGAAGAACCAACTTACCCACGGCCTTGAGGGGGTAGAGGCCTACCTGGATGATCTTGTGATTGTCAGTGATGACTGAGAGTTGCATCTGTCCTGTCTATAGGCCCTGTTTCAAGAACTGGAGAAGTATAATTTCACGGTTAACCTAGCAAAATGCAAATTTGGACAGGCTACGATAAAGTATTTAAGGTTTAAGATAGGGCAGGGTATAGTCGCACCTTTGAATGTGAAAGTTAAGGCCATTACAGAATTTCCGGTACCTCTGGACAGAAAAGGGGCTCAACGGTTTTTAGGCATGGCCAGCTGTTATAGAAGGTTTTGCCCGAACTTTGCACAAGTGGCAGCTCTACTCTGTGAACTCACTAGTGCTAAAGTTAAATTTAATTGGACTGCTGAGTGTGATCTAGCTTTCCTAAGGCTAAAGCGTTTACTTAATTCTAGCCCGGTTTTGCGTAGCCCCGATTTTGACATCCCCTTTTTTCTGCATATTGATGCCAGTAGCTATGCAGTCGGAGCTGTGTTGCTGCAGCCGTCGACAACCTCTGATATTCTCCATCCCATAGCTTAATATTCCTCTAAATTAAAATCCCATCAAAGAAGCTATGCCACAGTAGAAAAAGAGGCATTAGTTTGAGTATTGGCCCTTGAACATTTTGATGTATACGTATAAAGTCACTATCTTTTCAGATCATAATCCCCTTACTTTCATTAACTCCATGAAGTCTAGGAATGCAAGGATACAAAGATGGGCTGTCCGTATCCAGCCCTTTTCTATAAAAATCTTGCACATTAAGGGTAAGCATAATGTTATTGCAGACGCATTATTCCATCCTTAAGAGTTTAGAAGTAGTAGGAACTGAAACTAGGGTCTCAACCTATTCTTTTTATCTTGTTTAATATTTAAATTTTTCATCTGCAGTTGTGTGCTTGCTCTAATGATTGCATAACAAAGAGCTGTGGGCCTAATTGCTATTCACTGAAACTTTCAACTTCGGTTGGCCCTTCTGAGGAAACACCCTGAATCCCAAGATCACCTGATACTAATATGAGTTGTGAGGTGATGACGTGGGACTTTTGTCCTCTTCCAGATCCACTCTGAGACATGGTGTCGTGAGGAAGATTGGGATATGAAGACCCACAAGAATAACTAGAATATTGTAGGGAGAAAGATGTTACTATTTGTCATGAAAGGTTTTTAGTGACAATCCTGTGTTTGATAGGTGAACTACTGTTTAGTTGATTGTTTTTCTTGGTGCGACATTTGGTCGTACGGGGAGGGGGGGTGTTATGCCCCTCGTTTGTGAACCTTCTAGGTCAGGTATGATGTATGTGTAACGGGCTTTTTCACTTAATATTATATTATTTCTAGCCTCATTAGTAGCTAAAATAAGGATAGAGTACTTTATAATATTATCTGGCCTTAATTTATTTAGCTGTGTAAATAGATAGGATGTTTCGATGATGTAAACTACGGGTACAGTTGTTTACTTCCCAGCTGTCGTTTAGCCACTGACCCCTCTTAATCTGAGGTGACGTCAGTCTGAGAATTTTGTTACAGTCCAGTCCACTCTCACCTTTCGAGAGAGAAGCTCCTTGATTCCTGGATTTAACCTTCTGGTCCCACATAAGGTTCCCTAGTGACCCTCCAGCACCTCGAACGGTATCAGACAGAAACGTCTCGGACGAAGTGTGTGTTGCTGTATTGGAGACGCTGGTGATTGTCCCTAGCTCTGCTAGGAGCGGGTTTAAGCAGTATTGGTCCAAAGAGGACGGCGAAAAAGTCATGGGAGACAGACTCGCCTGAAAACTCCTTTAAGTGAAGAATATTTCTAATCTCACTTAGTATGTTTTGAAAGTTGAATAAGAGTGAATTATTATCAAAGTGTTATGTTTTCTGTCTCATTGGGATTGAGTCAAGCAAAGTGTTATTATGTGAAGTGAATGTGTTATGATACTAGAGCCATTCAGTACTATAATCAAGACAGAATATTGTGTATTATCTTTTAAGTGAACTCAAGTGTAAATTTCATGAGTTCTGTTTTTTGGTGTGACCTTTTTAAAGTTAATATAAAACCCTTCTATGGTTTATTAAGAAACTTAATAAAAACCGGAAAGAAACATTGTGATTGTTTACTACTGAACCCTTGAATGATTTCATTTAGAACAGGATATTCAATCCTGTTTATTTAATGCAAGAAAGGGCTAAACAGGCTTAAGTAGTTGCCCTGTACGCAACACTGGTTCATCACTGCTCAGTCTCCTGCAGGTCAGACTCAATGAACAGGCTCCCCAGGCCCAAACCATCACCACAGTGTGCAGAAGGGTCACAGGGAGGCACAGCTCCTGCCTTGTTCCCCTGTTTAGTCCTAGAACACACTGAAAAATTTTCAGGCACCGTTGCTCCAATTAGGTCATTACCACCTTGTAAAGCAGGATCCTGCAAAACCAAACATTCCTCACTTTTGAGGAGTCCCACAACGTT
Source organism: Cherax quadricarinatus (assembly GCF_026875155.1). Classification (NCBI taxonomy): domain Eukaryota; kingdom Metazoa; phylum Arthropoda; class Malacostraca; order Decapoda; family Parastacidae; genus Cherax; species Cherax quadricarinatus. The sequence goes on from NC_069399.1 coordinate 35,278,878, forward strand.
GTTGCCTAGTAGGTCAACTCCTGCAAAAGGTACATCTTCTGCAATACCTACAGGTAGGTACCCAGACTGGTACGCAGACTCTAACCATAACCTGTGCACTGGAGTCCTGACAGGGACTTCACTTATCCCTTTAAGAAAAATGTCCAATCCGGTGTAGGTGTCATCGGACACTGGCAATACACCCCTGCGAAGCAAGGTGTATGTGCTACAAGTGTCCCTCAAAGACATAACACCCGTGACCCTACCTTCATTTTGGTGTAAGGCCACAGTAGACTTACTTGAATAGACCTTCATCCGAGGGTCTAAGACAGCTGGTCTTCTTTGGATACCTTGGGACAAGACTGCAATACAAGCAACATCATGTGTAACCGGTGTATTTACTGGAGAAGCATCTGCTGCAGCCTGGTCCCTAAGCATCTTTTGACAATATGGCTGCATGTGGCCCTGTTTATTGAAATATGTACAGTGATAAGGCTTAAAAGACCCCTGCACACTTCACATAGGCTGGGGCCCATGACCTTGGGGAACTGGACTCTTTCTACCTGTCCCCGGTAGTCCTGGACCTGTGACAGCTGACTTAAAACCTTCTCGGGTAGGTACCGGAAAATTAGGATTATTAAAACTCTGGTGGTTATTAGGCTGGGAAATGGGTGGCTTAAACTAATGAAATTTCTTATTCCTATTGGTGGGTGGAGAAAACTTATCATTATTAGTATGTGGGGTGTGGTAACTACTACCAAATTTTTGGTTAGCTAAAAATCTGTCACCCAGCTCTAAAGTATTATTAAAATCATCAAGATCCTTCTTCTCAAGATATGCCTTAAGGTCTGGAGGAACATTTCTCAAAAGTCCTCTAGCAAAATTAAGGTAATTACACCCTCATAAGTGCCTACCACCCCCTTTGAGCAACACCACCTATTTAGAAGTGATATCTTCTCCTTACCATATTCCACCAAAGACTGCCCTGACTGAAACTTTAGTCCTCTAAACTTCTGCCAGAACCTTTCTGGCAACATTTGATAAGCCAGTAAAACTACCTCTTTTAGTTTATGATAATCAGAAAAGGCCGATCCCTCTAATGAACTAACAGCCTATAACCCTTTACCAACTAATTGGGTTCTCACTAATGTCGCCCATTCCTTTTCTGGCCAAACTTGGGATTTGGCCATACTTTCAAATAACAGAAAAAACTGGTCTGGATCTTTCTCTAGGAATTTGGGCACAAATTTTATGGCTTTATCCAAATGAAAAACATCTACCCTCGTGTCTGTGTCTGGGTGAGAAGCAAGCTGCCTCTCTTTAGCTCTTTCTTGAGCCCTAAGCTCCTCTAAGGCTCTCTGTTCCTGGATCTTTGTACGTTCAATCCTTAACCGTTCCTTTTCTTCCGCAACTAGGGCTAATTTCATTCGTAAAATTTCTGCTTCCTTATCCAGGTCCCTAACAGGGGAATTTGATTCTATGTTACCTTCCAAATGCATGTCATCCCCAGAATTTTCACTAGTGTCAGCCATTTTGGGAAATGATAGCACCAAATCTTGCTATCAGCCACAAAACTTTCTGATATAAAATAATAAAGCACACAGCAAAGTACATACACTGAAGTAGTATATTCACAAGGAGTGATTGTCATGTGACTCCCTAAAATTAAACAGGATGGCACACAACAAGAAAATCCTGGCAGAAAAATGGAGCTATTGCACCTGCAAACTAAAATTATTCCCAGAAATTTAGGTAAACATAACCCCCTAAAAATCAGCAAGATTGTACCTGCAAGGGTAAATTATGCACAAAATATCAGGTATTAATAACACCCTAAAAATCAATAAGATGGCACAGAAAGGTAAATTATTCAGAGTATTAATTAATAATAACACCCTCAAACCAGCAATATTGCACACAAAGGAACATTATGCACAGGGTATTAGTTAATAATAACACCCTAAAAACCAGCAAAGTTGCAGACAAAGGTGAATTATGCACAGGGTATTAATTAATAATAACACCCTAAAAACCAGCAATATTGCACACAAAGTTAAATTATCATTTTAGTGTGAGTGCTATAGTGAATGCTTCCTCTGACCAACCCAATAAAGAATGATTATTGATTTTCCAGGTTGCAAACTTGAATTACCACATAAAATTTTATAATTCTCCCATATACAGGCCCCCATGTTACGCAGAAATGTGGGATACCTGGGAGCTAGAGCCTTGTCTAAGGGCAAAGGTAAAAGTTATACTCATCTCAGGCATAAACAGGCCACCCAGGGCTATCCCAGTCAAAACAGAAAATGCTAAACCAGAGGGTTAGGCAAAAATCCTAGTTAAGAAAATATATATATTTATTCAACATAACACTATATACACACTCTAGAAAACACTTTCATGTATCTCCTATCCTAAACGCCCACATAGCGGGCACAAGAAGCAGGCGGCTGGCGGTCCAGTAACCATAACACTCGGCCTAGTCAGCACCAGGCCGACTACTCCAATACCAACCCCGTTTCTTATTTCCTCACTCATCCCACAGCACCCTGACCATGTCAGAGCCTAGGTGAACATACAGGTAAGCCATAGAAGAGCCTATGGCTTGGGTTAGCTAAACAAAAGGAGTACACGACTACAAACTTAGCTTAAATACACAGCATCTTCGACGCCATCCTCCACACCATGCTGACTCCACGTGACTGCCCCAAGCCACGCTTACGCCACGTACCCAAACACAGTTGGAAAATAAATCGCTAGCAGGATTTCTTTATAATTATAGTTTAACCTACTTTACAGTACCCCCAAAAGCACATTATGAATTATAATATTATGCTTTACAATTATAACATTCATACTATTATGACACCCTTCTCTACTGTATATACATTACAATGTCATGCAGAACCCTGCATAACAAACTGCCCCTCCAAATACCTCTGTAATCCCGTCCTTTCCTTATATAAAAACTACAGATTCCCGGTTTAGCATGTTCCTCCCACCATCGTAATATATCACCTCCCTGCTTTTCTTTATTTCACTCATTTTTCCACCATTCCGCATAACTAATTCCACCCTCCAAATCCTCTAACAAGCTCACATTAAGTTTCCAATAACTCATGAAACATTTTGGTAAATCACCCCATCCCACTTCCACAACTACCCGTCTATGATCCGAAAACATAACACACACACTTTCCATGTGAGTAACCTCTATCACTGGAGAGTCATAAATGTGATCTAATTGTGCCGCATAACCGCTCCTCACATAAGTATGCTGCACCACCCACCCCTTCCCCTCACTACATCACTAAGCCGACTCCCCCTAAAACATCCCGTAGGACCTCCAACACACACACCCAGCTCCCCTCGGCTCCACATCTTTCCTACATATCACACAATTCTAATCCCCCACAAATAATGTATAAACATCAAGCCCCCGCATGATAAATGAGAACATCTCTCACAAAATCCTCTTTAACGCACCTATTGCTATCTGCAGGGAAGTGTCCTTGGCCCTCTTCTCTTTCTCCTATACATAAATGACCTTCCAAATGCTTCGCAATTACTCAAACCCACACTATTTGCAGATGACACTACATACGTCTTCTCTCACCCGAGCCCAGTCACACTAGCCAATACTGTAAATACCGAATTACAGAAAATATCTACCTGGATGAGGACTAACAAACTTACACTAAACATTGACAAAACCTACTTCATTCAGTTTGGTAACAGAGCTACAGATGTCCCTCTTAACATAATGATAAACGGATCACCTATCACAAAGCTAACAGAGGGAAAATTCTTAGGAATCCACCTTGATAATAGACTCAAATTTCATACACATATACAACAAATTTCTAAGAAAATTTCCAAGACTGTAGGCATACTATCGAAGATACGGTACTATGTTCCACAGTCAGCCCTCCTGGCCCTATATCACTCTCTTATTTACCCCTATCTCACCTATGGAATTTGTGCATGGGGCTCAACAACAATTAACCATCTCAGACCACTAATTACCCAACAAAAGGCTGCAGTTAGAATGATAACAAATTCTCACTACAGGCAGCACACTCCACCAATATTCAATACACTAAACCTACTCACCATACAAAACATCCATACTTATTACTGCACCTATTACATACATAGAACACTTAACTCTGATATTAACCCTCCCCTCAAACATCTCCTTGCCAACCTCAACAGAACACATGACCATAACACAAGGCACAGATCGCTCTTTGATGTTCCTCGTGTTCATCTCACACTATGCAAAAACTCAATGCACATAAAAGGCCCTAAAATCTGGAATTCATTACCTGTAAATATAAAAGAAACACTACCTGTTTATAAATTCAAGTCTCTACTCAAAGATCACCTACTCACCCAAAACCAAATAAATACTGAATAACTGAACCTTATAAATTGCATATCTTAAATGTTTCTCACAATTATATCACATAAATGTTAAACCTAAAACCGAATCTAACTTTATTATTTTTTAAATACACTACCTAACAGAATCCTTCATATGACCTGTCTTTGTAATACTCACTTGTGCTTTATAGTAATCTGTTTACATTAATGTTTTATCACTGACTTCATCATTGCTTAGTTAATCTTAAGTTAATTTTAAGCCAGCCCGTAATGCTATGCATAGTATAAGTGGCTTTGGCATACTGCTCTTATTTGTATTTTTTTTTTTTGTACCTCTGTAAGTGTGCACAATATATACATACACTTACAAAACATACACGAACTCCACCCCATGTCCCATCTGTCCGTACTAGCCTCCCATCCCACCCTTCTTCCCAGTGTAACATTTGAAATGGACTGGTTTCCACTATTAACCCCTTGACTGTCGCAACCCCCAATCCTGAGGTGTCTCCTGGTGTCGCAAAACGTAAAAAAAAAAAAAAACTATTTTTTCTTATGAAATGATAGAGAATCTTTTCCCGATTGTAATGACACCAAAAAAACGAAATTTGATGGAAAACTGACGGAATTATGCTCTTGCGAAGTTAGCGACCTCGGCAATATTTACAAATCGGCGATTTCGCCCACTTTGAGCCCTATTTTCGGCTAATTCAGTTGTTCCAGTCGACCAAACTCATAGTCATTTCTTTAGAACTCCATTTTTTCTATCGATTGAGTACAAGAAACTGCCCATTTACTGATGTCAACTACCCAATAATGTGGTCAGAAATTTGCAATTTGGCCATTTCACGAAAATTAAAAAATATGACAATTTCAAAATAAGATCTAGAATGAACAATGCAGACATTCCTGGCTCTAAAATAACATTTTATTTGTTCATCAGTCATGTCTCCAGGCCCCTCTGATATTACTCTTGCTTTCTATTTTGAATTTTTATTCAAACAAAAAATAGAAGACTTACTATTATGCAGACTACTGCAATACTGTAATAATTGTATAAATAACATCAACCCATTCATGACTGCATATTAGAATGGCTAGTTGGACATTTATTGGACAATGACATCATTTGTTTACTTTTGAACATTGGCAAAAATCAAACATTTCCCATACTTTGAGCTCCATTTCCATGTTCTTTTTATAGTAAAATCAATCAAAATCACCTCTATTTCTATAATATGTTTTCCATTCTATCAAATGAGACCAAGAAAATGAGAATGCAACCATAAATACTATACGAAAATAGACCACAAACTGGGCATTTTAATTAAAAAAAGAGGTCGGAGTTTTTTTTTCTCATTATGCACTGCGTGCTCCAGGATTTTTTTTATATGGTGCACACTGACTACACAGACCCATTCTCTCACATGTGGGCCTACCAGCTTTCTCCTGCTTGATTTGAAGCCGCTAGAATTTATGAGTATATATACGTCAAACACGGTACCTTGTAAGACATATATATACGGCCGCGACAGTCAAAGGGTTAAAATAGCAGCACCTCCCCTGAGTTTTCCTGTATACTCAGCATTAACTTTGTACCCGTCAACCAAGAAATCCCGTCCAAACTTAAAATTATGCTCTTTAAAAAGATGACCTGTATCCCATATTGCCTTAAAAAAACACTGAACATTCTCCTCCTTATATCGGCCCTTAGGCCATTTATATTCAATGTTAAGTACTTAAAAATGCTATTGGGAGCTTGCCAATCAACCGCTGTCCATGTGTTTCCTTACGTTTTTGAACAATATACTTTTCACTGTCCTTTCCTAGTCTCGTCTCTCCCCCCCCCCCCCGGGACTTTCCTAGGCACATCCACTAAGTGCTTTTTACCCGATCTTTGTGCAGGTGTAAGGAGATCATCACTGAGGCTGCCGCCTCCCTCTTGCATGAAGCCGCAACAGCAGTGAGCATCTCTTCATTTGTACTGCTAGCCTTGTGTACCTCAACCACAGCTTCACAAATCCCCTGTGGGTGCCCATTCCCTCTACCCACATTACTCCCCCCCCATGAAATCCTCCCTTATCCATATGTTTCCCATCCGATTCTGTACTCAGTGTTCTTCCCTCATTCTGATCCAGAAATTACTGTATAACAATGTTTATGGCAGCCAAAACTTCACTATCCAAATCCACTTGTTCCACCTCATCCTCCATACGTATGTTCTCAATAACCTGAGTGACCTCCGGTAATGTAACACATGCCTCCGGATTGTCATCCACAATCTCATTCCACGTCCTACGAGCCCGAAGATGCTCTCCTGTTGACTGGGACGTCACCTCTCTCTCCTTTTCCACTCCTTTCCCTTCTCCATGTGTCCCGGTTGACAATGGTCGTGGATACTGCACAGCCAAATGTTCAAATGCGCCATATGTGACATATACCTGAGTTTTAAAATCACTCAGAGCCACATATGACAGTATTGGTCTTTGCAAGGATATCTTGAGGGTAAAAGATCCCTTATGCAGTCCCACATACGTACCATCTGACCACCTTCCAATCGTTGCTTGGTGTATGACTCCATATTCCTCGAACCTCGCTTTGATGTCATTTTCATCCGCCTCAAAGGGGACGTTTTGTAATTTTATCCAAGTACAGTGAACCCCCAGTTAGCGATGCTATCGGTATCCGATAAATCCAGTAACCGATGCATTATATCGCAGAAAATTTGCCTCGCTTCCCGATACAAAACCGGGTATGTGATGTGGTTCGTATGAGACGTGTCCATATGTGGCCTGAACTGCCCCATGTGTGCCAGTGTTTACAAGCCAGCCAGTGTGTGCGCATCTAAGGATACATTCGGTACATTCCATATTATCCATATTATCACTGTTTTTGGTGCCTGTTTTTGCAAAATAAGTCACCATGGGCCCCAAGAAAGCTCCCAGTGCCAACCCTTCGAGACTAAGGGTGCTAATGACCGTTGAAATGAAGAAAGAGATAATTGCAAAGTACGAAAGTGGAGTGCGTGTGTCGGAGCTGGTCAGGTTGTACAGTAAACCCCAATCAACCATCTCTACTATAGTGAGCAAGAAAACGGCAATCAAGGAAGCTGTTCTTGCAAAAGGTGCAACTATGATCACGAAACAGCTACCGCAAGTGTTAGAAAATGTTGAGAGACTGTTATTGGTGTGGATAAATGAAAAACAGATAGCAGGAGATAGCATCTCTCAAGCAATCATTTGTGAAAAGGCTAGGCAGTTGCATGACGATTTGGTAAAAAAATTGCCTGCAACTAGTGGTGATGTGAGTGAATTTAAGGCCAGCAAAGGTTGGTTTGAAAGATTTAAGAATCGTAGTGGTATACATAGTGTGATTAGGCATGGTGAGGCTGCCAGTTCAGACCACAAAGCAGCTGAAAAATATGTGCATGAATTCAAGGAGTACATAGAGGCTGAAGGATTGAAACCTGAACAAGTGTTTAATTGTGACGAAACAGGCCTGTTTTGGAAGAAATTACCAAGCAGTTAGTTATACTCTAATTCTTGTAAACAACTTATATAACACCTTAGTGCAATTACAATTGAGAGTCTTGTGCCTTTTTTATATTATTAGATTAAACTCAGTTGTACTATAGTCAATACCAAATTCATTATATTAGACCATAGTGCAATTACTAGTGAGAGACTGGTGCTATTTTTAATTTGTATTTTTATATTATTAGATTAAATCTAGTTGTACTATAGCTCATTCTAGCTCAAAACATAGACTCCACAAAAGTCATTATATTAGACCTTAGTGCAATTACAAGTGAGAGTCTTGTTCTATTTTAAATTTGTATTTTTATATTACTAGTTTATACCTATTTTGTACTTTAGTTCATTCCAGCACAACACATAGACAACATCAACTTCATTATGTGTAGTAGTGACTATACTCTATATAAACCAAAAATACTCTAGCTATATACTTATCCAAGCTTCCCACCACTACAGATATCACTACTAGAACTCAACACATAACTCAGGATATAAATAACCATAATTTAAACCTAAAAGATGATTGATCACGTTGACCCTGATCTAAACCTCCAAAAATCCTGACACCCAATCAAAACCTATTGGAAAGTAACTGCCTTTATTACACAGCATCACAAGCCAGCACTATCCTAAACAATGCTAAAAGCCTATCAGTACTTAACTACAACATCAGGTCCTTAAGCAAACACTATGATGAACCTCCTGGCACTCCTTGATCACTAAAGACACCCTTCTCCTGCATTATTCTTACTGAGACCTGGCTTAAGCAGGACACAATAGATATCTACCCTCCTACCAGGATACACAGCAATTCACAACGTAGACCAAACCAAGTTGGGGGTGGTATTGCAATCTATTACTCTAACCAATTATCTTGTATTAGCACCACTTGCTTTAGTGATGAATATGGGGAATACATTTTTGCTAATTTAAATGTAAAAAACCTTAAGACACCTATAACAATCGTTCCATTTACCGGATACCTCACACAAACATCCCAAATTTCAGTGAGAAATTTAAAGTCACTAATAACAAACAGACAAATGAATAAGCACCACCTTCTCTTAGCTGGAGACTTCAACATCAACCTTGGCTTACTAGATGATCAGCCTGTAACTGATTTCATCAACAATATGAACAACACACTTCTCAACCAACAATAACTAAAAACCCAAACCAGGCTCCCTGAGACAAGTGCAACCATAATAGACCACATATGGACCAATATACTAGCCCCCCTTAAATCAGGGATAATCACAGATAGCACTACAGACCACTCCCCCAAACCTTTCCTCCCGACAAACATTAATAAACCACCACTTGAATACAACAAAGTCTCATTTAGACTCCATGATGAGGCCTCAATAAGGAAGTTCACAAATGACCTAGAGATTGTTTTACTGGCCTACAGAATTCTCCAAGGCCAATGGTATTGATGACTGGACAGACATTTTTTTTAAAAAATTACTTAGACTATACAACAAACATTGTCCTAAAAAACGAAACAGATCACAAACAAAACGGCTGGTTGCCCATGGCTAACCAGCACCATTCTGAAATCCATTGCCAAGAAAAACCAATATGAAAAGCAATATAGACAGGGCTTAATACACAAAGATATTCTTAAACACTATTCAAACATTTTCACCAAAGTAATAAAGAAAGCCAAACAACTATACTACTCCAGTAGATTCACAGACACTAGAGGAGATATAAAAAAGACCTGGAAAACACTCCTCAGATTCTAGGGGCCCACAAACTGAAAAAAACCAGAATTTTGTCCTAACTAAACCTAATGAAACACCACTACATCCCACTGACCAGCTAACAAGATAAAACGACTTTTTCTCAACCATAGGATCTAATCTCGCCAATAAAATTCCCACATACTAATGCCCATGCCGGGGACTACCTAGATGGGAATTTCCCAAATTCCTTCTATCTTGCACCAACCTTAGCCCTCGGGAAATCACCGAGATTAAAAGTCACTTAAAAACAACTCAGGGAATCTGTCTAATGTCCCACCATTACTGTACAAGCGAGCGGCCATATCCTTTCGCATGCTATTTCATTACTTTTTAACAAGTCCCTAGAAACTAGCACCTTCCCGAAACTACTCAAGATGGCAAGGGTTACACCAATACATAAAGGTGGTGACCCAAACAGACTTAAACAACTATAGGCCAATATCAAACTTACCATTGCTATCCAAAATCTTTGAGAAACTCGAGCACAGGAGACTGTATTCATTTATAACAGCACAAAACATACTCAACCCCTGCCAATTTGGATTTAGGAAAAAAAAAGCACTAATGATGCAATCATAAAAATGCTAGATCTGCTTTACACAGCATTGGAAAATAAGGAATATCCACTGGGAAATTTTTTTATTGACCTAAGAAAAGCTTTTGACACAGTAGACCACGACATCCTACTCCAAAAACTTGACCATTACGGTATAAGAGGCCATGCGCTTGCTTATTTCAAATCTTACCTTACTAATAGGTATCAGTATGTTACCATTAAAGACACAGCATCAACAACACGGCCACTTGATCTGGAGTTCCGCAGGGAAGTGTCCTTGGTCCCCTGCTCTTCCTCATATACATCAATGATCTTCCAAACGATCCCAAAACCTGAAACTCATTCTCTTTGCTGACGACACGACTTATGTCATCTCTCACCCTAATCTTGCCACCCCCAACACCATTGTTAACGAGGAGCTGATCAAATATCGACTTGGATGACAGCCAATAAACTTATGCTTAAAAACTGACAAAACCTACTATATTAGTTTGGTAGCAGAGCAGGAGATGCACAAATTAACATTAAGATCGACAACACTCTAATTACCTGACATAATGAGGGGAAATTCCTAGGGCCCATACCTTGACACAACCTGAATTTCAGCACCCCTATCCAACACATAACCAAAAAAGTATCCAAAACAGTTTGGATCCTCTCCAAGATACGATACTACGTGCCGCCCAAAATGCCCTTCTCACACTATACCACTCACTTATTTATCCATACCTCACCTATGCTATTTGTGCTTGGGGGTCAACTGCAGCAACAAAACCTAAAGCCAATAATAACCCAACAAAAAGCTGCAGTAAGAATAATCACTAAATCCCCCCCCCTGGCAACACACCCCCCCACTTTTTCATAGATCTAAACTTACTCCCTGTTCAGTACATCCACACTTACTACTGTGCAATCTACCCTATACAGGACCTTAAACTCCAATATCAACCTTGACCTAAAACGCTTTCTTGATAGTTGTGACAGAACCCACAGGCATAACACCAGACACAAACATCTCTACGACATTCCCCATCTCCGACTAAACCTTTACAAAAATTCAATGTATGTCAAAGGCCCTAAAATCTGGAACACCCTACCTGAGAACTCTAGAACTGCAGACACATTCATCACCTTCAAAACTACCATTAGAAAACATCTTATCTCCCTGATAAACCCCATCAACTAACTACACGAATACCACCTGGTGGTTCACACTTACACTCACTCACCCATTTGACCATAAACAGAAATATTAATCTCAATCTTAAAATAATGAATTCTATGATACTCCAATACTGAAACTATGTACTGTGCCAAAACAAAAGCATTCACATTGCTAAACTCACAAACTAGTATTTAGTCACTTAGCCATAATACCAACTTACCTCATAATTTGTAATATTTTAAAATAAAGAATTAAACTAAGTCTGCCCGAAATGCCTAGCCATGCTAGGCGTTCTAGTGGTACACTCTGTAATCATTATTTAACTACATGTAAACCACACAACAACCAAATTCTGTAAATTCAACATTGTAATCTTTATAGAGAATAAACTTTGAATTTGAATTTGAATTTGAACTGTGTCTCAGAACAATGTTACATGGTATGTAACAGCTGCTCAGTTGTACACACAACTGCGTCTCAGAACAATGTTACATGGTATGTAACAGCTGCTCAGTTGTACACACAACTGCGTCTCAGAACAATGTTACATGGTATGTAACAGCTGCTCAGTTGTACACACAACTGCATCTCAGAACAATGTTACATGGTATGTAACAGTTGCTCAGTTGTGCACACAACTGCTCCTCAGTAGTTGACAAACTGAACGGCAGGTGATTATAGTACATTAGTCTCTAATCTCTGTCCATTAGATTTTCATCTTGTGAATTACCTCCATAATATATCTTCTTTTTACCTTTAATATTTTGTCTGAGAAACTCAGAACCTGGTATTTCTGTAAGTTGCCTCATTTCTTCAGGACTCTAGATGCTCCATCATTCATCCTCTTATCTCATCAACACAAAATCTCAATCTCATTCGATGACTTCATTATTGTTTCACCTCAGTCTGTTAGGAAACTATTGAACGAGTACAGCGACACCTTCCCCCTTAGATAGTAAGTCTTGAAGTAGAGTTTTTCTTTACTAATGGTTTTAATGATGATGCTTTCAGTTTTCTTGAAACATTCTCCTTATGCCTTTTATTATTTTTTTTTTTTGCTAATTACGAAGTACTTATACCGTTTGTTTATTCAGTGCTTTTTTATTAATATTAAAGAATTATTTATTACACGCATTTTCAGAATGCTTCTCTCACTGCCAATTCGCTGTCAAATTACAAAACTTGACATAGAGAGGTTAGCAGAGGCACCACTGTGACCACGCTGGCAGGAGATTCATCTGTGAAAACTTGCATTTGTGGTCAGTGTGGCCTGTGCTAACCTCTCTATGGTGTTTAAATATACCTAGTTGGATGAATCCTTTTGTAACCAGTTCGCCCAGTGGCTTACTCGCTGGCCTGGAGTTTCATAACTCACTCGCCACGAGTTCAAACCCCGCCCGTGGTAAGGTTTGTTTACCTCAACCTTTTATGTCAAAGATGATGCTAGGTTTCAAGCCAGGCATGAGTTTTCTCTAAGTGATGTACAATGAAAGCTTACTTCATCTTAATTCATCACAAACACTGGTGAGTGAGAATGATGATGGTGCGAGACATGAGGGACAGCCGGGGTTAGGTACACTGTTTAATGATATCCTAGTTCAACTGTTTGGAGACTTTTTCAAGAATTCCAGGTGGTAAATCTCGGTGCTCAAGAGTCGGTTGAAAATATATTAACAAAGCTGCTATATGATAATACTACTCATGTGCAGTTAGTTTATGAAACAAACTTGGTCAGTAAAAGTAACTCTTTTCATACAACCAGTTCTTATATTCTTATGAGAAAAAAGATATGATATAGAAAACAAACAGATATGAGAAATGTATTTTGATTAAACAAATATCGCAGAATGATGGTGGCACACAACACTCCTGTGTGATGGTGGCAATGCTCAAATGCTTCGTTAGTCCAATTTATCATTAGACAATTCCTTCCTTGGCCGTGGGTCCACTGTATTACAATTTAAAGTATTTAATGACTTGGAAGGTGTATAAATCTGTAGTGGAGGGGAGAAGGGGTAGGGTTCATCCTAGGAAAGGATGGAGGGAGGGGGTAAAAGAGGTTTTGTGTGCAAGGGGCTTGGACATACAACAGGCATGTGTAAAAGTGTTAGATATGAGTGAATGGAGAGGAATAGTTTTTGGTACCTGATGAGCTGTTGGAGAGTAAGCACAGTAATAGTTTGTGAAGGGACTCAGAGAAACTGGTTAGCTGGACTTGACTCCTGGAGATGGGAAGTACAGTGCCTGCACTTTAAAGGAGGGGTTTTGGATATTGGCTGTTTGGAGTGACATCTAAACTGCCATATCTGGACTCCTCTGCAAAGACAGTGATTATATGTGAATGATGGTGAAAGTGTTCTTTTTATAGGTCACCCCGCCTCGGTGGGTCACCCCGCCTCGGTGGGAGACGGCCAATGTGTTAAAAGAAATCTATATTAATGTACAGTGCCCCAGAGCGATTATTATTATGTTTATTTCATCTTCAAGACTAGTGAGACACTCTTAGTAATTTTAATGCGTACGTGCATGCCAGCATAGTAAATTTATTTAGGTACAGATACATATTTAAGTACAATTATCAGAGTATATATAAAATACACCTAGGTAATAGGTTGGTAGACAGCAACCACCCAGGGAGGTACTATCATCTTGTGGTAGAAGGCTGGTAGACAGTAACCACCCATGAAGGTACTACCATCTTGTGGTAGAAGGTTGGTAGACAGCAACCACCCAGGGAGGTACTATCATCTTGTGGTAGAAGGTTGATAGACAGCAACCACCCAGGGATGTACTACCATCTTGTGGTAGTAGGTTGGTAGACAGCAACCACCAAGGGAGGTATTACCGTCCTGCCAAGCAAGTGTAAAACGAAAGCCTGTAATTATTTTACATGAAGGTAGGATTGCTGGTGTCCTTTTTTCTGTCTCATAAACATACAAGATTTCAGGTATGTCTTGCTACTTCTACTTACACTTAGGTCACACTACACATACATGTACAAGCATATATATACACACACCCCTCTGGGTTTTCTGCTATTTTCTTTCTAGTTCTTGTTTATTTCCTCTTATCTCCATGGGGAAGTGGAACAGAATTCTTCCTCCGTAAGCCATGCGTGTCGTAAGAGGCGACTAAAATGCTGGGAGCAAGGGGCTAGTAACCCCTTCTCCTGTATATATTACTAAATGTAAAACGAGAAACTTTCGTTTTTCCTTTTGTGCCACCCCGCCTCGGTGGGATATGGCCGGTTTGTTGAAAGAAAGAAAAGAAAGAAGGTAGGATTGTTGTTGTTTTTTTTTTTGTCTTATAAACATGCAAGATTTCAGGAACATTTTGTTACTTGTACTTCAACTTGGGTCACTCTACCCATGCTCTGTACAAGCATGTATATACACACCCTTTTGGATTTTCTTCTATTTTCTTACTAGTTCTTGTTGTTTATTTCCTCTTATCTCCATGGAGAAGTAGAACAGACTTCTTCCTCCATCAGCCATGCATGTCATAAGAGGCGAGTAAAATGCCAGAGGCAAAGGGCTAGTAACCCCATTTCTTGTATAGATTACTAAATTTAGAAAGAGAAACTTTTCTTTTTGGGCCACCCTGCCTCGGTGGGATATGGCCACCCTGCCTCGGTGGGATATGGCCAGTTTGTTGAAAAAAAATAACATACACAATAACTTAAACACTTGAAATTTTGAAAAGTTTCCAGATATAATTGAAAGATGCAGAGCTCGCGAAGGATGTAAATAAACAGAGTGGCATGCAGATGCCAAATTAGGGAATCAGGGAGTCGTATAAAGAAATTTTTGGTTGTAATTGAAAGATCCACATCAGAAAATTGCCATAAAATGAAACCCTCCTGTATATTGTATTAACCCATAAACAGTCCAAACGTATATATACGTTCTCTCATGCAATGCCCCAAATATTTTGAAAAATAAAACAGTCATTTTTTTTAATGAAAATAAAGAGCACATTTTTCCAAGTGTTATAGGATAAAAAAAAATTAGGGTGAGTACTTACAGAGATATGAGGCTGAGAAGTTGGCACTGGATGCTGACGTGACGGCAACATCAACATCAAGTCCTGCAGCTTGCAAAAGTGTTGCCGATATACCTTTTTTACTATTTTTTCATATTATTTTACATAATTTTTATGTTCTGATAATTACAATTTATAGAAGTTCTTGTCATTTCATAACCAATCTTTGTTCTGACACTAGTATTAGGTACTGAAATAAAAAAGGCACAATACCGTGACTGGAACGATACACAAATAACCCGCATATAAAAGAGAGAAGCTCACGACGACGTTTCGGTCCGACTTGGACCATTTACAGTCACACTAACCAGAAGTGGAGCAGGACGGCTATATATAGGCAGGAAGAGGTGGTGGTGGTGGTGGTGGTGGTGGTGGTGGTAGTAGTAGTAGTAGTAGTACAAGAATGGTATATAATACCGACAAGATGAAATTAAGACAAGATGAAATTATAGCCGTCCTGCTCCACTTCTGGTTAGTGTGACTTTGTAAATGGTCCAAGTCGGACCGAAATGTCGTCGTGAGCTTCTCTCTTTTATGTGTATTAGGTACTGAAATTTTACTCAAATTGTCACAAACACACTGACAGGTGGACATTTACACCTGCCTTGGTCATTTACTATTGTCTTGGAATATAAACAAAGTATTTATAGGTCCCAGCAATGTTTTGGATATGTGGAAGTATATAATAATAATGACGAGGAGGAGGAGGAGTAGGAAGAGGAAGAGGAGGAAGAGGAAGAGGGAGAAGAGGAGGAAGAGGGAGAAGAGGAGGAGGAGGGAGAAGAGAAGGAGGAAGAGGGAGAAGAGGAGGAGGAGGGAAAAGAGGGGAGGAGAGGAGAGGAGGAGGAGGAGAGGAGGAGGAGGAGGAGGAGGAGAGGAGAGAGAGAGGAGGAGGGAGGAGGAGGAGGAGGAGGAGGAGGAGGAGGAGGAGGAGGAGGAGGAGGAGGAGGAGGAGGAGGAGGAGGAGGAGGAGGAGGAGGAGGAGGAGGAGGAGGAGGAGGAGGAGGAGGAGGAGGAGGAGGAGGAGGAAGGAGGAGGAGGGAGGAGGAGGAGGAGGAGGAGGAGGAGGAGGAGGAGGAGGAGGAGGAGGAGGAGAGGGAGGAGGAGGAGAGGAGGAGGAGGAGGAGGAGGAGGAGGAGGGAGGGAGGAGGAGGAGGAGGAGAGGAGGAGGAGGGAGAGGAGGAGGAGGGAGAGGAGGAGGAGGGAGAGAGGAGGAGGAGGGAGAGGGGAGGAGGGAGAGGAGGAGGAGGAGGAGGAGAGGAGGAGAGGAGAGGGAGAGGAGGAGGAGGAGGGAGAGGAGGAGGAGGAGGGAGAGGAGGAGGAGGAGGGAGAGGAGGAGGAGGAGGAGAGGAGGAGGAGGGGAGAGGAGGAGGGAGGAGGAGGAGGAGGAGGGGGAGAGAGGAGGAGGGAGGGAGAGGAGGAGGAGGAGGAGAGGAGGAGGAGGAGGAGGAGGGAGAGGAGAGGAGGAGGAGGGAGAGGAGGAGGAGGAGGGAGAGGAGGAGGAGGAGGGAGAGGAGGAGGAGGAGGCGAGAGGGAGGAGAGGAGGGAGGAGGAGGAGGATGGAGAGGGAGGAGGAGGGACGAGGAGGAGGAGGAGGGAGAGAGGGGAGGAGGGAGAGGAGGAGGAGGAGGGAGAGGAGGAGCGAGGAACCGGGTTCTGATGTTCTTTATTCGTGTTCGTTATTTCTGATCTCGTGGGGAGAGTGGAAGAGGAGTTGTCTGGTAGCATGGTGTGTAAGAGGCGATAGAAATCGGGAGAATGCGAAACCCTCTGGGCTCTAATTTACTAATTTAAAAGTAAATTGTTCTTGTTTAGTCCCCCGCTAGGGGAAGTGGAACAGAGTAGAGGGATGTAAGAGGCGCTAAATAGTCCTGAAGCAAAAGGCAAAGTAACCCTCTGCGTGTACTAAATTGACTAAATTTAATAAGAGCGAGTATAGCTTTCGTTTCTGATAGAAATTGCCACTGCCACATCTTGGATCGCCGGTTTGTTTTGGAGACAGAATAATACGTAATAATAAGTTCCCTTGAAGCATGAAAAGCAAAGTCCACCCCTGACAGTGACATAAGATTAGATAACATTTGATAAGAGCTGACGTTTGATGAGCATACGCGAGTGTGCAGTGATAAGAAAAGATTAGAGGTGACATTTGAAGAGCATCGCCCTGGCTTTGTTTTCGCTGGTACACAAACATGTCTGTCTGTCTACTTGTCTGTCTGTCAAGCTCCCTGTCTATCTGTCTATCCATCTAGCTCTTTGTCTCAGAGAGAGCCACAAGACTGCGCCATCACCTTTACTCACATCTTCAAGCAGAGTATAGCACTTTGTCTGGATTTTTTGGGTTATCCTAGGTAATTTACACTATGTACACATGTATTTGTGTACCTGTGAGACAGAGATAGACAGAGCCAGATAGACAGAGACAGATAGACATAGAGATAGAGACAGTGATTGAGACAGACAAAGATAGACACAGATAGAGAGATACAGAGGTAGACAGACCCTAAACTTGGGGTTAACATCACTTTCCTCTTAAAAGAGGAGTGCTAATATGACATTACATCAGTGAATCCTTGGTGTTTGTCGCACTGTTTGCTCCAGCTGGCGCTCAATTTAACTGGCGCTCCCACAAGGTACTAAGTGGTCCCAGAATTTTTTAATATAGTGTACACCAAGCATTAAGACCCATTCTATGCTGACCAGGCATCTCAGGGCAATCATGCCAAATTTGGAGGTAGGAAAATTAAAACGTATATCCAGCACGTAATGAAAGTAGTTTGTTAGATTATGTATTGGTGGATAAAAGGTTGATGGGTAGGCTCCAGGATGTACATGTTTATAGAGGGGCAACTGATATATCGGATCATTATTTAGTTGTAGCTACAGTTAGAGTAAGAGGTAGATGGGAAAAGATGAAAATGGCAACAACAAGCAAGAGGGAGGTGAAAGTGTATAAACTAAGGGAGGAGGAAGTTCGGGTGAGATATAAGCAACTATTGGCAGAAAGGTGGGCTGGTGCAAGTATGAGTAGTGGTGGGGAGGGGGGGGGGGTTGAAGAGGGTTGGAATAGTTTTAAAAATGCAGTATTAGAATGTGGGGCAGAAGTTTGTGGTTATATGAGGGTGGGTGCAGGAGGAAAGACGAGTGATTGGTGGAATGATGAAGTAAAGAGTGTGATAAAAGAGAAAAAGTTAGCTTATGAGATGTTTTTACAAAGCAGAAGTGTTATAAGAAGAGTAGAGTATATGGAGAGTAAAAGAAAGGTGAAGAGAGTGGTGAGAGAGTGCCAAAGGAGAGTAGATGATAGAGTGGGAGAGGCACTGTCAAGAAATTTTAATGAAAATAAAAATTTTGGAGTTAAACAAGTTAAGAAAGCCTAGAGAACGAATGGATTTGTCAGTTAAAAACAGAGTAGGGGAGTTGGTAGATGGGGAGATGGAGGTTTTGGGTAGATGGCGAGAATATTTTGAGGAACTTTTAAATGTCAATGAAGAAAGGGAAGCGTTAATTTCATGCACTGGCCAGGGTGGTATACCATCTTTTAGGAGTGAAGAAGAACAGGATGTGAGTGTGGGAGAGGTGCATGAGGCATTACGTAGAATGAAAGGGGGTAAAGTAGCTGGGGTGTTATGCAGGATTCTACATGACACTGTAATGTATATACAGTAGAGAAGGGTGTCATAATAGTATGAATGTTATAGTTGTAAAGCATAATTTTATAATTCATAATGTGCTTTTGGGGGTACTGTAAAGTAGGTTAAACTATAATCATAAAGAAATCCTGCTAGGGATTTATTTTCCAACTGTGTTTGGGTACGTGGGGTAAGTGTGGCTTGGGGCAGTCACGTGGAGTCAGCATGGTGTGGAGGCTGGTGTCGGAGATGCTGTGTATTTAAGCTAAGTTTGCAGTTGTGTACTCCTTTTGTTTAGCTAACCCAAGCCATAGGCTCTTCTATGGCTTACCTGTATGCCCACCTGGGCTCTGACATGGTCAGGGTGCAGTGGGATGAGTGAAGAAATAAGAAATGGGGTTGGTATTGGAGTAGAGTCGGCCTGGTGCTGACTAGGGCGAGTGTTATGGTTAGTGGACTGCCAACCAGCTATTTCTTGTGAACCGTCATTTGGGCGTTTTAGGATAAAGGTGTTTCTAGAGTGTGTATATAGTGTTATGTTGAATAAATAGATATATTTTCCTAGCTAGGAATTTTGCCTAACCCTCTGTTAACCAACCCATTGAAGTAACAAATACTGGTTTAGCAATTTCTGTTTTGACTGGGATAGCCCTGGGTGGCCTGTTTATGTTTGAGATGTGTGTAACTTTTACCTTTGCCCTTAGACAAGGCTTAAGCCCCCAGTTATCCTACTTTTCTGCATAACAGGGGGGGTATAGTGTTGGAGTGGTTGGTATTTTTGTTTAATAAATGTATGAAAGAGGGGAAGGTACCTAGGGACTGGCAGAGAGCATGTATAGTCCCTTTATATAAAGGGAAGGGGGACAAAAGAGATTGTAAAAATTATAGAGGAATAAACTTACTGAGTATACTAGGAAAAGTGTACAGTAGGGTTATAATTGAAAGAATTAGAGGTAAGACAGAATGTAGGATTGTGGATGAGCAAGGAGGTTTCAGAGTGGGTAGGGGATGCGTAGATCAAGTGTTTACATTGAAGCATATATGTGAACAGTATTTAGATAAAGATAGGGAAGTTTTCATTGCATTTATGGATTTAGAAAAGGCATTTGATAGAGTGGATAGAGTAGCAATGTGGCAAATGTTGCAAGTATAAGGAATAGGTGGTAAGTTACTAAATGCTGTAAAGAGTTTTTATGAGGATAGTGAGTGTCAGGTTAGGGTGTGTAGAAGAGAGGGAGACTACTTCCCGGTAAAAGTAGGTCTTAGACAGGGATGTGTAATGTCACCATGGTTGTTTAATATATTTATAGATGGGGTTGTAAAAGAAGTAAATGCTAGGGTGTTCGGGAGAGGGGTGGGATTAAATTATGGGGAACAAAATACAAAATGGGAATTGACACAGTTGCTTTTTGCTGATGATACTGTGCTTATGGGAGATTCTAAAGAAAAATTGCAAAGGTTAGTGGATGAGTTTGGGAGTGTGTGTAAAGGTAGAAAGTTGAAAGTGAACATAGAAAAGATTAAGGTGATGAGGGTATCAAATGATTTAGATAAAGAAAAATTGGATATCAAATTGGGGAGGAGGAGTATGGAAGAAGTGAATGTTTTCAGATACAGTGGTCCCTCATTTATCATCGTTAATCCGTTCATGGAAGTGCGTCGATTATCGAAAAAGACGATTTTCGAATCAATTTTCCCAATAGGAAATAATGTATATACAATTAATCCGTTCCTGACACCCAGAAGTATTAAAACAAAAAAATTTTTTTACATGAAATATAGATGTAGTACATAAACAATACAATGGGACATGATGAATGAAACATTAACAGCATAACACTTACCTTTATTGGCGATTCTTCTTAGAGTATGGAAGACTGGAGGAGGAGAGACATTGGATTAGTTACTGTTTGGGAGGGGAATCCCCTTCCATCAACACCTCAGGTACCAAGTGCTTTTCTGGGGTTACTTCTCTTCTGTTTCTTAATGCCACTAGGACCAGCTTCAGAGTCACTGGAGTCCTGTCTCACAAAAAAAGTGTCCAGAAAGCTCTGTTTCTGGCATGTCTTTCAGCTTGTACAGTGACAGAGTCTTGGACCTTTCAAACTTCCCTAAAATGGTCCAAGACTCTGTCACTGTACAAGTTGCTGATATGGCTTGCAACATCCTTCTCAGGGTGATGTTTCTCCATAAATCTTTCCATCCTACCCCACATTTCAAAAATCTCCTTAATTTCTGAAGAAGGCACCTTCTTCCATCTCTCATCCTCCTCTTCCTCTGCAGCAAGATTCTGAGCTGCGATCTGTTCCTGTTCCTGCTGAAGCTCTTGCAGCTCCTCAGCTGGCCAGTTCGGCCACACGTATGCCACTTTCATATTGTTCAATGACGTTTTTCTTAAATTCAATCATATTTCTCACTTTCTTTACCAAAGGCTTGGCACTAGGAGCTTTCTTTGGAGCCATGGTAGCTTATTTAGCACTTGCATACACTAAAATGAATGGAATATTATGAAATATTTCATATGAACAAGTGAGGGGACCGTCGTTCACTGGTAAACAATGGCACACTGGCTGGAAAGGGAGGCCGAGGCAGCTCAGAGCGTGAGTACGCGTCCCGGATGAAGGACGATTAGCAAGCAAACCGACCATTTGCGAGCCAATGTTTGGATGAGAATAACGTGACGATTTCCGAAAAGGACGACTATCAAGCCGGACGATTAAGGGACCACTGTACTTGGGAGTTGACGTGTCGGCGGATAGATTTATAAAGGATGATGTTAATCATAGAATTGATTAGGGAAAAAAGGTGAGTGGTGCGTTGAGGTATATGTGGAGACAAAAAGCATTATCTATGGAGGCAAAGAAGGGAATGTATGAAAGTATAGTAGTACCAACACTCTTATATGGGTGTGAAGCTTGGGTTGTGAATGCAGCAGCGAGGAGGCGGTTGGAGGCAGTGGAGATGTCCTGTCTAAGGGAAATGTGTGGTGTAAATATTATGCAGAAAATTTGGAGTGTGGAAATTAGGAGAAGGTGTGAAGTTAATAAAAGTATTAGTCAGAGGGCTGAAGAGGGGTTGTTGAGGGTGGTTTGGTCATTTAGAGAGAATGGATCAAAGTAGAATGACATGGAGAGCGTATAAATCTGTAGGGGAAGGAAGGCGAGGTGGGGGTCGTCCTCGAAAAGGTTGGAAGGAAGGGGTAAGGGAGGTTTTTGTGGGCGAGGGGCTTGGACTTCCAGCAGGCGTGCATGAGCATGTTCGATAGGAGTGAATGGAGATGAATGGTATTTGGGACCTGACGATCTGTTGGAGTGTGAGCAGGGTAATATTTAGTGAAGAGATTCAGGGAAACCGGTTATTTTCATATAGTCGGACTTGAGTCCTGGAAATGGGAAGTACAATGCCTGCACTTTAAAGGAAGGGTTTGGGATATTGGCAGTTTGGAGGGGTATGTTGTGTATCTTTATATGTGTATGCTTCTAGACTGTTGTATTCTGAGCACCTCTGCAAAAACACTGATAATGTGCGAGTGTGGTGAAAGTGTTGAATGATGATGAAAGTATTTTCTTTTTGGGGATTTTCTTTCTTTTTTGGGTCACCCTGCCTCGGTGGGAGACGGCCGACTTGTTGAAAAAAAAAAAAAAAAAAAAATTCAGGGAAACCGGTTATTTTTATATAGCCGGACTTGAGTCATGGAAATGGGAAGTACAATGCCTGCACTCTAAAGGAAGGGTTCGGGATATTAGCAGTTTACCTGGAGTTTACCTCGAGAGAGTTCCGGGGGTCAACGCCCCCGCGGCCTGGTCTGTGACCAGGCCCAGGAGGGATATGTTGTGTATCTTTATACGTATATGCTTCTAAACTGTTGTGTTCTGAGCACCTCTGCAAAAACAGTGATTATGTGTGAGTGAGGTGAAAGTGTTGAATGATGATGAAAATATTTTCTTTTTGGGGATTTTCTTTCTTTTTGGGTCACCCTGCCTCGGTGGAAGACGGCCGACTTGTTAAAAAAAAAAAAAAAAAATTACGTTTGGGGCGCTACATGTAAGAATGTATATATACGTTTGGACTGTTTAGGGGTTAAGAAAACTGTCATAATTTTATAAAAATAAACATGTATCTTGAAATCTTTCCTAGATAGTAGGTTGGTCAATAGCAACCACCCAGGGAGGTACTACCATCCTGCAAAGTGAATGTAAAACAAAAGCCTATAATTGTTTTACATGATGGTAGGATTCCTAGTGTCCTTTTTCTGTCTTACAAATATGAAGATTTCAGGTATGTCTTACTACTTCAACTTACACTTAGGTCACACTACACATGCATGTACATACATATATATACAAACCCCTCTGGGTTTTCTTCTATTGTCTTACTAGTTCTTATTCTTGTTTATTTCTTCTTATCTTCATGGGGAAGTGGAATAGAATTCTTCCTCCATAAGCCATGTGTGTCATAAGAGACAACTAAAATGCTGGGAGCAAGGGGCTAGTAACCCCATCTCCTGTATACATTACTAAAGTTAAAAAGAGAAACTTTTGTTTTTCTTTTTGGGCCACCCCACCTCGGTGGAATACGGTAGAATACTCGTTTTGGAAACCACTGGATTTTAATGTCTTTGGCCAGTAAAAAGTCTGATTGACTCCAGGAGTGATAATGGAGTTCTTGAAGGAGTAGTTTGAATAACTCTAAATAGTAGCTGCTCAGAGATGGTGACACTATCTTGAGTTGCATCACTGTCGCCATCATAAAGTTGTGAGATAACATTGTGTGCTGCTTCTTGATATATGGCTGTTATCTGAAACATACGTTAATGTTCATTATTCTAAGAAAGAAAATTCTGTCTTTTATTGATTGTACAAAAAGATGCAATAACTTGTGGGTTATTCAAAGTAGAAGTCACAATAACATGGTTTAAAAAATCATAACTAATGTAAATACTGTAGGATTAAATCCATCCTGGTCTACTAGAATACATTTGCGTCCATCCTAGTTCATTAGAATATATTTGGGTCCATCCTGGTCCCAAACAAATTCTAAGCAACTGTCGCCAATTTATGGGTTACTGCAACATGGAAGCTTAATACTGAGAGCACATCCTTGTATGAACTTGTGAATTATTTCATTTGTTTTAAATACATACAAGCATGCTATGTATACCCAGGCAATAACTGTAGGTTGGTAGACAGCAACTGCCCAGGCATGTACAAACCACACATACATGTACAAGCATATATATACACACCCCTTTGGGTTTCTTCTATTTTCTTACTAGTTCTTGTTCTTGTTTATTTCCTCTTATCTCCATTGGAAAGTGGAACAGAATTCTTCCTCCATAACCATGCATGTCGTAAGAGGTGACTAGGATGCAAGGGGCTAGTAACCTTTTCTCCTGTAAATATTACTAAATTTAAAAAGATAAACTTTTGATTTTCTTTTTGGGCCACCCTGTCTCAGTGGGATACACAGCCAGTTTATTAAAAAAAAAAATTACGAAATGTAAAAGGAGAAACTTTTATTTTCCTTTTGGGTCACCCCACCTCGGTGGGATATGGCTGGTGTGTTGAAAGAAGAAAGACCTTAAGTTTGGTTAGAAAAAATAAAAACACAATACCATAACTAGAACAATACAATGCACAAATAATATGCACAAAGAAGAATGAAACTTATGATAATGTTTTGGTTCAATTTGCACCATTAACTAGTCACACACAAGTGCGAAGGGAAGGGAGCCAGAATATATATGACAGGGGGGCAGGGCCGGGAATAGCATAACAAGAGGGAATAGTATTATGTGGTGGTCGTGGGAGCAGTGGTGGCAGTAGCAGTACAAGTAGTAGTGGTGGGTATTCAGTAACTAGGAACTGATTGTTAAGAACCAATATAAAATAAGGAGGGGAGACTGGTCATTCCATAACAGAATTTACCTCTGGGAATGTTCAGTGAAAATTAATAAGAACAAAAATATTGTATTAATTACCTCAGCTCCTGAATATCCAAGTGTTGCTTCACTCAGCTTCTCCACATCCACTTGGCCCTGTAGTGGTACATCTTCCAGCAGACCCTTCCATATCTCACATCGAGAGTTAAAATCTGGCAAGTCAATATGTATTACATGTTCCAGACAACCAGGTTGCAGGACAGCCTGAAGAAAAATAAAATATTTTGTAATATTAAGTAAACCATGGAAGAGGTGGGATTTGAACCCATGGCAAGCAAGTCGTAAAACTCCAGGCCAGTGTGTAAACCACTCGGCCAGCTGGCTACAATGAGGTTCATCTAACTAGGTGTATTTCTATACACCATCAGTTTCGTGGTCTATTTGCAATTGTGTCATTACAATTTAATAAGTTATCTTGTAATATCATTATTGATGAAAATTAGACACATGTGCAACATCTGGATATCTTTATCAATAAAGATACCCAGATGTTACACATGTCTAATTTTCGTCTTGTTAGTATTGTTTACCATTCATGTACAATACCATTATTATAGGTATGGTTAAACATACAGGGGTCATACAGAGCTCAAGGAATAAGAGGCTAAAGCTCCCGCTTCACACACACGGAGGGCCCGGGTTCGATTCCCGGCGGGTGGAAACATTCGACACGTTTCCTTACACCTGTTGTCCTGTTCACTTAGCAGCAAATAGGTACCTGGGTGTTAGTCGACTGGTGTGGGTCGCATCCTGGGGGACAAGATTAAGGACCCCAATGGAAATAAGTTAGACAGTCCTCGATGACTCGCTGACTTTCTTGGGTTATCCTGGGTGGCTAACCCTCCAGGGTTAAAAATCCGAACGAAATCTTATCTTATCTTATCTTAATAAGGTTTGATCCAGAGAGTAGGAAGGAAGAGTATTCCTCGAGTTAAGAATCTTTGACAAACACCAAGGCTCACTCTAAAAGGGAAGTGCTCGACATAGAAAACTTTTCCATTATATATGGAAAACCAACACATTTTCCTGGAGTAATGAAGAGTCGACAAACCATACCACGGGAGGGATTTGAACCCGCGGGTTCAAATCCCGCCCGTGGTATGGTTTGTTTGCAATCGTGTCATTACGATTTCGTGAGTCAAGAATCAATAATATCCATCATCTCTGTTAGGTTCAAGTTTGAAAATTTCATTATCATTATGATCAAACTTTATGAAAGTGAAACAATAGTGTCATGCGTGTTGCAAGAAGTGACTAAAATGCCAGAAGCCAGGGGCTACTAACCCCTTCTCCTGTATAAGGTACTACTAAATTTAAAAAGAAAAACTTATTATTTTCTTTTTAGGTCACCCTAACTCAGTGGGATATGGCCAGTGTGTTGAAAAAAAAAATCAAGAGTGACCAAATATCACTGACCAAACTTGCCTTTAAATCCAGCCCATCATGACCTACTAATGTAAAACTGAGCTTTCTGTTTTTTTAAACTTAACCCTCTGTTTTCCATCAAGGTAAAGTGACCCAGTAAAGATAACACATTCACCATCATTCACTTGATAGCTGTTGTACTAGATTTTCACCAACATCACAGTTAAAATGACCCTCTCAAGCACATTACCAAACATCTTTCAGTGTACAGGCACTGTGCTTAACACCTCCAAAACCACAACATTCCATAGGCCTCCAGGAGCATGACAAAGTTGATGTATTAGCTCAACAACCATTAAATAACAAAAATGTTGAGTAAAATTTTTTGTCAAACAGTTTACAAAAATACTGTCAGAAAGAAACTAGCAAAAGAGATGGAAGTAGAACAGTACTGATAAGAATTAGCAGATCCATTATCCACCATAATGATATGTGTCAAGTTAAACATAACTAGGGAGAAAGTGACAAGATCAGTAATTGTAAGATGCTGTTACTACTAGACACTGGCTTGGCTATTAGTATCTGTGGCAGTATGGTTTGTATGGCGATGTCAGTGACAAAATGCAAAGTGTGTGGACAGAGACAGGGCCATACAATGAAGCATTTTATCTTAGAGTGAACAAACATCCAATATTTCAGAGACACCTTCATGCACACCTTACAAGATACGGCAAAACACTTCATTGTTAATGATAAGATATCTGAAATCTTCAGGTTGTAACCACATTTTGCATCAACTAGATGAACAAACTGTCTTTATAGAAACTGCAACTCAGTTATGACCAATGTTTTTGTGGTAATAAGACAAAATCTTTTGAGATTCTATTCCTTACTATACTGTGTACAAGAGCTAGATGCAGTAATTATAAAATATAAAGACTAATATTTCTTTCTAGTGGTGTAACAATGGTCAGTGGGATCTGACAAAGACCCATTGTTACCTCTGTAATGGTGTTTGTTGCACTGATGCTCACAGGATGAGCTGTGGGTAGTGCACCATAAAGTATCCACCCAAGCAATACAACTACTAACCATCAGCAAGCTACTGCATCACTACAACAAGGTCCTAGATGCACTAGAAGACAAAAAGAATGCAGATGTAATATATACAGACTTTGCAAAAGCTTTCGACAAGTGTGACCATGGCATAATGGCGCACAAAATGTGTGCTAAAGGAATAACAGGAAAAGTTGGTAGATGGATCTACAATTTCCTCACAAATAGAACACAAAGAGTAGTAGTCAACAGAGTAAAGTCTGAGGCAGCTACGGTGAAAAGCTCTGTTCCACAAGGCATAGTACTCGCTCCCATCTTGTTTCTCATCCTCATATCTGACAGACAAGGATGTCAGCCACAGCACCGTGTCTTCCTTTGCAGATGACACCCAAATCTGCATGACAGTGTCTTCCATTGCAGAAACTGCAAGGCTCCAGGCGGACATCAACCAAATCTTTCAGTGGGCTGCAGAAAACATATGAAGTTCAACGATGAGAAATTTCAATTACTCCGATATGGTAAACATGAGGAAATTAAAACTTCATCAGAGTACAAAACAAATTCCTTCCACAAAATAGAGTGAAAAACCAATGTCAAAGACCTGGGAGTGATCATGTCGGAGGATCTCACCTTCAAGGACCATAACATTGTATCAATCGCATCTGCTAGAAAAATGACATGATGGATAATGAGAATCTTCAAAACTAGGGATGCCAAGCCCATGATGACACTACTTCAGGTCACTTGTTCTGTGTAGGCTGGAATATTGCTTCACACTAACAGCACCTTTCAAGGCAGGTGAAATTGCTGACCTAGAAAATGTACAGAGAACCTTCACGGCGCGCATAACGGAGATAAAACACCTCAATTACTGGGAGCGCTTGAAGTTCCTGAACCTGTACTCCCTGGAACACAGGCGGGAGAGATACATGATTATATACACCTGGAAAATCCTAGAGGGACTAGTACCGAACTTGCACACGAAAATCACTCACAATGAAAGCAAAAGATTCAGCAAACGATGTAACATCCCCCTTATGAAAAGCAAGGGTGTCACTAGCATGTTAAGAGACAATACAATAAGTGTCAGGGGCCCGAGACTGTTCAACTGCCTCCCAGCATACATAGACCCCTGGCTGTCTTCAAGCAGGCACTGGACAAGTACCTAAAGTCGGTAACTGACCAGCCGAGCTGTGGCTCGTACGTTGGATTGTGTGCAGCCAGCAGTAACAGCCTGGTTGATCAGGCTCTGATCCACCAGGAAGCCTGGTCACAGACCGGGCCATGGGGGCGTTGACCCCTGGAACTCTCTCCAGGTAAACTTCAGAAGTGTGCTGACGTCACAATCACCTCTCTGACTGCAACATCTTCACCCCTCCTGTAGAGTTAACAGCAGAGGTATACATGAGAGTCAGTTACACTGTGCATAATTTAAATGCCATAAGCGTGATGGAGCAACATATTCACAAGTACCTCGAGTTACAGGAGAGTTACAAGATGCAAGAAGATACACCTCCAAAACCAAAATATCCCCACCCAATCTTCTTCAGAGTGCAAGAACAATACTTCTCACCTCTAGTCACACTATCCTCACCCATTCTTCAGAACACATGTACTGCACTTCCCACCTCTGGAATCACAATACCCCCACCCATTCTTCAGAACACATGTACTGCACTTCCCACCTCTGGAATCACAATACCCCCACCCATTCTTCAGAACACATGTACTGCACTTCCCACCTCTGGAATCACAATACCCCCACCCATTCTTCAGAACACATGTACTGCACTTCCCACCTCTGGAATCACAATACCCCCACCCATTCTTCAGAACACATGTACTGCACTTCCCACCTCTGGACTCACAACCCCCCTCCCCCATCCTTCAGAGAAGCAGTTAGTACTGTATTTTCCAGAATTCAAGTCCACCCTAATAATTCTCTGGCAATGACTCCACAAAAACAAAAAACACAGCCATGCTGAATACACACTCCACTACAGGTCCTCCATCACAAATCCGGCATCATTGGGACCTGTAGTGTGCCGGATTACTAAGTTTGCCGAATTACAGAGTGGTTAAGTTAGAATACACTTAATAAAATTAACCAACTTGTCTTACACAGTTCACTGAACATCAGCAAAAATCGAACATTTCCGCTACTTTGAGCTCAATTTCAATGTACTTTTCGTCATGAAAGCAATCAAAATCATGTCTATTTCTGTAATACAGTGGACCCCCGCATAACGATATTAATCCGTTCCTGAGAGCTCATTGTTATGCGAAATTATCGTTATGCGAATGAATTTTCCCCATAAGAAATAATGGAAATCAAATTAATCCAGGCAAGACACCCCAAAGTATGAATGTTATGCAGGGTTCTGCATGACATCGTAATGTACATATAGTGGAGAAGTGTGCCATAATAGTATGAATGTTATAATTGTAGAGAATAATTTTATAATTCATAATGTGCATTTGAGGGCACTGTAAAGTACTCTAACTGTAATTATAAAGAAATCTTGCTAGGGATTTATTTTCCAAGGGTGTTTGGGTATGCGGGGTAAGCGTGGCTTGGGGCAGTCACGTGGAGTCAGCATGGTGTGGAGGCTGGCGTCAGAGATGCTGTGTTTAAGCTAAGTTTGTAGTTGTGTACTCCTTTTGTTTAACCAACTCAAGCCATAGGCTCTTCTATGGCTTACCTGTATGTTCACCTAGGCTCTGACATGGTCAGGGTGCTGTGGGATGAGTGAGGAAATAAGAAATGGGGTTTGTAGTGGAGTAGTGACGGCCTGGCGCTGACTAGGCCTAGTGGTTATGGTGGCTGGACCTCCAGCCAGCTGTTTCTTGTGTACCCTCATTTGGGCGTTTAGGATTAAGGTGTGTCTAGAGTGTGTATATAATGTTATGTTGAATAAATAGATATATTTTCCTAACTGGAATTTTTGCCTAACCCTCTGTTAACCAACCCACTGAAGCAACACATACTGGTTTAGCGCTTTCTGTTTTGACTGGGATAGCCCTGGGTGGCCTGTTTATGCTTGAGATGTGTGTAACTTTTACCTTGGCCCTTAGACAAGGCTCAAGCCCCCAGCTATCCCACATTTCTGCATAACATGGGGGCCTGTATATGGGAGAATTATCAAATTTTAGGTGGTAATTCAAGTTTGCAACCTGGGAAGTCAATAATCATTCTTTACTGGGTTGGTCAGAGGAAGGATTCACTATAACACTCACACTAAAATGATAATTTAACTTTGTGTACGATACTGTTGGTTTTAGGGTGTTATTATTAAGTAATACTCTGTGAATAATTTACCTTTGTGTGCAATATTGCTGGTTTTAGTGTGTTCTTATTAATTAATACTCTGTGAATAATCTACCTTTCTGTGCCATCTTGTTGATTTTTAGGGTGTTATTAATACCTGATATTTTGTGCATAATTTCCCTTGCAAGTACAATCTTGCTGATTTTTGGGGAGGTTATGCTTACCTAATTTTCTGGGAATAATTTTCCTTTGCAGGTGCAGTAGCTCCATTTTTTCTGCCAGGATTTTCTTGTTGTGTACAATCCTGTTTAATTTTAGGGAATCACATGACAATCACTCCTTGTGAATATACTATTGCAGTGTATGTACTTTGCTGTGTGCTTTATTATTTTATATCAGTAAGGAGGGGTGTTAATGTTGCAGTTTAAAAACTGTAGTGTAAAGCACCCTTCTGGCAAGACAGTGATGGAGTGAATGATGGTGAAAGTTTTTCTTTTTCGGGCCACCCTGCCTTGGTGGGAATTGGCCAGTGTGATAATAATAATAAAAATCAGTAAGTTCTGTGGCTGATAGCAAGATTTGGTGCTATCATTTCCCAAAATGGCTGACACTAGTGAAAATTCTGGGGATGTCATGCATTTGGAAGGTGACATTGAATCAAATCCCCATGATAGGGACCTGGATAAGGAAGTAGTAATTTTACAAATGAAATTAGCCCTAGTTGCGGAAGAAAAGGAACGGTTAAGGATTGAGCGCACAAAGATCCAGGAACAGAGAGCCTTAGAGGAGCTTAGGGCTCAAGAAAGAGCTAAAGAGAGGCAGCTTGCTTCTCACCCAGACACAGACACGAAGGTAGATGTTTTTCATTTGGATAAAGCCATAAAATTTGTGCCCAAATTCCTAGAGAAAGATCCAGACCAGTTTTTTCTGTTATTTGAAAGTATGTCCAAATCCCAAATTTGGCCGGAAAAGGAATGGGCGACATTAGCAAGAACCCAATTAGTTGGTAAAGGGTTACAGGCTATTAGTTCTTTAGAAGGATCTGCCTTTTCTGATTATCATAAGCTGAAAGAGGTAGTTTTACTGGCTTATCAAATGTTGCCGGAAAGGTACAGGCAGAAATTCTCAGGACTAAAGTTTCAGTCAGGGCAGTCTTTGGTGGAATATGGTAAGGAGAAGATATCACTTCTAAATAGGTGGTGTCGCTCAAAGGGGGTGGTAGGCAATTATGAGGGTGTAATTACCTTAATTTTGTTAGAGGATCTTTTGAGAAATGTTCCTCCTGACCTTAAGGCATATCTTGAGGAGAAGGATCTTGATGATTTTAATAATGCTTTAGAGCTGGGTAACAGATTTTTAGCTAACCAAAAATTTGGTAGTAATTACCACCCCCCACATACTAATAATGATAAGTTTTCTCTGCCCACCAATAGGAATAAGAAATTTCATAAGTTTAAGCCACCCATTTATCAGCCTAATAATCACCAGAGTTTTAATAAGCCTAATTTTCCAGTACCTACCCGAGAAGGTCTTAAGTCGGTTGTCACAGGTCCAGGACTACCGGGGACAGGTAGAAAGAGTCCAGTTCCCCAAGATCAAAGGATCCAGCCTATGTCAAGTGTGCAGGGGGCTTTTAACCCTTTCAGGGTCCAAGGCCCAAATCTGGAGTCACGCACCAGTGTCCAAGAATTTAAAAAAAAAAAATTTGTTATTTTTTCTTATGAAATCGTAGAGAATCTTTTTGTGAAGGTAATGAAACAAAAAGTACGAAATTTGGTGGAAAATTGGCGAAATTATGGTCTCACGAATTTTGATGTGTCAGCGATATTTACGAATCGGCGATTTTGCCGACTTTGACTCCCATTTTAGGCCAATTACATTATTCCAATCAACCAAATTCTTAGCTATTTCACTAGTATTACTTCTGTTCTATCGATTAAGCACAAGAAATCGCCAAGTCAACTGTTTCAACTACAAAATAAAGTGATCGGAAATTGTTAATTTGGCTAATTTAACACAAAGTTCAAAATATTCCAATTTCAAAATAGGGTCCAGAATAAACAATGTAGGTATTCCTGGCACTAAACTAACATTTCCTCTGTTCATTAGTTATGTTTTGAGGCTTTACAAATAAATTCCATTTTGATTTTTTATTCACATAATGAATTTTTATTCACACCAAAAAATAGAAGATTTACTGTTATGCAATACTGTAATAATTGTATAAATATCATCACCATATTTGTGAATGTATATTAGACCCACCAGCTGACGTGTATTAGACGTGTGAGGTCGTTTGTTTACTCTTGAATATCGGCAAAAAATTTAACATTTCCGCTACTTTGAGCTCAGTTTCAAGCCATTTCCAGTGCTAAAACCAATCAAAATCATCTCTATTTCTGTAATATGTCTTCCATTCTATCAAATGAGACCAAGAAATCGCAAATACAACTATAAAAAACATACGAAAAAACACTGCAAAGTTGCTGTTTTAATCGAAAAATCATGATTTCAGTTTTTTTCTCTCATTATACACAGTGTACTGCAGGATCTGTTTTATGTGGTGCACACATACCACATAGATGTATTCTCTCATATCTAGGCCCAAATGTACCACTCACAGTTTATCAGAGTGAGCTGAGCTCATGGCGTAGATCTACGGTTTGGACACTCACCGTAAAGCCGTAGATCTACGGGACAGACCCTGAAAGGGTTAAACCTTATCACTGTACATATTGCAATAAACAGGGCCACCTGCAGCCATATTGTCGAAAGATGCTTAGGGACCAGGCTGCAGCAGATGCTTCTCCAGTAAGTACACCGGTTACACATGATGTTGCTTGCATTGCAGTCTTGCCCCAAGGTATCCAAAGAAGACCAGCTGTCTTAGACCTTCGGATGAAGGTCTATTCAAGTAAGTCTACTGTGGCCTTACACCAAAATGAAGGTAGGGTCATGGGTGTTATGTCTTTGAGGGACACTTGTAGCACATACACCTTGCTTTGCAGGGGTGTATTGCCATTGTCGGATGACACCTACACCGGATTGGACATTTTTCTTAAAGGGATAACTGGAGTCCCTGTCAGGACTCCAGTGCACAGGTTATGGGTAGAGTCTGCGTACCAGTCTGGGTACCTACCTGTAGGTATTGCAGAAGATGTACCTTTTGCAGGAGTTGACCTACTAGGCAACAACGTTGTGGGACTCCTCAAAAGTGAGGAATGTTTGGTTTTGCAGGATCCTGCTTTACAAGGTGGTAATGACCTAATTGGAGCAATGGTGCCTGAAAATTTTTCAGTGTGTTCTAGGACTAAACAGGGAAACAAGGCAGGAGCTGTGCCTCCCTGTGACCCTTCTGCACACTGTGGTGATGGTTTGGGCCTGGGGAGCCTGTTCATTGAGTCTGACCTGCAGGAGACTCGGAGCACTGCTGAACCGGCTCAACCGGAACTCGGTTGCAGAAGTGGTCTTGGTGCTGATGTGGGAAAAGAATCCCCTGACTCTGCAGCAGCTGAGTGAGGCCCAGGAAGGTTGTGACCTGAATGCTATTCATTTATCAGCTGTTGCAAAGGATGTGGTTCCCAAATTTACCAAGTGTTTATTTTGCAGAGTTGATCAAATGAGCAAGACTCTTTTTAAGAGGACCTGTGCTTACGTGGCAGCGGCAGAACTATTAAAGTGTCTTTGTCAGTATTTTTTACAGTTTCCCTGAAGGAACGGCATTTCAGTGTTAAGAGGGAGAGCTAAATAATCGGTTTTTTATTAAAAAATTCCTTTCCTAACAGGTTACCAGAGTCTATACCCTTTCTGAATAATTTTGTGTGTGTGGTTTTGAGATTTCTGGTGAAACATTTTTGTCTCTTAGGCTTTGCACAAATCACCAGAAGTCATATTTTATGAAATGTCATGTAGTTTTGAGGGGGCCTACTTGAGGTTAAATTTACCAATGTATATCATCCTAGGAGTCAAAGAAAAGCACCATGGTTTTCCCGTCTCTCAGGCAATGCATGCTTGTTTTACCCAGTACCAGAAGGACTGGGATGGGGGGAATTTCTCCTCCTTTTTCATTACCGTGTGGGGAAGCACTCTGGAATCATTAAGTCATGGGCTACGTGAGGATGGTGATGTTTCCCCAGCGGTGTTTTTTCTCAGTTTCAGAAAATGCTTGGCTAAGATGAGGTCGATGGCACTAGTGCACCAGTCTGCCAGTCTGCCCAGGATGACGTGGGACCATGAGGTGGTGCTACACATTCTGGAAGCTGGAGAGATGGGATTGGCATTGGAGCCGGGTCCTGGGAAGGCTATGATGGAACTGTGTGGGGGCTTCAAAATGATGGTGGATAAGGTCCCTGAGAAAGATAATGTAAGCAGGAAAACTGTAAGAGATTGTGGAAGACTTAGATCTTCTGAAAGACTGGTTGTAGTGTTGGCTCAGCCATGGTGCACCTTAGTGAAAGAGTTTTGGGATGCTGAAAAATGGAGCCATGTTAACCCCCATGAGGTAAAGGTTTTTGAAATTTGTGCAATGTCAGCAGGCCTGGCATGATGTAAGCTGGGGTGAAATAGGTTCCTTGAAGGAAGTGAAGTGTTTATTTCTAGAGACTGTGTTTGTATCCAGGGAGAGTCGGTGGACATTGTCTTTTACTGGTCTCACACTAGGTGATACCTTGAAAGCGTGCACTGACTGCCGCCAGGTACATTTAAGAAATAAGGTTTTGTCTCCTCTTTATGAACTACATGCAAAGTGTGTGAATGAACCGTGGGGGGGGGGGGGTCATCTGATTCCCATGACCATGTGTGCCAAGGACACACCCATATTTGTAACTTTAATATCTCTGTACATGAACCTTTTGTATGCCATTAACCCTCAAGATCTTTTATGTATAATCCTGAGTTACCCACCCCAGGTTTTGCAAAATGATACAGGAGTTGGGGAAGTCTTGTTGCAGGGTAGAGCAGGGCAAGTAATGCCACTCGGCTGCTTCTCGGCAAAAAGTAACAGGCACCAAAGAAGTTATACTACCATAGAAAAGGAGACTCTTGCTTTAGTGTTTGCCGTGCAACATTTTTGAGGTGTATATATCATCATCAGTTCACCCTATAACTGTGTATAGTGACCATAATCCTTTACGTTTCCTTCACTTAATGAGGAACCACAATCAGAGACTTATGAGGGGGGCCTTGTTTCTCCAACCTCTTAATCTTGTGATTCATTATGTGAAGGGAGTGGAGAATGTGGTTGCTGATGCCTTGTCTCATATTTAAAGTGCACGATGTAGTGTATAGATCACTTATCTATTCTTATTTTGCAGTGATTTGTGGTAGACGAGTAAATGGAACCCTGGACCACCCAAAGGAGAAGGGCAGGTTGAGCTGGAGCTGGAGGTATCAGGATTCCCTAGTGTGTGTGTGTTTTGGGGGGTAGTCACATCAAGTGCCATGCCTAGGTAAGGTATGCTACTTTTTTTTTTAGGTGTTGGCTGGAATGCCTCGCTTCTGTTTTATGTTGGTATAGGGACTGTTGGACCTAACGTTTTAGTGAATGTGGGGCTGGTTGTGATGCCCTCCACTGTTTGGGTCATGTCTCTTGATCCGAGGTGTTTTGGTTCTCCAGGACTCTTTTCAATTTTTCCTTTTTGGGATCACTGCTGGGGTGACTCCAGGGTCCTTGGAATGACATGTAGGTGTCGGCCTGGAAGGTCCACCTTTTGGGGGTCTTCAGTGATGACTCCAGGGTTTTACGGCGACAGTCCTACCAACAAGATTTATGTGACTATCCACCCATTGTTTTTGGGGCCTGATATTTTTCCCCCTCCTATGCTCTCCTGATTCTAGCAGAGGTGTCATGGGGAACCACTTTTGTTTACTAAAGATTGCTGTGAGATGGGAGTGATAATGTGATGTTCCTTTCTAAGTAGAATTTAATATGTAACATCTGTTTTTCTTTTCTTTGAATTACTCCTGGAAAATGTATTTACTGTTAAAAAGATTATTTTTTGGTGGCACCTACAGTTTGGTCTGCCTTGCAACATACTGAGCTTTGGTGTTACTTCATAAAACGGCATTCCTCAGGGGCACTTTTGTACAAAGTTAACTTGCTCGTTTATAAGTTTGCTTGATGTAATTTAGGTAAAATGCATCAACGCAAGTGTCTGGCCAGCGCTGTGTTGTGATGGTGCCTTTTCCTAACACAATTGTCTAAGAGCGTGACAGTGGGCTCGTTTGGCATAGAACTTGATCACTTTTATGTTCAGCGAGTTTCACATGTCAGCAGTCTAGTACCTCAGTTTGTTAATATTGCATATTTGTAGTACCAAAAGACCATGATTGTATGGTGGTCATTCCCCAGTTATCATTTTGGCCGTTGCCTCAGACCTTAATGTGGGGTTTATTTTCTTTCTTTTTCCTTTTGCCTAGCGGTGTCCATAGGGACCCCACTAGCAGAGTGAGACCTATGGTCTGGGGGTGGGGGTGTTATGCAGGGTTCTGCATGACATAGTAATGTACATATAGTGGAGAAGTGTGCCATAATAGTATGAATGTTATAATTGTAGAGAATAATTTTATAATTCATAATGTGCATTTGAGGGCACTGTAAAGTACTCTAACTGTAATTATAAAGAAATCTTGCTAGGGATTTATTTTCCAAGGGTGTTTGGGTATGCGGGGTAAGCGTGGCTTGGGGCAGTCACGTGGAGTCAGCATGGTGTGGAGGCTGGCGTCGGAGATGCTGTGTGTTTAAGCTAAGTTTGTAGTTGTGTACTCCTTTTGTTTAACCAACTCAAGCCATAGGCTCTTCTATGGCTTACCTGTTTTGTTCACCTAGGCTTGACATGGTCAGGGTGCTGTGGGATGAGTGAGGAAATAAGAAATGGGGTTTGTAGTGGAGTAGTGACGGCCTGGTGCTGACTAGGCCTAGTGGTTATGGTGGCTGGACCTCCAGCCAGCTGTTTCTTGTGTACCCTCATTTGGGCGTTTAGGATTAAGGTGTGTCTAGAGTGTGTATATAATGTTATGTTGAATAAATAGATATATTTTCCTAATTGGGATTTTTGCCTAACCCTCTGTTAACCAACCCACTGAAGCAACACATACTGGTTTAGCGCTTTCTGTTTTGACTGGGATAGCCCTGGGTGGCCTGTTTATGCTTGAGATGTGTGTAACTTTTACCTTGGCCCTTAGACAAGGCTCAAGCCCCCAGCTATCCCACATTTCTGCGTAACAATGAAAAAAAAATTTTTTACCACATGAAATATTAATTTTAATACACACACTGAAAAAGACATGCACAGTTACATGACACTTACCTTTATTGAAGATCTGGTGATGATTGATGGGATGGGAGGAGGAGAGAGTCTTACTGTTTAGAAGGGGAATCCCCTTCCATTAAGACTTGAGGTGTCAAGTCCTTTTCCGGGGTTACTTCTCTTCTTCTTTTAATGCCACTAGGACCAGCTTCAGAGTCACTGGACTTCTGTCGCACAACATATCTGTCCATAGTGGCCTGTACCTCCCGTTCCTTTGTGACTTTCCTAAAGTGGTTCACAACATTGTCAGTGTAATAGTCACCAGCACGGCTTGCAATAGCTGTGTGAGGGTGATTGTCATCAAAAAATGTTTGCACTTTAAGCCACATTGCACACATTTCCTTAATCTTTGAAGTAGGCAACTTCTTCAATTTCTCTCTCCCCTCCACGAAGCAGATTCCTCAGGTGTGGCCTCATGCTGATGAAGATGATCTAGCAGCTCATCAGTGGTTAGTTCTTCATTGTCCTCCTCCACCAACTCTTCCACATCATCCCCACTAACCTCCAACCCCAAGGACTTTCCCAATGCCACTATGGATTCCTCAACTGGCATAGGATTCCCAGGGTTAGCCTCAAACCCTTCAAAATCCCTTTGGTCTACACATTCTGGCCACAGTTTCTTCCAAGCAGAGTTCAAGGTCCTCTTAGTCACTCCCTCCCAAGCCTTACCTATAAGGTTTACACAATTGAGGATATTAAAGTGCTCTCTCCAAAACTCTCTTAGAGTCAATTGAGTTTCTGAGGTCACTACAAAGCACCTTTCAAACAGAGCTTTTGTGTACAGTTTTTTGAAGTCTGCAATAACCTGCTGGTCCATAGGCTGCAAGAGAGGAGTGGTATTAGGAGGCAAAAACTTCACCTTAATGAAGCTCATGTCCCCACAAAGTCGCTCTGCCACGTCTGTAGGATGACCAGGGGCATTGTCTAACACCAGGAGGCACTTAAGGTCTAATTTCTTTTCAGTTAGGTAATTTTTCACATTGGGGGCAAATGCTTGGTGTAACCAGTCATAGAAAAAGTCCCTAGTGACCCATGCCTACTGTTTGCCCTCCACAGCACACACAAATTAGCCTTGAGGATATTCTTTTGCCTGAACGCTCTGGGAGTTTCAGAGTGATACACTAATAAAGGCTTCACTTTGCAATCATCACTAGCATTGGAACACATGAGAAGAGTAAGCCTGTCTTTCATAGGCTTATGTCCTGGGAGTGCCTTTTCCTCCTGAGTAATGTAGGTCCTGCTTGTCATTTTCTTCCAAAACAGGCCTGTTTCGTCACAATTAAACACTTGTTCAGGTTTCAGTCCTTCACTGTCTATGTACTCCTTGAATTCCTTCACATATTTTTCAGCTGCTTTGTGGTCCGAACTCACTATGCCTTATCACACTATGTATGCCACTACGCTTCTTAAATCTCTCAAACCAACATTTGCTGGCCTTAAATTCACTCACATCACTAGTTGCAGGCATTTTTTTAATTAAATCCTCATGCAACTTCCTAGCCTTTTCACTTATGATCACTTGAGAGATGCTATCTCCTGCTATCTGTTTTTCATTTATCCACACCAATAAGAGTCTCTCAACATCTTTTATCACTTGCGATTTGTTTCAAAAACACAGTTGAACCTTTGGCAAGAACAGCTTCCTTGATTGCCGTTTTCTTGGACACAATAGTAGCGATGGTTGATTGGGGTTTACTATACAACCTGGCCAGCTCGGAGACACGCACTCCACTTTCATACTTAGCAATGATCTCTTTCTTCATCTCTATAGTAATTCTCACCCTTATTCCTGTAGGGTTGGCACTAGAAGCTTTCTTGGGGCCCACGGTCACTTATTTTGCAGATAAAATCACCAAAAACACTGTAATAATACGAAATGTTCCGACTGTATGCTTGGATGTTACCGCGGAGGCTGGCTGGTAAACAATACCACCGGCGGAACATGCGAGGCTGGCTCAGGCCGCATATTAGACGCGTCTCGGACGAATAGCGTTGAGCAGGTTTTTTAGCGGTATGCGAGGCAAAATCTTAGCGATAAAATGTATCGGTATGCAGATTTAACATTATGTGATGCCAACGGTATGCGGGGGTCCACTGTATATCTTCCATTATATCAAACGAGTCCAAAAAATGAGAATACAACCATAAAAACCATACGAAAATATACTGCAAAGAGGCGGCGAATGGCTGAGAAGTGAACTCCCTTATTTATCATCCGTCATTTTTGTTTTTGTTGTATGTTAAGAAGCATCTTTCCATCATACATTGCCCAAGTTTCAATGAGATAGCCCAACAAACAACCGAGAAAAAAAATTTACCAAAAATCATAAATGGCAAGCCCAAGCCAGGTACTGGAAATAAGTCACTTTGTCTGACTTTTCTGGGTTATCCTAGGTTTTCTATACATATATTGCTATGTATGATAATCTATGTAACTGTATTTGTGTATACCTGAATACTTATTTACTTCTAGTCTGTCAACTGAGTACAAGAAACTGCCCATTCACTTATTTCAACTACCCAATAAAGTGGCCAGAAATTGGCAATTTGGCTGATTTCACACAAATTTCAACAGATGCCAATTTCAAAATAGTGTCCAGAATAAACAATGCAGACATTCCTGGCACTAAAATAACATTTTCTCTGTTCATTAGTCATGGCTCCAGGTCCTCCTTATATTACTCTTGCTTACCATTTGGAATTTTTATTCAAAAAAAAAAAAAATAAAAGATTTACTGTTATGCAGACTACTGCATTATTGTAATAATTGTATAAATAATGTCAATCCATTCTTACTCCGTACTGGAATTTAGACTGGCAGGCGGACAGGTATTGGACGGTGACGTCATTTGTTTACTCTTGAGCTTCGCTAAAGAAAAGAACATTTTCGCTACTGTGAGCGCAATTTCAAGGTACTTTTCGTCACGAAAGCAATCAAAATCATATCTATTTCTGTAATATATCTTTCATTCTATCAAATGAGACCGAAAAAATGAGAATATAACCATAACAACCATACAAAAATATACAGCTAAGCGGACGCTAATTGTAGACAGCCTGTACTGTCTGCACAGACAGCCCATGCTGTCTGCCAGCTTAGTTCATATTTCGCGCCATGCTGGTGCTGCCACCTAGAGGCCTTGCCACTTCAGTATGCCCAGACTTGCCTCCGCCTCACTCACACAGCGGCCTAGCAGCAAGACACAAGTACTCCCAGCTCTCTCTCGTGGGATGGCCCTGCCCGGGCCATGGGCACAACACAAGCCTGTGTACCCACCACGACTTAATAATAAACGAAGAAGCCTCCGAAGACGTATCATTAACCACCCGCTTGCAGCACCTACCAAACAAAACCGTTATATTGGTACCAGCGGTGGTCGCAGCAGTGTGTTTGCCCAAAGCGAGGAAGGAAGAGGGATGAAGTCATCTTCACTTCATCATCCCATGCAAGAAGCATCCGTCTCTCAACAAGTTATCCTGATGTCGTGTCTGCACATTTGAGCATCCAGACACAGGTACAAGCAGGATCCAGGCCGAAATTTACCGAATTTCTTCGAGAATTGTAAGTGGCGTCACAGTGACCCCACGCTACAGCGTCCCATGCTGTTTCTCAAGTCACGTGTTCAGCATCACTTGTATGTTGCTGTTGTTATTCAGCTCAGCACAGCTGTTTCAGCAAGCCAGAGGTGAGTTTTGTGGTGATTTCTGCGTCCAGTGTGAGTTCTCTACGTATTTGTGGGTGGGGGAGGAGAGGAGAGGAAGTGGCTGTTCCTCACCTTGCCCATGCTCGCCCTACTCACGCTCACCCGTCTACCATACACCACTCACCACTGCCCACTCCCTCTGCTGTGTTTTCTGCTGTTTTCCAAGTGAATTCATTGCCAGAGCTGTGTATCCGAGTGCCCGAGGCCACTCGAAGCTACGTGGACCAGCATGCCATGTAGATCATGACACCACGTGGATCATGACGCCACGTGGGTGTGGGCGATGTCACGTGGATCTACCAGCCACGTGAGTTACCAGATGTCCCAGGCCACATGCTGTGGTCTGCTGCCCGCATTACATTGACGTCACCCACGATGCTGCCCAACTTCATGACGTCATGATGTCTGCCTGACGTCACCTCGAGATGTCTGCTGACGTCACCTCGAGATGTCTGCTGACGTCACCTCGAGATGTCTGCTGACGTCACCTCGAGATGTCTGCCTGACGTCACCTCGAGATGTCTGCTGACGTCACCTCGAGATGTCTGCTGACGTCACCTCGAGATGTCTGCTGACGTCACCTCGAGATGTCTGCTGATGTCACTTCGAGATGTCTGCTGATGTCAGTGCTGCTGACGTCATCACGCCTGACATCACATGATGTCACATCGAGTGTTTCTAGTAATTATTTCAGTATTGTCGAGAAGATCGAGAGAAGATATATGTCGTGTTAATTAATTCCTCTCAGTCAGTGTTCTCACATTTTAGTATATGTCTTAGTGTCAGTTTTATGCACAGAAAAGCATCATTTGCTAGTTTAAGCCATGTTGTACCGCGGTGTGTGTAAAGTTTCCGTGTGTCCAGTGAGGTCTGAGCCAGACCTGAGTAGCACCACTGTGTTAAGTCACCTGTGTGACCAGTGTGTTTGACAGCTGATTACTCAGCCCTGAGCGTATGAGCCCTCTTGTACAGAAAGCTTTTATGCTCGTCGCTCATGTTGTTCTGCAGAATCGTACCTGCTACGATTCCCATCGAGATTTGTTTCACTTCACCTCCAGACCTTCAGAGTGCAGTTATATGTAGAGAAACAAGTCTGGGGACGCTTAGACTAACCTCTGCTATAACTCCAACTGTCGAGAGAATGACATGCTGTGTCAGCCTCATGTCACAAGCTTCAGTGAGCAGCCTGCACATAGAAGATGTCACTTTGACTGCTAGCTCTCTCACTGCAGTCTGGTGTATGATGTTACGACTCCCAGATGTTTCGCCCAGTCGTCTCTGCCCCGACTCGCTCCACAACTCACTCCACGCTCGCCGGCAGTGACAGCCCAGCGACAGTACCAGTCGAGAAGTGTCCTCCTGAGTCGCTTGCCAGAAGTCCTGCCCAGTTGCCGAGTTTTGTCGACGCCTCA
This sequence comes from Cherax quadricarinatus, assembly GCF_026875155.1. Taxonomy (NCBI): domain Eukaryota; kingdom Metazoa; phylum Arthropoda; class Malacostraca; order Decapoda; family Parastacidae; genus Cherax; species Cherax quadricarinatus. The sequence continues at coordinate 35,321,977 of NC_069399.1, forward strand.
CTCGAGGGCACCAGCATGTTGTGCCCCAGGTTGAGTGAAACCTGCAGCGACTCCTACGATGACTGCTTCACCGTTCCAGAGGAGACCGTACCCTGTTACGTCACAGCTCAGCCGCAGCGATGTCTCCTGTGTTGCAGTATCTGTCCAGATGCAGGAAGGCGTGCAGTGATGCCCTTCGACGCTCACTGCCTATGACCACGATGTTTAGCACACCCCACATGTTTTTTTCTTCCCTCCCTGTAGGAAGTTTTTTTTCCATGTCCATATGTATATATGTTTTTATTTTGTGTTCTGTGCCCTGTCCCTACGAGAGAGACCGAGCTAATTTTACCACCAGTATTGTCGCGTCGGGACGACGTGCGGTAGGTGGCCGAGCATATGTAGACAGCCTGTACTGTCTGCACAGACAGCCCATGCTGTCTGCCAGCTTAGTTCATATTTCGCGCCATGCTGGTGCTGCCACCTAGAGGCCTTGCCACTTCAGTATGCCCAGACTTGCCTCCGCCTCACTCACACAGCGACCTAGCAACAAGACACAAGTACTCCCAGCTCTCTCTCGTGGGATGGCCCTGCCCGGGCCATGGGCACAACACAAGCCTGTGTAACCACCATGACTTAATAAAGTAAGAAGCCTCCGAAGAAGACTTATCATTAACCACCCGCTACCATACTACCAAATAATCCCGTTATATAATGGCTGAGAAGTGAACTCCGCTATTTATGGTCTGATTTCTTTCATTTTTGGTGTACGTGAAGAAGTATCTTTCCATCATACATTGCCCAAGTTTGAATAAAATAACCCAACAAACAAATGAGAAAATAATAATAATAATATAATAATAATAATAATAATAATAATATCTTTATTTACTACACGTACATGTACAAGGTATACAGGCCTAGCTGACATCAGTAAGTTTATTCAGGTATACACAAATACAGTTACATAGAATTATCATACATAGCAGTATATGTGTAGAGAACCTGGGATAACCCAAAAAAGTGAGATAGAGTGATTTATTTCCATTGGGGTCCTTTTACCTTATTATTATAATACAAATGTTATAATATTTTCTTATTATTCTATAATGAAGATAACATCTTATTATCATACTAAAAAGACTATCTACTACACGAGGGTCATTAAGACTATCTACAATACGAGGGTCACTATCTACAATACGAGTGACATACTACTGTATAGAAAGGCACTTGTTATGCTGAGTATTTCAAGAAAATTAGGTCAGTGTCCCAGGATAACACCCACACTAGTCGACTAACACCCAGGTACCCATTTACTGATGGGTAAACATAGACAACAGGTGTAAAGAAACACGCCTAATGTTTCTACCCTGGCTAGGAATCGAATATTTACCAAAAATCATATATGGCTAATCCAAGCCAGGTACTAAAAATAAGCCACATTGACTTTTTTGGGGTTATCCTAGGTTCTCTACACATATGCTGCTATGTGTGATAATCTATAGAGAGAAAATAACTTTTGTTTCATGTTTATGGTGGAGTACGAGTGTATATCATAGTTAGCCCTGTGCTACACTCTGTTTTCTCTAATATAAGCCACCAAGACAAGGATAGGAGAATGGTATTTGTTTACCATATCCTCTTCATAACTCTGTCGAACTGCTCGGTGTTATGCCAAATATTGTTCATTCTGGAGTATTTAACATGTTTTATGTTATTTATATTGTTTCTTATGTCATATTAGATCAACTGTGATAGGCAAATAAGCTATAGTGTTGATATTAGCGCAATAATAAAGCATATTCTCCTGCTTCATGAGACTGAGCTCATGGTAACCGGCAGTGGCTTCAAAGCTACCTTATCTTTAATGGATAATGTACTGTGTAGGTGCTTTACATAATGAGAAGTATTTCTTTTATTCATTGGAGCCATGGCTACCTGGAGTCTACCTGGAGGGAATTCCGGGGATCAACGTCCTGCGGCCTGGTCCACGACCAGGCCTCCCGGTGTATCAGGGCCTGATCAATGAGGCTGTTATTGCTTGGCGCACATAATCCAACGTACGAACCACAGCCCAGCTGATCCGGCACCGTCTTTAGGTATCTGTCCAGCTCCCTCTTAAAGACAACCAGGGGTCTTCCCGTAATGCCCCTTATTGCTGGTGGGAGGCTGTTGAACAGTCTTGGGCCCCGGACACATTGTGTTTTCTCTTAGTGTACCAGTGATGCCCCTACTTTTCACTGGGGGTATGTTGCATCGCCTGCCAAGTCTTTTGCTTTCGTATGGAGTGATTGCTGTGTGCATATTGGGGACCAGTCCCTCCAGAATCTTCCAGGTGTAGATTATGATATATCTCTCTCACCTGCGCTCTAGTGAGTACAAGTCAAGTGCTTCCAGGCGCTCCCAGTAGTTAAGGTGTTTGATGGAACTTATACATGCAGTAAAGGTTCTCTGTACATTCTCTAGCTCTGCAATTTCACCTGCCTTGAATGGGGATGTTAATGTACAGCAGTATTCCAGCCTAGAAAGAATAAGTGATTTAAAAAGGATCATCAATGGCTTAGCATCTCTTGTCTTGAATGTTCTCATTATCCATCCTATCAGTTTCCTAGCAGATGTGATAGTGGCAGTTTTGTGATCCTTGAAGGTGCGATCCTCTGACATTACCACTCCCAGGTCTCTCACATTACTTTTCCTCTCTATTGTGTGATTGGAGTTTGTAGTATACTCAGTTCTAGTTATTATTTCCTCCAGTTTTCCATAATGGATTAGTTGAAATTTGTCTTCATTGAACATCATATTGTTCTCCGTTGCCCATTGGAAAACTTGGTTTATATCTTCTTGGAGGTTAACAGTGTCCTCAATGGATGACACTCTCATGCAGATCCTAGTATCGTCTGCAAAAGATGATACAGCGGTGTGGTTTACATCTCTGTCTATGTCTGATATGAGAATAAGGAACAGGATAGGTGTGAGTACTGTGCCTTGTGGGACAGAGCTCTTCACTATGGCAGCATCTGATTTAACTCTGTTTACCACTACTCTTTGTGTGCGATTGGCTAGAAAGTTGAAGATCCATCTCCCTACTTTGCCGGTTATCCCTTTAGCAAGCATTTTGTGTGCTATTACACCATGGTCGCACTTGTCAAAGGCTTTTGCAAAGTCTGTGTATACTACATCCGCATTCTGTTTGTTTTCCAGTGCATCTAGGACCATATCATAGTGGTCAAGCAGTTGCGAAAGGCAGGAGCGACCTGCTCTGAAACCATGTTGCCCTGGGTTGTGCAATTTTTGGGAGTCCAGGTGGTTTGCTATCCTGCTTCTTAGAACTCTCTCAAAGATTTTTATGATGTGGGACATTAAAGCTATTGGTCTATAGTTCTTAGCTACTGCTTTGCTGCCACCTTTATGGAGTGGGGCTATATCTGTTGTTTTTAGTGACTGTGGAATCTCGCCTGTGTCTAAGCTCCTTCTCCATAACATACTTAGGGCCCGTGAGAGGGGTTTCTTGCAGGGCTAAAAATAAGCAGGTTATAACAATAAATGGAGAAAAAGAAATTGGAATGGCTTATGCAGCAAGTAGCGCCACCAAACAGTACCAGCAGGTTGGTGTGGCGACCCTGGAAATTTGAAATTATGCTAGCCAAAATTAGTGCCGAATAACTGAAGGAACCGAATAACTGATTGCCGGATTTGTGATGGCGGACCTGTATCAGATATCACACCAGATATCAATCACCTGGGCTCAACCCTTCAGACTTTTCAACCAGCTAAACTTAGATTTGCTACAAGCTTATTTGTTCCAGAGGTTACTGAACTGAAATGTACTTGTAGTAATATGCTCGGTGCTATGCTTACTTGCAGTCTGCCAGAGAGAGAGAACTGCAACTTAAGTTTCCAAAGTTGGTACTTAGTGTCCGATTTTCTGGTCGATTCCTCAATTTTCATAACTGTGATACTTGAGTGAGGTATCCCTTCACTTGTGTAATATCTGAATGAGGTATCCCCTCACTTATATAATACCTGAGTGAGGTATCCCCTCACTTGTATAATACCTGAGTGAAGTATCCCCTCGCTTGTATAATGCCTGAGTGAGGTATCCCCTCACTTAGTAACATATACAATGTAAATAAACAGAAATTTACCGTCAATTTACAGACCACGGTTCGAGCCCCTCATCCACCCTTCAGTTTATTTATTGACAGTTGTATATTATAACTTAATCTGAGTTCATATATACTGTGTCCCTCTCAAGATCTCCACACTGTAAGCACATGAAAACACTGAAGTTTTCATTTATATTTTTTCAATTGTGCTATTTTTTGTATATTTGCAGACAGGCATTTTATTGCAACCTCTTCCATGTATGTACATCTTTCTTTCAACACACCGGCCGTATCCTACCGAGGCGGGGTGGCCCAAAAGGAAAAACGAAAGTTTCTCCTTTTACATTTAGTAATATATACAAGAGAAGAGGTTACTAGCCCCTTGCTCCGGGCATTTTAGTCGCCTCTTACAACACGCATGGCTTACGGAGGAAGAATTCTGTTCCACTTCCCCATGGAGATAAGAGGAAATAAACAAGAATAAGAACTATAAAGAAAATAGAAGAAAACCCAGAGGGTGTGTATATATATATGCTTGTACATGTATGTGTAGTGTGACCTAAGTGTAAGTAGAAGTAGCAAGATGTACCTGAAATCTTGCATGTTCATGAGACAGAAAATAGGACACCAGCAATCCTACCATCATGTAAAACAATTACAAGCTTTCGTTTTACACTCACTTGGCAGGACGGTAGTACCTCCCTGGGTGGTTGCTGTCTACCAACCTACTACCTCTAATGTATATACATATATACATTATATGTAAAACAAGCTACAGCAGAATAGAAAACACTAGCACAAGGCCTCTCACATTTTTGTACTTCATCAGGAGTTATGCAATGTTGAAAGACTTGCAACAGGTAGGTTGAGGGGGAAGATTCTCTCGGGAATAAGGAAGAGTGTGCAACACGTGTACTCCGCCATGTAAGCTAATTAATACGGCATGTTCACTATAAATATGCCACAATTTTGAAACAGTATTAACAAAAAAGGGAGGAAGGGGCTAGTAACTCCTTCAAAATGTGAAACTTTTGTTTTTCTCTTTAGGTCACCCTGCCTCGGTGGGATACAACTAGTTTGCTGAAAAAAAAATAAACAAAAAAAAGTGTCAACATCTGGTGTGTTAACCAGTGGTCTTTTGTAGTCAATATATACCTTGTTTATAAGCTGTGAATGTTTGTAGTCTGGGGTATTTGTATGTTGCATCAAGAGAAAGGAAAGAAATATTTTACACACAGAGTCAACAAAGGCAAGCACAACACAGTTAATAATGAAGACTTACCTCATCTACTGCATGTGGTCTATTAGTTGCAGCAATAACCATAACATCTGGTGTGTGTGTCATGAGGGAGAGAAGCTCAGAGAACAGACCACCACTGCCTCCACGTTCACCACACAAAGTGTCCACCTCATCCATGAAGATGATGGCTGGTGCTGCCTCGCTCGCTCTCCTGAACACCTTGTTCAACGACTTCTCTGTCTCACCAACGTACTTGGATAATACATCTGAACACTGCAAGTGTAACATTCATCAAATACATTAATACAACACCAACATTTAAGATATTACATAATAATTTTTCTTAACACACAGGCAGTATCCCACTGAGGCAGGGTGATCTAAAAAGAAAAACGAAAGTTTCTCTTTTTAAATTTAGAAATGTATACAGGAGAAAGGGTTACTAGCCTCTTGCTCCTGGCATTTTAGTCGCTTCTTATGACACGCATGGCTTACGGAGGAAGAATTCTGTTCCACTTCCTCATGAAGAATATACGTACAATGTGTATTGAGGAAATACCATAATACAACATATATATTATTTGATAAAATACATTAGGATACATAAAATACAATACTGTACATTACAGTATATGATAAAATAGTAATACTACAGGAATAATTTAAGATAAAATAATGAAATAGGGATATATGATAAAATGCAAAAGGTGCAACTGTGATTACGAAACAGCGACCGCAAGTGTTAGAAAATGTTGAGAGACTGTTATTGGTGTGGATAAATGAAAAACAGATAGCAGGAGATAGCTTCTCTCAAGCGATCATTTGTGAAAAGGCTAGGAAGTTGCATGACAATTTGGTAAAGAAATTGCCTGCAACTTGTGGTGATGTGAGTGAATTTAAGGCCAGCAAAGGTTGGTTTGAAAGATTTAAGAATCGTAGTGGCATACATAGCGTGATTAGGCATGGTGAGGCTGCCAGTTCAGACCACAAAGCAGCTGAAAAATATGTGCATGAATTCAAGGAGCACATAGAGGCTGAAGGATTGAAACCTGAACAAGTGTTTAATTGTGACGAAACAGGCCTGTTTTGGAAGAAATTGCCAAGCAGGACCTACATTACTCAAGAGGAAAAGGCACTCCCAGGACATAAGCCTATGAAAGACAGGCTTACTCTTCTGATGTGTGCCAATGCTAGTGGTGATTGCAAAGTGAAGCCTTTATTGGTGTATCACTCAAACTCCCAGAGCGTTCAGGCAAAAGAATATCCTCAAGGCTAATTTGTGTGTGCTGTGGAGGGCAAACAGTAAGGCATGGGTCACTAGGGACTTTTTCTATGACTGGGTACACCATGCATTTGCCCCCAATGTGATAAATTACCTAATAGAAAAGAAATTGCACCTTAAGTGCCTCCTGGTATTAGACAATGCCCCTGGTCATCCTACAGACTTGGCAGAGCGACTTTCTGGGGACATGAGCTTCATTAAGGTCAGGTTTTTGCCTCCTAATACCACTCCTTTCCTGCAGCCCATGAACCAGCAGGTCATTTCCAACTTCAAGAAACTGTACACAAAAGCTATGTTTGAAAGGTGCTTTGAAGTGACCACAGATACTCTATTGACTCTAAAGGAGTTTTGGAAGGATCACTTTAATATCCTCAATTGTGTAAACCTTATAGGTAAGGCTTGGGAGGGAGTGACTAAAAGGACCTTGAACTCTGCCTGGAAAAAACTGTGGCCAGAATGTGTAGACAAAAGGGATTTCGAAGGGTTTGAGGCTAACCCTGAGAAGCCTATGCCAGTTAAGGAATCCATTGTGGCATTGGGGAAGTCCTTGGGGTTGGAGGTTAGTGGGGAGGATGTGGAAGAGTTGATGGAGGAGGACAATGACAAACTAACCACTGATGAGCTGCTAGATCATTTTCAACAGCAAGAGGCCAGACCTGAGGAAACTGCTCCGGAGGAGGGGATAGAGAAATTGAAGTTGTCTACTTCAAAGATTAAGGAAATGTGTGCAATGTGGCTTAAACTGCAAAGCTTTTTTGATGAAAATCACCCTCAGAAAGCTACTGCAAGCCACGTTGGCAACCTGTACAATGACACTGTTGTGAGCCACTTTAGGAAAGTCATAAAGGAACGAGAGGTACAGGCCTCTATGGACAGATATGTTGTGCGACAGAAGTCCAGTGACTCTCAACCTGGTCCTAGTGGCATTAAAAGAAGAAGGGAAGTAACCCCGGAAAAGGACTTGCTACCTCAAGTCCTAATGGAGGGGGATGCCCCTTCTAAACAATAGGTTCAACACTCTCCCCTCCTCCCATCCCATCAATCATCACCAGATCTTCATTAAAGGTAAGTGTCAATTATTCTATTGTTATTATTCTATTGTTATTATTATTGTAATTATTCTATTGCATTAAACTTAATATTTTATGTGGTAAAAGTTTTTTTTTCATACTTTTGGGTGTCTTGCACGGAATAATTTGATTTCCATTATTTCTTATGGGGAAAATTTATTCGCTTTCCGATAATTTTGGTTTATGATGAGCTCTCAGGAATGGATTAATATCGCAAACCGGGAGCCCACTGTATAAGATAAACAACAGTGATATTACAGGATTAAGATAAAAAAGTGTGAACATAATAATGGTATATTGTAGTATATGGCTTAATATATTAGATTTAGAAGTATTAAGAGTCAGAGGTGCATTATATATGGTGTCATATATAGTTATTATTGAAAGAATTAAGAGTAAGACGGAGAATAGGATAGCAGATGAACAAGGAGGCTTTAGGAAAGGTAGAGGGTGTGTGGACCAGGTGTTTACAGTGAAACATATAAGTGAACAGTATTTAGATAAGGCTAAAGAGGTCTTTGTGGCATTTATGGATTTGGAAAAGGCATATGACAGGGTGGATAGGGGGGCAATGTGGCAGATGTTGCAGGTGTATGGTGTAGGAGGTAGGTTACTGAAAGCAGTGAAGAGTTTTTACGAGGATAGTGAGGCTCAAGTTAGAGTATGTAGGAAAGAGGGAAATTATTTCCCAGTAAAAGTAGGCCTTAGACAAGGATGTGTGATGTCACCGTGGTTGTTTAATATATTTATAGATGGAGTTGTAAGAGAAGTAAATGCGAGGGTCTTGGCAAGAGGCGTGGAGTTAAAAGATAAAGAATCACACATAAAGTGGGAGTTGTCACAGTTGCTCTTTGCTGATGACACTGTGCTCTTGGGAGATTCTGAAGGGAAGTTGCAGAGATTGGTGGATGAATTTGGTAGGGTGTGCAAAAGAAGAAAATTAAAAGTGAATACAGGAAAGAGTAAGGTTATGAGGATAACAAAAAGATTAGGTGATGAAAGATTGGATATCAGATTGGAGGGAGAGAGTATGGAGGAGGTGAATGTATTCAGATATTTGGGAGTGGACATGTCAGCAGATGGGTCTATGAAAGATGAGGTGAATCATAGAATTGATGAGGGGAAAAGGGTGAGTGGTGCACTTAGGAGTCTGTGGAGACAAAGAACTTTGTCCTTGGAGGCAAAGAGGGGAATGTATGAGAGTATAGTTTTACCAACGCTCTTATATGGGTGTGAAGCATGGGTGATTAATGTTGCAGTGAGGAGAAGGCTGGAGGCAGTGGAGATGTCATGTCTGAGGGCAATGTGTGGTGTGAATATAATGTAGAGAATTCGTAGTTTGGAAGTTAGGAGGAGGTGCGGGATTACCAAAACTGTTGTCTAGAGGGCTGAGGAAGGGTTGTTGAGGTGGTTCGGACATGTAGAGAGAATGGAGCGAAACAGAGTGACTTCAAGAGTGTATCAATCTGTAGTGGAAGGAAGGCGGGGTAGAGGTCGGCCTAGGAAAAGTTGGAGGGAGGGGGTAAAGGAGGTTTTGTGTGCGAGGGGCTTGGACTTCCAGCAGGCATGCGTGAGCGTGTTTGATAGGAGTGAATGGAGACAAATGGTTTTTAATACTTGACGTGCTGTTGGAGTGTGAGCAAAGTAACATTTATGAAGGGGTTCAGGGAAACTGGCAGGCCGGACTTGAGTCCTGGAGATGGGAAGTACAGTGCCTGCACTCTGAAGGAGGGGTCTTAATGTTGCAGTTTAAAAACTGTAGTGTAAAGCACCCTTCTGGCAAGACAGTGATGGAGTAAATGATGGTGAAAGTTTTTCTTTTTCGGGCCACCCTGCCTTGGTGGGAATGAGCCAGTGTGATAATAAAAAAAAAATATATTAGATTTAGAAGTATTAAGAGTCAGAGGTACATTATGAGAAAACAATGTCTGCTGGGAGATGATCCTCATCTTGTACTTGTCAACAGTTTTTACTTATTTCAATTACCTATTTGAGTACAGTAGGGCCCCACTTTAAGGCATTTTGCTTTACGGCATTTCGCTTTATGGCCTTCTGCTAATACGGTCACTTCAAATTATGACCAACACTCTCTATACAGCTCCCCCCACCTGACTTTCTAATACGGTCATCGTGCCCCACCCGGTTTGTTTACATTCTTCGTGAGATCCGTAAGCACTAAGTCTCTCCATTATGTCTCGAAACTCCAAAATTTCAAGTGTTTTTAAAAGTTATTTCATATTTTATATATACTCGGATAATTATACTTATGTATACCTGTACCTAAATAAACTTACACACTGTGCTAGCATACAGGTACACATTAAAATCAGTAAGAGTATGTTATGTCTTGAGACACCATATTAGTAACGATAATAATAATACATAATAATAATAATAATCACCGAGTCTCATTAAATGTCGTATATTACATTAATATATATATTTTCATTAATCCATCTACGATATTTTTTTCAAAATTATATAATTAACACGATACATAACATATAAAGATGATAATACGCCCCATAACGGGATGGGAAAATTCTTGTTAGGAAAACAAATGTAGGTCAACTGTACACAATCACGAACGAGAATGATCTATCACGATTTCTCAGGGATACTAATCTTACAGAGAATATCTAAACAATGTCCAACCTAAAAGCCTACGTAGTGTAGTGTATGTTTTGCTCCATTATTGTTCAAATTTCATTGTACAATCTCTTAGTAATTATATAATCAACTACCTCATTTTGTGATTTTACTAGTAAGCATAAGTCACCTTATGTAATTTTCTTATTTACTATTGTTTGCTTAAACATTAGCTGAATTGATACTTTCTCTGTCCATATTAACTACCTCATATTTTTTTAAATACAAATCAATTGATATTACTTACTAAAATTAATAATTACCATTTTTACTAAAATTTTTCAATTTACTCTCAACATTTTTGACATTTAATAACCTTACTTGTCTAATTACCTTTATCTGTTTTAAAAACCACATTTACTATCTTAGAGTACTCTTAATTACCTTGTACTGCCATATAACCTCTAGTATAACTACCAGTGCAATTTTGAATGAATAAACATTTACTTTTTCACTTTTTTGTAATCATTATTACTTACTAAAATTTTATTAAACACCATATTATACCAGTCAATTTTACTTTTGTACATTAAACATTATTTTATACTTCCCTTTAACATTTTGTTGCCAAATTTTCAATTTTTGTATATTCAACTCCAACCTTATATTATCCTTTGTACCTGTGTCCCTGTGTATCTGTGTACCTGGTACCTGTCTACCATCTTACTATCATATTAAAAACCAAGCATTACCATTGTTATTTTTTACTATTATTCTTTTGGTACTTTAATTTGTGAATTTTATTTTGTCAATTTAAATCTAGTTTATTTCTTGATCTTGTCAACAACATATACCAGACTCTAGTGCAATTGCAAGTACCATTTCAATTTGTATTTTTATATTATAAGTTATATTGTAAGTCCTACTCTAAGATTTTTTTCATATCTTGGGTGACTATATTGTGTGTGCAATTAGTGTATATTTCAATTATATTATTGTTCAAGGCCCTTAACTATCTTTTGCTAACTAGTACCAACTACCTCATATTTTTTTTTTTTCTACTTTTTTTTATTCTTTTGCTACCTTAACTTGTATATTTTATCTTGTCAATTTAAATCTAGTTATACTCTAATTCTTGTAAAAAAACTTATTAACACCTTAGTGCAATTACAACTGAGAGTCTTGTGCCTTTTTTATATTATTAGATTAAACTCAGTTGTACTATAGGTCATTCCCAGCTCAATACATAGTCAGTACCAAAGTCATTTTAAATTTGACCATAGTGTAATTACTAGTGAGAGCCTGGTGCTATTTTAATTTGTATTTCTATATTATTAGATTAAACCTAGTTGTACTATTGCTCACTCTAGGTCAATACATAGACTATAACCAAAGTCATTACATTAGACCTTAGTGCAATAAAATGTGAGAGTCTTGTGCTATTTTTAATTTGTTTTAAAATTATTTGTTTATACCTAGTTGTACTTTAGCTCATTCCAGCACAACACACAGAGAACACCAATTTATTATGTGTATTAGTGACTATACTCTACATGACAAAATGCTATAGCTATTACTTGTCCAAACTTCCCACCACTACAGATATCAGTACTAAAACTCAACAAACAAATCAGGATATAAATAACCATAATTTAAAACCTAGAAGATGATTGATCATGTTGATCCTGATCTAACCTACATAATCTGACACACAATCAAAACCTATTGGAAAGTAACTGCCTTTACTTACACGCATCACAAGTCGCACTATCCTAAACAATGATAAAAGTCTATCAGTACTTAACTACAACATCAGGTCCTTAAGCAAACACTATGATGACCTCCCTGGCACTCCTTGAATCACTAAAAAACACCCTTTTCTGCATTATTTTTACTGAGACCTGGCTTTAAAAAAGGACACAATAGATATCTACCCTCTACCAGGATACACAGCAATCCACAACTGCAGACCATACCAAGTTGGGGTGGTATTGCAATCTATTACTCTAACCAATTATCTTGTATCGCACCAATTGCTTAGTGATGAATATGGAGAATACATTTTTGCTAATTTTACGTAAAAACCTTAAGACGCCTATAACAATTGGTGCCATTTCCCGGGATACCCCCACTAACACCCAAATTTCAGTGGAAATAAAGGCACTAATAACAAACAGACAAATGAATAAGCACCACCTTCTTTTTGCTGAGACTTAAACATAAACCCTTGGGCCTACTAGATGATCAGCCTGAAACTGATTTCATCAAAAATATAACAACACACTTCTCATACCAAAAATAACAAACCCAAACCAGGCCACTAAAACAATGCAAACCATAATGACCACATATGGACCAATAACACCCCCCTTAAATCGGGGAAAATCACGAAGCACTACAGACCACTCCCCTCCCTTTTCCTCTTGAAAAACATTAGTAAACCACCCTTAAACAACAAAGCCATTTAGACCCATGATGAGGCCTCAATGGGAAGTTAAAGCTGACCTAAGACTGTTGACGGGCCTACAAAAATTCTCCGGGCCCAATGGTATTGACGACGGGACAGAAATTTTTTCTTAACAAACAATTAGACATCAACAAAATTGTCCTATAAAAACGAAACAGTCACAAACAAAGGGCTTGGTTGCCCAGGCTAACCAGCACCATTCTGAAATCCTTGATAAAAAAACACCATTATGAAAAACAAATAGACAGGGCTTAATAACAAAGATATTTTTAAAAACACTATTCAACATTTTCTCCCCAAAGTAAATAAAGAAACCCAAAAAACATACTACCCCATAGTTTCACTACAAAAAGGGGGAGATATAAAAAAGACCTGGAAAACCTCTCTCAGATTCTGGGGACCCACAAACTGAAAAAAAAAAGAAATTGTCCAACTAAACCAAATAAAACACCACTACATCCCACTACACAGCAACAAATAAACATTTTTCTAAAACCAAGGTTCTAATCTCCCCAATAAAATCCCACGTACCAATGCCCAGGGGGGGACTACCTAGATGGGGAATTTCCCAAATTTCCTTTCTACTTGCTCCAACTGAGTCCACGGGAAATCACCCCAGATTATAAAGTCCCTTAAAAATAACTCAGGAATCGTCTCAGTCCCACCATTTTTGACAAGAGAGTGGGCCCCGCCCTCGCAAACATCCATTTCTTTTTAACAATCCTGAAGCAGCACCTTCCCAAACACTCAAGACGGCAAGGGTTTAACCAATACATAAAGGTTACCCCACAGATTTAAAAACAATAGGCCTACAAACACCCTTGCTATCCAAAATCTTTTTAGAAACTCGTCACAGGACATTTCATTTATAACGCCCAAACATACCAACCCCTGCCAATTTGGTTCAGGAAAAAAAAAAAGCCAACGATGCAATTAAAAAATGCTAGATCTGCTTTACACAGCATTGGAAAATAAGGGAAAATCCACTAGGGAATTTTTATTGACCAAGAAAAACTTTTTACACAGTAACCACAGCATCCTACCCACAAACTTGACCTTATGGTAAAAGGGCCCCGCGCTTGATATTTCAAAACTTACCTTACTAAAAGGTATCAGTAGTCACCATTAAAGACACGCATCAAAACACAACCCCTTGATACTGGAGTTCCGCGGGAAGTGTCCTTGGGCCCCCCGCTCTTTCCCCATAACATCAATGATCTTCCAAACGTATCTCCCACACCGAACCCCATTTCTTTGCTGACGACACACTTATGCATCTCCCCCTAACTTGCAACCCTCAAAAACCATTGTTAATGAACGATCAAAAATCAACTGGGGAAGCCAATAAACTTTTTTCTTTCGTTGACAAAACCCACTACATTATGTTTGGGAGCAAGCAGGGGAGCGCAAATTAACATTAAAATCACAACACTCTAATTACCAGGCATAAAGAGGGCAAATTCCTAGGCCTAACCTCAACCAACCTAAATTCAGCCCCATTCCAACACATAACCAAAAAAGTATCCAAAACGGGTTTGGGATCCTCTCCAAGATACGAAAATACGGCCGCAAACTGCCCTTTTCACACTAAAACCATTCACTTAATTATCCATACCTTACCCATGCACTGGCTTGGGGTTCAACTGCGCCCAAAAACACCTAAAGCCAATAATCCCAACAAAAAGCCGCAGTAAGAATAATCACTAAATTCCCTCCTGGCAACAAACCCCCCCACTCTTCATAGATCTAAATTTTTCTCCCTTTCAGTAATCCACACTTAAAACTGTCAATCACATCTACGACCTTAAATTTTCCCAAATTAACCTTGACCTAAAAAGCTTTCTTGATAGTTTGGGGCAGAACCCACAGGCACAACACCAGACACAAACATCTCTATGACATTCCCCGTGTCCGACTAAACCTTTACAAAAATTCAATGTATGTCAAAGGCCCTAAAATCTGGAACACCCTACCTGAAAATTCCAAAACTGCAGACACATTCATCACCTTCAAAACTACCATCAGAAAACATCTTATCTCCCTGATACACCCTGTCAACTAATAATACAAATACCACCTGGTGGTTCACACTTACACTCACTCACCCATTTGACCATAAACAGAAATATCAATCTCAATCTCAAAATAATGAATCTTAACTATTCAAAAGTTGGCCTGTGATACTCCAATACTGAAACTATGTATAGTGCCAAAACAAAAGCATTCACAATGCTAAACTCACAACTAGTATTTAGTCACTTAGCCATAATACCAACTTATCTCATAATTCTGTAACATTTTAAACCTAAGATTTAATATAAGTCTGCCCAAAATGCCTAGCCATGCTAGGCATTCTAGTGGTACACTCTGTAATTATTATTTTACTACATGCAAACCACACAATAACCAAATTCTGTAAACTCAGCATTGTAATAGTTATAGAGAATAAAGTTTGAATTTGAATTTGAATTTGAATTTGAATAGTAGAATAGATAAACATAAATATGAGATGTGGTAGCCAAACAACTTGTACGAGTGACGCCATATTAGTAATAATAATAATAATAATAATAATAATAATAATAATCACTGCATGACAGTGTCTTCCATTGCAGACACTGCAAGGCTCCAGGCGGACATCAACCAAATCTTTCAGTGGGCTGCAGAAAACAATATGAAGTTCAACGATGAGAAATTTCAATTACTCAGATATGGTAAACATGAGGAAATTAAATCTTCATCAGAGTACAAAACAAATTCTGGCCACAAAATAGAGCGAAACCCCAACGTCAAAGACCTGGGAGTGATTATGTCGGAGGATCTCACCTTCAAGGACCATAACATTGTATCAATCGCATCTGCTAGAAAAATGACAGGATGGATAATGAGAACCTTCAAAACTAGGGAGGCCAAGCCCATGATGACACTCTTCAGGTCACTTGTTCTATCTAGGCTGGAATATTGCTGCACTCTAACAGCACCTTTCAAGGCAGGTGAAATTGCCGACCTAGAAAATGTACAGAGAACTTTCACGGCGCGCATAATGGAGATAAAACACCTCAATTATTGGGAGCGCTTGAGGTTTCTAAACCTGTATTCCCTGGAACGCAGGAGGGAGAGATACATGATTATATACACCTGGAAAATCCTAGAGGGACTAGTACCGAACTTGCACACGAAAATCACTCACTACGAAAGCAAAAGACTTGGCAGACGATGCACCATCCCCCCAATGAAAAGCAGGGGTGTCACTAGCACGTTAAGAGACCATACAATAAGTGTCAGGGGCCCGAGACTGTTCAACTGCCTCCCAGCACACATAAGGGGGATTACCAACAGACCCCTGGCAGTCTTCAAGCTGGCACTGGACAAGCACCTAAAGTCAGTTCCTGATCAGCCGGGCTGTGGCTCGTACGTTGGTTTGCGTGCAGCCAGCAGCAACAGCCTGGTTGATCAGGCGCTGATCCACCAGGAGGCCTGGTCATAGACCGGGCCGCGGGGGCGTTGACCCCCGAAACTCTCTCCAGGTAATTACATTAATATACACATTTTCATTAATCCATCTATGATATTTTTTTTCAAGATTATATAATAAACATGATACATAACATATAGAGATGATATATACACCCCATAGTAGAATAAATAAACAAATATGAGATGTGGTAGCCAGACGACTTGCACGAGTGACAACAAGAATAACGTTTTCTCTAGTCCAACATAAGAGAAAATGTGTTACTGGGGTTAACTGTAGAAAATTATTCCTTTCGTATGTAAGTAAGCAAGTTTATTCAGGTATACACAAACACAGTTACATAGATTATCATACATAGCAGCATATGTGTAAAGTACCTAGGATAACCCAAAAAAGCCAGTGCGACTTATTTCCATTGCTTTCACTCAGAGCTTCATTTCTTCTAAAAATGGTGTTACATGAGAATGGGAGTGTTGTTCTTCATTTATTCTACTGTATCAATGTAGACAACTTGTATGCAATGTAACTTGTACACAAACCAGATGTGTATGCCTGGTTTGTTTAAAATACTTGCGTTCACCTGGTTTGTTTACATAACTCTGCACCTGTCCTCTCTCATGTACTCATTCTCTCTCTCTCTCTCTCTCATTTATTCGTTCTATCTTGTTTATTCATCCCTTGACTGTCGCAACTCCCAATCCTGAGGTCTCCTGGTGTCGCAAAATTTCCCCCTCCAAAAAGAAGACTTTTTCTTATGAAATGATAGAGAATCTTTTCCGATTGTAATGACACCAAAAGGACAAAATTTGATGGAAAACTGACGGAATTACGTTCTCGCGAAGTTAGCGACCTCAGTGATATGTACACCTACCATCCGACTTACGACTGAGTTCGGTTCCGAGAAACCGGTCGTAAGTCGAAATGGTTGTAAGTCGAACTTTACTATTGAATATCAACAAAACATTTTTGTAATGACTTTATTTTATTGTTTTATTTTGGTATTTCATGTTTTACTTTAATTTTTATGTTGTTAGTATGGTATTTTATACTGTAAGGTTTAGGATAAACACTGTGTACAACACAAATAGTTGTTTATTTCCCAGAAATTTGGCATAAAAAACACGGCCGTAAGTCGAGTGGTTGTAAGTCGAGCAGGTAGTAAGTCGGATGGTAGGTGTATTTACAAATTGGCAATTTCGCCCAATTTGAGCCTTACTTTCGGCTAATTCCATTGTTCCAGTCAACCAAGCTCATAGCTATTTCTTTAGAACTCCATTTTTTCTATTGATTGAGTACAAGAAACTGCCCATTTACTGATTTCAACTACCCAATAATGTGGTCAGAGATTTACTGTTATGCAGACTACTGCAATATTGTAATAATTATACAAATAATGTCAACCCATTCATGACTGCATATCAGAATGGCTACTTGGACATTTATTGGAAAATGACATCATTTGTTTACTTTTGAACATCGGCAAAAATCAAACATTTCCCCTTCTTTGAGCTCCATTTCAAGGTTCTTTTCATAGTAAAACCAATCAAAATCACCTCTATTTCTATAATATGTTTTCCATTCTATCAAATGAGACCAAGAAAACGAGAATACAACCATAAATACTATACGAAAATAGACCACAAACTCAGCATTTTAATTAAAAATAAAAACGGTGGGAGTTTTTTTTTCTCAATATGCACTGCGTGCTGCAGGATTTTTTTATATGGTGCACACTGACCACACAGACCCATTCTCTCACATGTGGGCCTACCAGCTTTCTCCTGCTTGATTTGAAGCCGCTAGAATTTATGAGTATATACAGTGGACCCTCGCCTAATGAACGCATCACATAACATTAAATCCGCCTAGCAATACATTTTAGCGCAAAAATTTTGCCTCAGCTAGCACTAAAAAACTCGCCCAACGCGATTCGTTCCATTCGAGATGCGTCCACCTGTGGACTGAGGGCACATCACTTGTCCCGTGGGTGCCAGTGTTTACAAGCCAGCCACCGCACTTGCACCCAAACATACACTGGTAACATTTCATATTATCACAGCGTTTTTAGTGATTGCACCTGCAAAATAAGTCACCATGGGCCCCAAGAAAGCTTCTAGTGCCAACCCTACAGCAAAAAGGGTGAGAATTACTATGGATATGAAGAAAGAGAACATTGCTAAGTATGAAAGTGGAGTGCGTGTCTCCGAGCTGGCCAGGTTGTACACAAAACCCCAATCAACCATCGCTACTGCCCAAGAAAACGGCAATCAAGGAAGCTGTTCTTGCCAAAGGTGCAACTTTGTTTTTGAAACAGAGATCGCAAGTGATATAAGATGTTGAGAGACTGTTATTGGTGTGGATAAACAAAAAACAGATATCAGGAGATAGCATCTCTCAAGTGATCATATGTGAAAAGGCTAGGAAGTTGCATAACGATTTAATTAGAAAAATGCCTGCAACTAGTGGTGATTTGAGTGAATTTAAGGCCAGCAAAGGTTGGTTTGAGAGATTTAGGAATCGTAGTGGCATACATAGTGTGATAAGGCATGGTGAGGCTGCCAGTTCGAACCAAAAAGCAGCTGAAAAATATGTGAAGGAATTCAAGGAGTACATAGACAGTGAAGAATTGAAACCTGAACAAGTGTTTGTGACAAAACAGGCCTGTTTTGGAAGAAAATGCCAAGCAGGACCTACATTATTCAGGAGGAAAAGGCGCTCCCAGGACATAAGCCTATGAAAGACAGGCTTACTCTCTTGATGTGTGCTAATGCTAGTGGTGATTGCAAAGTGAAGCCTTTATTGGTGTATCACTCTGAAACTCCTAGAGTGTTCAGGAAAAACAATGTCCTCAAGGCTAATTTGTGTGTGATGTGGAGGGCAAACAGTAAGGCATGGGTCACTAGAGACCTTTTCTATGACTGGTTACACCATGCATATGCCCCCACTGTGAAAAATTACCTCCTGGAAAATAAATTGGACCTTAAGTGCCTCCTGGTATTAGACAATGCTCCTAGTCATCCTTCAGACGTGGCAGAGCAACTTTTGGGGACATGAGCTTCATTAAGGTAAAGTTTTTGCCTCCTAATACCACTCCTCTCCTGCAGCCCATGGATCAGCAGGTCATTGCAAACTTCAAAAAACTCTACACCAAAGCTATGTTTGAAAGGTGCTTTGTAGTGACCTCAGAAACTCTATTGACTCTAAAGGAGTTTTGGAAGGATCACTTTAATATCCTCAATTGTGTAAACATTATAGGTAAGGCTTGGGAAGAAGTGACTAAAAGGACCTTGAACTCTGCCTGGAAAAAACTGTGGCCAGAATGTGTCGACAAAAGGGATTTTGAAGGGTTTGAGGCTAACCCTGAGAGGATTATGCCAGTTGTGGAATCAATTGTGGCATTGGGGAAGTCCTTGGGGTTGGAGGTTAGCGGGGAGGATGTGGAAGAGTTGGTGGAGGAGGACAATGTAGAACTAACCACTGATGAGCTGCAAGATCATCTTCAACAGCAAGAGGCCAGACCTGAGGAAACTGCTCCGGAGGAGGGGATAGAGAAATTGAGGAAGTTGCCTACTTCAAAGATTAAGGAAATGTGTGCAATGTGGCTTAAAGTGCAAACCTTTTTTGATGAAAATCACGCTAACACAGCTATTGCAAGCCGTGCTGGTGACTATTACACTGACAATGTTGTGAAACACTTTAGGAATGTCATAAAGGAACAGGAGGTACAGGCCTCTATGGACAAATATGTCGTGCAACAGAGGTCCAGTGACTCTCAAGCTGGTCCTAGTGGCATTAACCCCTTGACTGTCACAACCCCGAATCCTGAAGTGTCTCCTGGTGTAGCAAAATTTAACCCTTTGACTGTCGAAAGGCCCAATCCTGAACTGTCTCCTGGTGTCGCAAAATATTCGAAAAAAAAAAAAAAAAAAATTCTTATGAAAATGTTAAGATTATTTTTCTGATTGCTTTAGTCCAAAAAAAAAAAAAATTTCCCCATCAGTACTTACTGAGATGTAGAGCGGCGACTGCCGCTCATCCGGTAAACTTTGATTTACTTGTATTTGATGGTTTCTTGTTTTTTTCACTATTTATTTTTTTCACATAACTTTTGTGGCCTGTGAGACCAAATTATTGTGCAATGTTCAAATATACACTCGTTGAATGTAACACAATTACAGTGGACCCCCGCATAGCGACTTTAATCCGTGCAAGAGGGCTGATTGTTATGCGAAATGTTCGGTATGCGAATGAATTTTCCCCATAAGAAATAATGGAAATCAAATTAATCCGTGCAAGACACCCAAAAGTATGAAAAAAAAAATTTTACCACATGAAATATACATTTTCCTACACACAAAGAGAAGGATACATGCACAATAGTAGAGTAGTACATGCACAATATATATTGTGCATGTACTACTCTACTAAATGAAGAATAAATGACACTTACCTTTATTGAAGATGCAGCAATGACTGATGAGACACTGTGTCCTGGGAGTGCCTTTTCCTCCTGAGTACTGTAGGTCCTGTTTGGCATTTTCTTCCAGAACAGGCCTTATCACACTGTGTATGCCACTACGATTCTTAAATCTCTCAAACCAACCTTTGCTGGCTTTAAATTCACCAATATGAGCACTAGTTCCAGGCATTTTTCCCTGTTCACCTGGGTGTTAGTCGACTGGTGTGGGTTGCATCCTGGGAGACAAGATTAAGGACCCCAATGGAAATAAGTTAGACAGTCTTTGATGACACTGACTTTTTTGGGTTATCCTGGGTGGCAAATCCTCTGGGGTTAATTGTTTCTTGGTATTCTCAATAAGCCACACCAACAATGGTGCTACAGCAGCAGCAGCAGCTGACGGTGGTACAGCAGCAACAGACGATGCTACAGCAGCAACAGATGATGCTACAGCAGCAGCAGACGATGCTACAGCAGCAACAGACGATGCTACAGCAGCAGCAGACGATGCTACAGCAGCAGCAGACGATGCTACAGCAGCAGCAGACGATGCTACAGCAGCAGCAGATGATGCTACAGCAGCAGCAGACGATGCTACAGCAGCAGCAGATGATGCTACAGCAGCAGCAGACGATGCTACAGCAGCAGCAGATGATGCTACAGCAGCAGCAGACGATGCTACAGCAGCAGCAGACGATGCTACAGCAGCAGCAGCAGCTGACGGTGGTACAACAGCAGCAGCAGCTGACAGTGCAGCAGCAGCTGATGGTGGTACAGCAGCAGCAACAGCTGTACCACCAATAGTAGCGATGGTTGATTGGGGTTTATTATACAACCTGGCCAGCTCGGAGACACGCACTCCACTTTCATACTTATCAATGATCTTTTTCTTCATCTCTATAGTAATTCTCACCCTTATTGCTGTAGGGTTGGCACTAGAAGCTTTCTTGGGGCCCATGGTCACTTATTTTCCAGAAAAAATCACCAAAAACACTGTAATAATACGAAATGTTCCAATTGTATGCTTGGATGTTACCGCGGAGGCTGGCTGGTAAACAATGCCACCAGCGGAACATGTGAGCGTGGCTCAGGCCGCACATTGGACGCGTCTCGGACGAAGAGCGGTGAGCGGGTTTTTGGGCGGTATGCGAGGCAAAATTTTTGCGAAAAAAGCGAGCGGTATGCGGATTGTACGGTATGCGATGCGTGCGGTATGCGGGGGTCCACTGTATAGCAAAAACACTCGTATCATTATAATGTTGCTAAAACTTGTTTACACAAACAATATAAAAAATTGTTTATTACGATTGTTCTATAATATATATACCTATGTACAATCACTGGACACTTTTCTAGAACTGCTGCAGCTTGTGGAATTCTTTGAAACATGGGTATAAGCACAATGGTGTTTTACACTCACACATAAAACGAGTGTCTCTGCATTTTTGTGGGCGTTTTGTGGTATGTCCACAGACAAAACACCTCTTCTGAGCATTTTTCTTGAGAGCAGTAGCAGGCAGTGGTATGGGGTAGTGATCACCAGGCCTCAGACGAGAGGACATGTGTTGATAATTTTGTGGGCGCTGGTCTATTACAGGTGTTGTTTCTTGACACTTGAATATTATTTATCTGATGACTGACAAACAAAATTTACCATATTTGGGTTTGTTCTTGATCTTCAACTTGTACATATTATAAGAATTCAGCATGGAAATGTCAAGAAGATGGAAAAACAGTCTTATGTACCACTTATAACTTTTGCAAACACAGTCAGCAAACCCAATCTGCATGTCACATTTGTCCACTAAGTGCATATTGAGGTTGTAATCCATCACAGCTGCAGGTTTTACAATGGGTTCATTGGTCTCTCTATTCTGCTTGCCAGTGTCTACCATTTCTTGTCGGTGAACTGATGTCAGCAGTGTGACATCACGTTTGTCATGCCACCAAAATGCCATGATGTCATTGGCAGCAAACACCTGCACTTCACCTCTACAACTGCCAGCATCGAACCTAGGCATATGCTTACGATTTCCACACACTGTGCCACACACATCTGTCATGTTCACTCTCAAGAAATCACTGAGTATAGGGCTTGTGTACCAGTTGTCAGTATATAAAATATGCCCCTTACCAAGATATGGCTCCATCATTGTTCTAACCACATCACCAGAGATACCCAGTAACTTTCTGGTATCTTCCAATGTTTTACCGCCAGTGTACACAATTATATCCAAAACCAGACCAGTTTTGCAATCACACGAAATAACTTTATACCAAAGCGTTTCCTCTTGCTTGGTATATGCTGTTGAATTAGACACATGTGCAACTCTTGGGTATCTTTATTGAGGAAACCTTTCGCCACGCAGTGGCTTCATCAGTCCACACAAAGGAGAAACTTGAATAGATTGATGGACTGACCACATCGACTCAAGGCTGAGGGACTGATTACCTCATTCTCCTCCTGTTCTTCAAGTTTCTCCTTTGTATGGACTGATGAAGCCACTGTGTGGCGAAACGTTTCCTCAATAAAGATACCCAAGAGTTGCACATGTGTCTAATTCAACAACATGTCGGTTCTCTGAACCATTCATCTACAATTTTGGTATATACTGTTTGAATGAGAGTCTTCCTTTGAACAAAATCAAAGACTCATCAATAACAAGCTTCCTGAAGGGATAAAAATACATACAGCACTTTTGTTTCAGGTATATAAACACACGTCTGATCTTATATAACCTGTCACTTCTGTCAGGCCTTGTTTTGTCTGAAAAATGTAACATACGTAACAGTAACACAAATCTATTCACTGGTATAATGTCACTGAAAGCAGGGGTTGAAATCAGGCGGTCTGTCGTCCAGTATGTGTTGACACTGTGCTTATACACATGTGGCATAAGCATTATTGTGGCAAAGAACAGATACATCTCTGCCACAGTTGTGTCCTTCCACTGGTGTAGGTGTGATCTTGCTGACAGAATAGTGCTTGTCATGGTGTACTCAAAGTATGTATTGCTTTCCCTGACAATAATGTCCATCAGGGGTTCATCGAAGAACAACTGAAAGCATTCCAGTTCAGTGGGATTGTTCCCAAGTGTACATGATGGCTGTATTCCACTTTGTCCTCCATCAAAGTCATGGGGACTGGGAACAAACTCGTCATCTTGCTGCCAATCCCAGATGTGGTCAGCTGGTGGGTTCTGGATATTGTAATGTGGTTGTAGTTGTGCAGGTTGTGGTTGTGGTTGTTGTGGGAGTGTGGGGTCGGGTGAGGCTGGTTGTAGTTGTGCAGAGTCAGCAGCGTGGGTAGTAGCGTGGCCCGCTACTACCCACCATCACTGCCACCATCACTATCACCACCACCGCCTGCTGCCTCACTTGCATCATTGATACCCATCGTAACAATATCGTCATCTTCACTATCAGGTCGTGGTGTAGGGCCACGGGATGTGCTCTGAGATGTACTCCTTCCTCTTGGAAGAGCATATGGCACACTACCAGACCGCAGGCAACGTCGTATATACTACCGCTTCACTGGGGAATATTCACCCTCACTGTCACAACTAGAGCTGCTTTCAATAACCTTGAAATCACTATCATTATCACTTACACTGCTCACATCTGAGTCTTGTACATGGGCAAATAGTTTCCTCTTTCGTCCTGGTACAGGTGAACATGAACGAGCCAGCCCAGCACCAGAGGTGGAAGGTTGTGGGTCATCTGGGGTTTCATCACTAATTACGTTATCCTGGGCACTTTTTTCGGTCACACCCGCTTCAAAACCAGGGAATTCACTTTCACTGACACTTTCATCGCTGTTTGAGCTATCACTTGGGAACAAAAGACCTCCAATCCGCTGAGGAGCGAGGAACTTCTTACTGCGAAGCATGGTGAAAATAGACTACCAAGATGGCGTTCCCACAATGCACCGCTGAGTCACAGATTTTTTCACAGGGTGCATACCCACCACTGAGACCCATTCTCTCTCATGTAGGCCTACCAGCCCTCTCCCGCTTGATTTGAAGCCGCTAGAATTTATGCGTATAGATACGTCAAACACGGTATCTCCCATGACGTATATATGCGACCACGACAGCCAAGGGGTAAAAAAAAAAAAATTATTTTTTCTTATGAAATGATAGAGAATCTTTTCCCGATTGTAATGACACCAAAAACACGAAATTTGATGGAAAACTGACAAAATTACGCTCTCGCAAAGTTAGCGACCTCGGCGATATTTACAAATCGGAGATTTCGCCCATTTGTAAATATTGAGCATTATTTTCAGCTAATTCCATTGTTCCGGTCAACCAAACTCATAACTATTTTTTTAGAAATCCATTTTTTCTATCGACTGAGTACAAGAAACTGCCCATTTACCAATTTCAACTCCCCAATAACGTGGTCAGAAATTTGCAATTTGGCCAATTTCACAAAAATTAAAAAATATGACAATTTCAAAATAAGGTCCAGAATGAACAATGCAGACATTCCTGGCTCTAAAATAACATTTTCTTTGTTCATCAGTCATGTCTCCAAGCCCCTCTGATATTACTCTTCCTCTCTATTTTGAATTTTTATTCAAACAAAAAATAGAAGATTTACTGTTATGCAGACTACTGCAATACTGTAATAATTGTATAAATAATATCAACCCATTCATGACTGCATATTAGAACGGCTAGTTGGACATTTATTGGACAATGACAACATTTGTTTACTTTTGAACATCGGCAAAAATCAAATATTTCTCCTACTTTGAGCTCCATTTCCAGGTTCTTTTTATAGTAAAATCAATCAAAATCACCTCTATTTCTATAATATGTTTTCCATTCTATCAAATGAGACCAGGAAAACGAGAATACAACCATAAATACCATACGAAAATAGACCACAAAGTCGGCATTTTAACCCTTTGACTGTTTCAGGCCCCTTTCTGAAACTGTCATTCTGTCGCTAAATTTTTGAAAAAAAAAAAAAATTTTCTTATGAAATGATAGAGAATCTTTTCCCGATGGTAATGACACCAAAAGTTCGAAATTTGGTCGAAAACTCATGGAATTACGCTCCCGCAAAGTTAGCGGTCTCGGTGACATATGCGGATCGGCGATTTTTCCGACTTTGGGCCCTATTTTCAGCCAATTCCGTTGTTCCAGTTGACCAAACTCATAGCTATTTCTTTAGAACTCCATTTTATCTATCAGCTGAGTACAAGAAACCTCCCATTTACCAATTTGGACTACCCAATATTGTGGTCAGAAATTGGCAATGTGGCCAATTTCACGCAAACTAAAAAAGATGCCAATTTCAAAATAGGGTCCAGAATAAACAAGGTAGACATTCTTGGCACTAAAATAACATATCCTCTGTTCATTAGTCACATCTCTAGGCCCCTCTTATATTATTTTTGCTTTCTATTTTGATTTTTTATTCATACAAAAAAATACAAAATTTACTGTTATGCAGACTAGTGCATTATTGTAAAAATGGTATAAATAATATCAGTGCACTAGTGAAAGAATATTAGACTCCCCAGTTGACGTGTATTGGACGTGTGGTGTGATTTGTTTACTTCTGAACATTGGTAAAAATCGAACTTTTCCGCTACTTTGAGCTCAGTTTTAAGGTCGTTTTCATGGTGAAAGTAATCAAAATCATCTCTATTTCTGTAACATGTTTTCCATTTTATCACCTAAGACCATGAAAACGCAAATACATCAATAAATACTATACGAAAATACACCTCAAAGTCGGCGTTTTAATCCAAAAAAACGATCAGTTTTTTTTTCTCATTATGCACTGTGTGCTGCAGGATTTTTTTTATGTGGTGCACACTGACCACACAGACCCATTCTCTCACATGTGGGCCTACCAGCTTTCTTCCGCTTGATTTGAAGCCGCTAGAATTATTGAGTATATATACGTCTGAAACACTGGCTCGTAAGACGTATATATACGACCAAAACAGTCAAAGGGTTAATTAAAAAAAACGGTCGGAGTTTTTTTTTTCTCATTATGCACTGCATGCTCCAGGATTTTTTTTATATGGTGCACACTGACGACACAGACCCATTCTCTCACATGTGGGCCTACCAGCTTTCTCCTGCTTGATTTGAAGCCGCTAGAATTTGAGTATACAGGTCTCCCTCAACATTCACGTTTTCAGCTTTCGCGGGCTTCACACATTCGCGAATTCCCAACCGCCAAATTCCCAGCCACCAAATTCCCAGCCGCCAAATCATATTTAAGTTTCCCGCCACCTGCGAGTCCCTACTACCCTCCCTCCGACCCCCGCAACTGGCAGCCAGCCCTCCCACCACTCAAGTGTGGTGAGTGTTTTGTTTGTTCATTATTTGCTATTAAACTAGAGTATAAATAATGTAAACCCATTCATGACTGCATATTGGAATGGCTATTCGGACAGGTATTAGACGGTGACATCATGTGTTTACTCTTGAACACAGCAAAGAATCAAACATTTCTGTTACTGCTAATAATAACAATAGTAATAATAATAATAATAATTAATAATAATAATAATAATAAATACGATATAATTGAAGGAAGTTGTACAAAAATACGAGGGAGTGGTTGACACATGGTCAGTGTGGCTTTGTTTATGCTGGAGTGAGCATTAGTCTCCCTGCTCTTCCAAACATTTCACAATAATTCATTGTTTGGTGCTTGTAGATTGAGTGCGACTGGAGTGGTAGAGGCAGCTGTTGAGGCAGCGATTGAGGCAGTGGTTGAGGCAGCGATTGAGGCAGCGATTGAGGCAGTGGGTGAGGCAGCTGTTGAGGCAGCGATTGAGGCAGTGGGTGAGGCAGTGGTTGAGGCAGCGATTGAGGCAGTGGGTGAGGCAGTGGTTGAGGCAGCTGTTGAGGCAGCGATTGAGGCAGTGGGTGAGGCTGCTGTTGAGGCAGCGATTGAGGCAGTGGTTGAGGCAGCTGTTGAGGCAGCAATTGAGGCAGCTGTTGAGGCAGCGATTGAGGCAGCTGTTGAGGCAGCGATTGAGGCAGTGGGTGAGACAGCTGCTGAGGCAGCGATTGAGGCAGTGGGTGAGGCAGCTGTTGAGGCAGCGATTGAGGCAGTGGTTGAGGCAGCTGTTGAGGCAGCGATTGAGGCAGTGGTTGAGGCAGCTGTTGAGGCAGCGATTGAGGCAGTGGTTGAGGCAGCGATTGAGGCAGTGGGTGAGGCTGCTGTTGAGGCAGTGGTTGAGGCAGCTGTTGAGGCAGCAATTGAGGCAGTGGGTGAGGCAGCTGTTGAGGCAGCGATTGAGGCAGCTGTTGAGGCAGCTATTGAGGCAGCTGTTGAGGCAGCGATTGAGGCAGTGGGTGAGGCAGCTGTTGAGGCAGCGATTGAGGCAGTGGGTGAGGCAGCTGTTGAGGCAGCGATTGAGGCAGTAGGTGAGGCAGCTGTTGAGGCAGCGATTGAGGCAGTGGTTGAGGCAGCTGTTGAGGCAGCGATTGAGGCAGTGGGTGAGGCAGCTGTTGAGGCAGCGATTGAGGCAGTGGTTGAGGCAGTGGGTGAGGCTGCTGTTGAGGCAGTGGTTGAGGCAGCTGTTGAGGCAGCAATTGAGGCAGTGGGTGAGGCAGCTGTTGAGGCAGCGATTGAGGCAGCTGTTGAGGCAGCGATTGAGGCAGTGGGTGAGACAGCTGTTGAGGCAGCGATTGAGGCAGTGGGTGAGGCAGCTGTTGAGGCAGTGATTGAGGCAGTGGGTGAGGCAGCTGTTGAGGCAGCGATTGAGGCAGTGGTTGAGGCAGCTGTTGAGGCAGCGATTGAGGCAGTGGGTGAGGCAGCTGTTGAGGCAGCAATTGAGGCAGTGGTTGAGGCAGCTGTTGAGGCAGTGGGTGAGGCAGCGATTGAGGCAGTGGGTCAGGCAGCTGTTGAGGAAGCAATCGATGCAGTGGTTGAGGCAGCTGTTAAGGCAGCGATTGAGGCAGTGGGTGAGGCAGCTGTTGAGGCAGCGATTGAGGCAGTGGTTGAGGCAGCTGTTGAGGCAGCGATTGATGCAGTGGTTGAGGCAGCGATTGAGGCAGTGGGTGAGGCTGCTGTTGAGGCAGCAATTGAGGCAGTGGGTGAGGCAGCTGTTGAGGAAGCGATTGAGGCAGTGGTTGAGGCAGTGGTATTTAATAACATACATGTTATTAATAATAATAATACATATTATTATTATTATTATTATTATTTTTACTATTGTTATTATTAGCAGTAGCAGAAATGCTTGATTCTTTGCTGTGTTCAAGAGTAAACACATGATGTCACCGTCCAATACCTGTCCGAATAGCCATTCCAATATGCAGTCATGAATGGGTTTGCATTATTTATACTGAAGTTTAATAGCAAATAATGAACAAACAAAACACTCACCACACTGAGTGGTGGGAGGGCTGGCTGCCAGTTGCGGGGGTCGGAGGGAGGGTAGTAGGGACTGGCAGTGGTTGGGGAAGTGGTGGAGGCATTGGTGGAGGCAATGGCGGAGTCCGTGGTATTTAATAACATACATGTTATTAAAGCATAACATGTATATTTTTAGTACAGTTTATGACGTTTTCATGTATTTTATGGTTGTTCACGGTTCAACAAGTTAAGGAAGCAGTATTGTATTATATTTCCCTACAATATATTGGGGCACCAAACATTCACGGTTTTTCAACATTCGCGAGGCTCTTGATCCCCTAACCCTCGCGAATGTTGAGGGAGACCTGTATATACGTCAAACACGGTACCTCGTAAGTCGTATAAATACGACCTTGACAGTCAAAGCATTAAAAGAAGAAGGGAAGTAACCCCGGAAAAGGACTTGTCACCTCAAGTCCTAATGGAAGGGGATTCCCCTTCTAAACATTAACACCATCCACACACTCCCCTCCTCCCATCCCATCAATCATCACCAGATCTTCAATAAATCTAAGTGTCATGTAATTATACATGTCTTCTTCAGTTTGTGTGTATTAAAATTAATATTTCAGGTGGTAAAATTTTTGTTTTTCATACTTTGGGGTGTCAGGAACGCATTAATTTGATTTCCATTATTTCTTATGGGGAAAATTAATTCGGCTAACGATAATTTCGCTTAACGTTGAGCTCTCAGGAACGGATTAATATCGTTAGGCGAGGGTCCACTGTATACATCAAACATGGCGGCTCATAGGACGTATATATACAACCGAAACAGTCAAAGGGTTAAGACTACAAATATTTTAAGGTAAGTAATGAGAGAACTGTATATGCATTTTATCGCCCTGGGATGCTTAAATGTCATAGAATATTGTGTGGGTGGGGTGGCCTGGTATGGTAGCCTGGCTGGCTACCATACATACCACACTTGATTTGTTACAATAAATACTAGTCATCTCACCCTAGATTTAGACTACAAATATTTTAAGGTAAGTAACGAGTGTACTATATGTGTATTTTACTTTTTATTGTTTTTTTAATGCCTAGTTCTATTGCTAACTTAATATATGTTAGTGTAAACTTGTTATCTAGTATTTATATGCATTTATAAGTGGAAAAAAAGGGTGTTCCACTTTACTACGATTTCCGCTTTACGGCGGTAGCCTGGAGCCTAACCTGCCATTAAAGTGGGACCCTACTGTAACTGATTAACTGTACATATATGTCAATTACAATGCCAGGAGCAAGGGAATAGTAACACCTTCTCCTGTATATATTACTAAATGTAAAAGGAGGAACTTTCATTTTTTCTTTTGGGCCACCCCGCCTCGGTGGAATACGGCCGGTGCACTGAAAGAAGATACATATGTCAATTACATTTTCTGGTGCAAATATTATTACATGATACAACATTTACGTATACCTACCTAGGGGGTGTTTCAGGGATCAACGCCCCCGGGGCCCAGTCCATGACCAGGCCTCATGGTGGATCAGGGCCTGATCAACCAGGCTGTTACTGCTGGCTGCATATAAACCAACATATGACCCACAGCCCGGCAGGTCAGGTACTGACTTTAGGTGCCTGTCCAGCACATTCTTGGAGACAGCCAGGGGTCTATTGGTAATCACCCTGTATGCTGGGATACGGAAATATTTCATCAACCAGTGGCTTCCTCAGTCCAGTACAGAGAAGAATGGTTGAAGATCAGGAGTTGGAGGTGATCAGTCCCTTCCCCTGGAGCCAATGTGATTAGTCCATCAATACTGAT
Organism: Cherax quadricarinatus; assembly: GCF_026875155.1. Lineage (NCBI taxonomy): Eukaryota > Metazoa > Arthropoda > Malacostraca > Decapoda > Parastacidae > Cherax > Cherax quadricarinatus. The sequence continues at coordinate 35,352,816 of NC_069399.1, forward strand.
AAAACTGAGGGACTGACTACCACACACACTCCTTCTGATCTTCAACCATTCTTCTGTGTATTGGACTGAGAAAGCCACTGGTTGCCAAAACATTTCCACAGTAAAGATACAGAAGTGTTGCACATGTGTCTAATTCATCAACTTGTCAGTTCCCTGAACCAGTTATCTATGTGATACACATTACATTTTTAGTGTGTATTACTATGGTATTCTTATTACATACTGGTATATATAATTTTCATCGTGTGTATTACTATGGTAATACAGATACCTGAGTAATGTAACTGTGACACTGAACATACACTGCTACACAGAAGTATCTTCAAGGATATGAGTGAGAGTCGACTGCTGGTGTGGTAGTCTTTCTCAAAGTGTGTCAAGAAACACAACATACCTTGTGTGTGTGTGTCAAGAAACACAACATACCTTGTGTGTGTGTGTCAAGAAACACAATGTACCTTGTGCGTGTTGAGAAACACAACATATCTTGTGCGTGTTGAGAAACACAACGTACCTTGTGTGTGTCAAGAAACACAACGTACCTTGTGTGTGTCAAGAAACACAATGTACCTTGTGTAAATAACAAAAAGGCACAATACCGTGACTGGAACGATACACAAATAACCCGCACATAAAAGAGAGAAGCTTACGACGACGTTTCGGTCCGACTTGGACCATTGACAAAGTCACACTGTGTGACTTTGTCAATGGTCCAAGTCGGACCGAAACGTCGTCGTAAGCTTCTCTCTTTTATGTGTGGGTTATTTGTGTATGTACCTTGTGTGTGTCAAAAAACACAACGTACCTTGTGTGTGTCAAGAAACACAATATACCTTGTGTGTGTCGAGAAACACAATGTACCTTGCGACCTTGTGTGTGTCAAGAAACACAACATACCTTGTGTGTAAAGAAATTAAATTCTACTTCCTTGTGTGGGAAGAAACTTAGGACAACATACCTTGACCGGGAAGAAAGTCAAAAAACATACCTTGAGTGGGAAGAAAGTAAAGCCAGTTTCATGTACTAGAGCTCGTACAAACATAGTCTTGGAGCAGCCTGGAGGACCGTACAACAACACCCCCTTCAGCTTATGTTTCTCAGGATCACTCCTGTGAAGATCAATCATTTCCTAGAATAAAAAGTTTACAAATTGTACACTTGATGAATATTTTATTACAGCATCATTACTGAATATGTTCAATTAGTATTACTGAAATATAGTACAGCAGGTGCTGTACAAACACAAGTTGATGTGATCCACCACTTACAAGCACACAACCACTGTATAGAACACCTGTTGCATCTTCCTTGCAAGTTCTAGAACTGTAAGTCTGACCTCTCAGGCAGTGTGTATTATACAGTGTGTATGACAGAAATATTAAAAGCAGGGGAGGATATAGTGTTGGAGTGGTTGGTACTTTTGTTAAATAAATGTATGAAAGAGGGGAAGGTACCTAGGGATTGGCGGAGAGCATGTATAGTCCCTTTATATAAAGGGAAAGGGGACAAAAGAGACTAAAAATTACAGAGGAACAAGTTTACTGATTATACCAGGAAAAGTGTACAGTAGGGTTATAATTGAAAGAATTAGAGGTAAGACAGAATGTAGGATTGCGGATGAGCAAAGAGGTTTCAAAGTGGGTAGGGGATGTGTAGATCAAGTGTTTACATTGAAGCATATATGTGAACAGTATTTAGATAAAGGTAGGGAAGTTTTTATTGCATTTATGGATTTAGAAAAGGCATATGATAGAGTGGATAGAGGAGCATTGTGGCAGATGTTGCAAGTAGTATATGGAATAGGTGGTAAGTTATTAAATGCTGTAAAGAGTTTTTATGAGGATAGTGAGGCTCAGGTTAGGGTGTGTAGAAGAGAGGGAGACTACTTCCCGGTAAAAGTAGGTCTTAGACAGGGATGTGTAATGTCACCATGGTTGTTTAATATATTTATAGATGGGGTTGTAAAGGAAGTAAATGCTAGGGTGTTCGGGAGAGGGGTGGGATTAAATTTTGAGGAATCAAATTCAAAATGGGAATTGACACAGTTACTTTTTGCTGATGATACTGTGCTTATGGGAGATTCTAAAGAAAAATTGCAAAGGTTAGTGGATGAGTTTGGGAATGTGTGTAAAGGTAGAAAGTTGAAAGTGAACATAGAAAAGAGTAAGGTGATGAGGGTATCAAATGATTTAGATAAAGAAAAATTGGATATCAAATTGGGGAGGAGGAGTATGGAAGAAGTGAATGTTTTCAGATACTTGGGAGTTGACGTGTCGGCAGATGGATTTATGAAGGATGAGGTTAATCATAGAATTGATGAGGGAAAAAAGGTGAGTGGTGCGTTGAGGTATATGTGGAGTCAAAAAACGTTATCTATGGAGGCAAAGAAGGGAATGTATGAAAGTATAGTAGTACCAACACTCTTATATGGGTGTGAAGCTTGGGTTGTAAATGCAGCAGCGAGAGACGGTTGGAGGCAGTGGAGATGTCCTGTTTAAGGGCAATGTGTGGTGTAAATATTATGCAGAAAATTCGGAGTGTGGAAATTAGGAAAAGGTGTGGAGTTAATAAAAGTATTAGTCAGAGTGCAGAAGAGGGGTTGTTGAGGTGGTTTGGTCATTTAGAGAGAATGGGTCAAAGTAGAATGACATGGAAAGTATATAAATCTATAGGGGAAGGAAGGCGGGGTAGGGGTCGTCCTCAAAAGGGTTGGAGAGAGGGGGTAAAGGAGGTTTTGTGGGCAAGGGGCTTGGACTTCCAGCAAGCGTGTGTGAGCGTGTTAGATAGGAGTGAATGGAGACGAATGGTACTTGGGACCTGACGATCTGTTGGAGTGTGAGCAGGGTAATATTTAGTGAAGGGATTCAGGGAAACCGGTTATTTTCATATAGTCGGACTTGAGTCCTGGAAATGAGAAGTACAATGCCTGCACTTTAAAGGAGGGGTTTGGGATATTGGCAGTTTGGAGGGATATGTTGTGTATCTTTATATGTGTATGCTTCTAAACTGTTGTATTCTGAGCACCTCTGCAAAAACAGTGATAATGTGTGAGTGTGGTGAAAGTGTTGAATGATGATGAAAGTATTTCTTTTGGGGGATTTTCTTTCTTTTTTGGGTCACCCTGCCTCGGTGGGAGACGACCGACTTGTTGGAAAAAAAAAAAAAAAAAAAAAAAAAAAAAAAAAAAAAAAAAAAAAGAGAAAGGCCAGAGCAGTACTGTTCTCTCATGTCACACCCTAGCAAGTGTTAGTGCCACTCAGTGTTTAAGAGTTGTGCAGGTGTATCATTGTCCCTCAACGTGCAAGCAACACCTGACGTCCTGTGCAGCTCTGTGAACCACTTGTGCAGATTTATGCTACAGTGTTATCCTGGCATCGCCTGGCGCCATCATCGCTGGCAGTCTAGCACAGTTTTTCACTTCTGCAGTCAGTTTGGAGATTCTATTAGGTGCCAGATCAACCAGGCTGTGATGGATATGTGGGGCAGCAGGCCACCAGCAGCAACGGCCTGACTGATCAGGCTAGCACCAGGCAAACCTGGCCCATGGCCGAGCTCCAAGAGTAGAAAGACTCTTGAAACTCATCAAAGGTATATCAGTTGTTTTAACATTTCTGTGAGAAGGTAAGCCAAGCCAAGTTCTACAGCAACACTGCAGTTTTCATTCTGGTCCACAGCTTGTTTCACAGTCTATAAGTGTTCCCACAATGTAACTTTCATATAGCAGCTTATTACACACATGTTTTTTCCATAAAATGTCTTCAAAAACCACTGTGTCCTATAAATTGCGATGCCGAGCCACTGAAACTAAAGCAAAGTCTCATAAGTCGCATCTTATAAGCCATGAAATACAGTAACTATAATATACAGCAGGGTAGTAACACTGAGTGTTTTCACAATGTAACTGTCATATACAGTAAGTCTTCAATTAACATCATTTCATTTTAATGCTGAAGAGAAAAAGAAAATAAATTCCCAGCCAGGAATGGAAAATATGGAAAGATTTTAAATATCTGGATGGAGGACATGAATCGGTGCAATTCTCCCTGTTCACTATTGGCCATACAAATGAAAGCTTTAAGTTTATTTAACCCCTTGATTGTCGCAACCCCAAATCCTGAGGTGTCTCCTGGTGTCGCAAAATTTCCGAAAAAAAAATATTATTTTTTCTTTATGAAATGATAAGAGAATCTTTTCCCGATTGTAATGACACCAAAAGAACAAAATTTGATGGAAAACTGATGGAATTACGCTCTCACGAATTTAGCGACCTCAGAGATATTTACGAATTGGCAATTCTGCCCACTTTGAGCCTATTTTCGGCTAATTCCATTGTTCCAACCAACCAAACTCAAAGCTATTTCTTTAGAACTCCATTTTTTCTATCGATTGAGTGCAAGAAACTGCCCATTTACCGATTTTAACTACCCAATAACGTGGTCAGAAATTTGCAATTTGGCTAATTTCACGAAAATTAAAAAATATATTTGCGATAATAGCTAAATTGTAAATATATTACTTTATATTATTATTTGACTTAGTTATATTATTAGGTAGGATGTAACATTTATATATTATTCAGTGCTCATAGTTCGAGTGTTAAGTAGCTGACAACATTGTCTAACTACTGTGTTTTCTCTCCGCTCATTACGCTGCTGGCTTGTGCACTGCTAGGCAGCAGCAGTCCACGGAGAGTCACATGATCAGGGGGGGGTGATCACACCTCACCTGGAGTAGTCTGTCTGGGCTGCTCGCGCTATTGTCTGGTTGGACGTGCTTCTCCCTTGTGGGCCCTTGTTGGAAGAACATCTCTGTCACTTTCTTGTTGTTGGTTCTGTGTAACTCTGTTAACAGAATACAGTCTAGACTTAGTGATTTTCGACGTTGTACTGAGGTTGTGCGTCGCATACACTCTCTGAGAAACTCAGGTCCTGAGCTGTAGCTTCTGACCTAAATTGTACTGGTATCTGTGCACTGTCACAGTTGGGGATTTTCTAATGCTGAACTTAGATTAAGTAGTATGGGAGTTTTGTGACTTTTGTGGAGGATCTGCAGATGGTCCCTACTTAGTGTCGTTATATTATCTACTTGCTCCTGATTCTGTGTTGCTGTTGCTTGTTATATTGCTGTTCGGCTTAACAGTCGCCTTATTGTTCAAGCTAGCTGTTCTGATTGCCAGGTTGGTGAAGAAGTTATTTTATGTGAGGACTTTTAGTCAGTCACTGGTTAAGTCTAGTCGAGTCTCGAGACATAGCGAACTACTTAGAGCACTTACACGCATACACAAAAACTTACTTGTTGATATTTGCATTATGTTATTAAATGTTAACAATGTACCAGACGGTACTTAAAAGCCATAATGATGTGATATGTACCTTCAGCACAATACTACTGTACACGAGAGAAGTGTAGGAACTTGTGCCCTATATTATATTCAATTGATTACTATAATTTACTTTGATAATATACGCCTAGACAACTTAATTGTTAATAAACTTATTAAATTTTAATTTCTTTAGTTAGTAGCCTACCAGTTGTAATCCTGAAGCACTATTTAATCTTATTGAATTCTAATGGATAATTGGACCAGGATACTGACTACTTGTTACATAAACCTAGTAACAGGCTGGATGCTAGAAGGGCAGTCCTTGAGATCTTTATGCTTATTAGAAATTGCATTTTTTGTAACAGTCCAGAATGAACAATGCAGACATTCTCGGCTCTAAAATAACATTTTCTTTATTCGTCAGTCACATCTCCAGGCCCCTCTGATATTACTCTTGCTTTCTATTTTGAATTTTTATTCAAACAAAAAATAAAAGATTTACTGTTATGCAGACTACTGCAATATTGTAGTAACTGTATAAATAATGTCAATCCATTCATGACTCCATATTAGAACGGCTAGTTGGACATTTATTAGAAAATGACATCATTTGTTTACTTTTGAACATTGGTAAAAATCAAACATTTCCCCTACTTCGAGCTCCATTTCAAGGTTCTTTTCATAATAAAACCAATCAAAGTCACATCTGTCTCTATAATATGTTTTCCACTCTATCAAGTGAGACCAAGAAAATGAGAATACAACTATAAACACTATATGAAAATAGACCACAAAGTCGGCCTTTTAATTAAAAAAAAAAATGATCGGAGTTTTTTTTTCTCATTATGCACTGGGTGCTGCAGGATTTTTTTATATGGTGCACACTGACCACACAGACCCATTCTCTCACATGTGGGACTACCAGCTTTCTCCTGCTTCAATTGAAGCCGCTAGAATTTATGAGTACAGTGGTCTCTCGCTTTTCGTAGTTCCCGGCAATCGTAAATTTTGCCAATCATAGGGTTATTTTCATATAAACATGGACTCATAAAAACATAAGAAAGGAGGAACGCTGCAGCAGGCCTGTTGGCCCATACTAGGCAGGTCCTTTACAATTCATCCCACTAACAAAACATTTGCCCAACGCAATTTTCAATGCTACCCAAGAAATAAGCTCTGATGTGCAAGTCCCACTCAAATCCAACCCCTCCCACTCGTGTACTTATCCAGCCTAAATTTGAAGCTACCCTAAGTCCTAGCCTCAATAACCCAACTAGGTAGACTGTTCCACTCATCAACTACCCTATTTCCAAACCAATACTTTCCTATGTCCTTTCTAAATCTAAACTTACCTAATTTAAATCCATTACTGCGGGTTCTCTCTTGGAGAGATATCCTCAAGACCCTATTAATATCCCCCCTATTAATACCTATCTTCCACTTATACACTTTGACCAGGTCTCCCCTCATTCTTCGTCTAACAAGTGAATGTAACTTAAGAGTCTTCAATCTTTCTTCATAAGGAAGACTCGCTTTTCATAAGTTGACTTGCGAGTCGTAATTCGTCTGGGACGTGTACCCACGGCGTGAGCCGTGGTGGCAGCCAGTCTGGCATTGTTTACCAGTGAGCAAAGATCCCCTCACGTGCTCCAGCAAAATATTTCATAATATTCCATTTGTTTTAGTGCTTGCAAGTACTAAATAAGCTACCATGGCTCCAAAGAAAGCTCCTAGTGCCAAGCCTGTGGTAAAGAAGGTGAAAAATACGATTGAATTTAAGAAAACCATCATTGAACAATATGAAAGTGGTACAAGTGTGGCCGAACTGGCCAGGATGTATAAGAAACCCTACACAACCTTATGTTCCATAGTGGCCAAGAAAGAGGAAATCAAGGATGCTGTTGTTGCAAAGGGGGTAACTATGCTGACAAAAATGAGATCACCAGTACTCGAAAAGGTTGAGAAGTTATTATTGGTGTGGATAAATGAGAAACAATTAGCAGGAGATAGTCTTATGACTTCGATTATTTGTGAAAAGGCTAGACAGTTGCACAATGATCTGGTAAAGAAATTGCCTGCAAATAATGGTGATGTGAGTGAATTTAAGGCCAGCAAAGGCTGGTTTGAGAGATTTAAGAACCGTACTGGCATACACAGTGTGGTAAGGCATGGTGAGGCTGCCAGTTCGGACCACAAGGCGGCTGAAAAATATGTGCATGAATTCCAGGAGTACATAGAGGCTGAAGGACTGAAACCTGAACAAGTGTTCAATTGTGACGAAACAGGCCTCTTTTGGAAGAAAATGCCAAAGAGGATTTTCATTACACAAGAGGAAAAGGCAATGCCAGGACACAAGCCTATGAAAGACAGGCTGACGCTCATGTTCTGTGCTAATGCTAGTGGGGATTTCAAAGTGAAGCCATTACTAGTGTACCATTCTGAAAATCCCAGAGTGTTCACGAAAAACAATGTTATGAAGAGTAAATTGTGTGTGTTTTGGAAATCTAATAGTAAGGCATGGGTCATGAGGGAAATTTTCGTCGAGTGGTTCAATGAAGTGTTTGGCCCTAGTGTGAAGAAGTATCTCCTGGAAAAGAAATTGGATCTCAAGTGCCTGCTAGTAATGGACAATGCACCTGCTCATCCTCCAAACTTGGATGACCTAATTTTAGAGGAGTTTGGGTTCATCACAGTAAAGTTCTTGCCCCCGAATACCACTCCTCTCCTCCAGCCCATGGACCAGCAGGTCATTGCAAACTTTAAAAAACTCTACACAAAAGAAGTGTTTCACAGGTGCTTGACTGTGACCACAGACACTCACTTGACCCTAAGGGAATTTTGGAGAGAACACTTCAGCATCCTCCATTGCATAACCCTTATAGGTATGGCTTGGGAGGGAGTGGCTACCAGGACTTTGAACTCTGCTTGGAGAAAACTGTGGCCAGATTGTGTCGACAAGAGGGATTTTGAAGGGTTTGGGACTGACCCTGATGAGCCTATGTCTGTTGTAAAATCAATTGTGGCACTGGGGAGTTCCATGGGGTTGGATGTGAGTTTGAAGGATGTGGAAGAATTGGTGGAAGACCACAACGAAGAAGTCACCTCTGAGGAGCTGCAATTGCTTCAGCAGGAAGAGCAACACATCGCAGCTCAGAATCTTGCTGCAGAGGAGGAGGAAGAGAGATGGAAGAAGGTGCCTTCTTCAGAAATTAAAGAAATTTTTACTATGTGGGGTAAGATGGAAAGCTTTATGGAGAAACATCACCCTAACAAGGTTGTTGCAAGCCATGTTGGCAACATGTACAGTGACAAAGTCTTGGGCCATTTCAGGGAAGTGTTAAAGAGATGCCAGAAACAGAGCTCTCTCCAGTTATTTTGCGAGTCAGGACTCCAGTGACTCTCAAGGTGGTCCTAGTGGCATTACGAAACAGAAGAGAAGCAACCCCAGAAAAGTATATGGTACCTGAGGTGTTGATGGAAGGGGATTCCCCTTCCAAACTGTAAACAATCCAATCTCTCTCCTCCTCCAGTCTCCCATACACTAACAAGAATCTCCAATAAAGGTAAGTGTTATGCTGTTAATGTTTCATTCATCATTTCCCATTGTATTGTTTATGTACTACATGTATATTTCATGTAAAAAATTTTTTTGTTTTAATACTTCTGGGTGCCAGGAACAGATTAATTGTATTTACATTATTTCTTATGGGGAAAATTGATTCGCAAATCGTAAATTTCGTTTATAGTAGCTCCTCCAGGAACGGATTAATTACGAAAAACGAGGGACCACTGTATACATCAAACATGGTGGCTCGACATTATGCCCTACCCAGTATGTCGGGAATTTTCAAAGGTTTGACTTACGTCCATTTTAACTTACGACCGGTTGGTCAGAACCAAGCTTGGTTCCGACCGAAACAGTCAAAGGGTTAAAATCTAAAAAAAACAGGGTTCTAGTGCGCAAAGTGAAACCTTTGTGGCAAGTCATGGTTGGTTTGAACATTTTAAGAAACAGTTAAAACTGCATACTGTACAAATAACAGGTGAGTCTGCAAATGCCAACAAAGAAGACACAGTTGCTTACTTAGCTTTACTATTATGTCAATTTCCTCCCTTATGGGTGTTTGTATTAAGTTTTTATGATATGCAGTGTGTTTCTTATATACAGTGGACCCTCAGTTAACGATGCCATCAGATAGCGATAAAATCGGATACCGTTACCTTTTTGCATCAAAATATTGGCTCGATTAACGATAAAACACTCAGTGAAGGACATTCATCCAGAATGTATCCGCATGGCCCAAGCTGCCCGGCCACTCCATGTACAGCCAGTGTGCCACTGTTTACAAGCCAGTGCGGAGAATTCCACACATACATGCGATACAGTTTGTATTATTCCATTGTTTTTAGTGCTTGTAACTGCTAAATAAGCCACCATGGGCCCAAAGAAAGCTTCTAGTGCCAATCCTGTGGTAAAAAGGGTGAGAAATACTATTGAATTGAAGAGATAATCGCAAAGTACGAAAGTGGAGTGTGTGCCTCTGAGCTGGCCAGGTTGTATAACAAACCCCAATCAACCATCGCTACTATCTTGGCCAACAAAAAAGCAATCAAGGAAGCTGTTGTTGCGATAGGTGCAAATGATTTTTTTTTTATTATCACACTGGCCGATTCCCACCAAGGCAGGGTGGCCCGAAAAAGAAAAACTTTCACCATCACTCACTCCATCACTGTCTTGCCAGAAGGGTGCTTTACACTACAGTATTTAAACTGCAACATTAACACCCCTCCTTCAGAGTGCAGGCACTGTACTTCCTATCTCCAGGACTCAAGTCCGGCCTGCCGGTTTCCCTGAACCCCTTCATAAATGTTACTTTGCTCACACTCCAACAGCACGTCAAGTATTAAAAACCATTTGTCTCCATTCACTCCTATCAAACACACTCATGCATGCTTGCTGGAAGCCCAAGCCCCTCGCACACAAAACCTCCTTTACCCCCTCCCTCCAACCTTTCCTAGGCCGACCCCTACCCTGCCTTTCTTCCACTACAGACTGATACACTCTTGAAGTCACTCTGTTTCGCTCCATTCTCTCTACATGTCCGAACCACCTCAACAACCCTCCCTCAGCCTTCTGGACAACAGTTTTGGTAATCTCGCACCTCCTCCTAACTTCCAAACTACGAATTCTCTGCATTATATTCACACCACACATGTCCCTCAGACATGACATCTCCACTGCCTCCAGCCTCCTCCTCGCTGCAACATTCATCACCCATGCTTCACACCCATATAAGAGCGTTGGTAAAACTATACTCTCATACATTCCCCTCTTTGCTTCCAAGGACAAAGTTCTTTGTCTCCACAGACTCCTAAGTGCACCACACACCCTTTTCCCTCTCATCAATTCTATGATTCACCTCATCTTTCATAGACCCATCCGCTGACACGTCCACTCCCAAATATCTGAATACATTCACCTCCTCCATACTCTCTCCCACCAATCTGATATCTAATCTTTCATCACCTAATCTTTTTATCCTCATAACCTTACTCTTTCCTGTATTCACTTTTAATTTTCTTCTTTTGCACACCCTACCAAATTCATCCACCAATCTGCAACTTCTCTTCAGAATCTCCCAAGAGCACAGTGTCATCAGCAAAGAGCAACTGTGACAACTCCCACTTTATGTGTGATTCTTTATCTTTTAACTCCACGCCTTTTGCCAAGACCCTCGCATTTACTTCTCTTACAACCCCATCTATAAATATATTAAACAACCATGGTGACATCACACATCCTTGTCTAAGGCCTACTTTTACTGGGAAATAATTTCCCTCTTTCCTACATACTCTAACTTGAGCCTCACTATCCTCATAAAAACTCTTCACTGCTTTCAGTAACCAACCTCCTACACCATACACCCACAACATCTGCCACATTGGGCCCCCCTATCCACCCTGTCATTTTGCCTTTTCCCAAATCCAAAAAATGCCACAAAGACCTCTTTAGCCTTAATCTAAATACTTTTCCACTTATATGTTTTCACTGTAAACACCGGGGTCCACACCCCCCCCCTACCTTTCCTAAAGCCTCCTTGTTCATCTGCTATCCTTTTCCCTCCGTCTTACTCTTAATTCTTTCAAAAAATAACTCTACCATACCTTACCAGGTATACTCAACAGACTTATCCCCCTATAATTTTTGCACTCTCTTTTGTCCCCTTTCCCTTTTACAAAGGAACTACGCATGCTCCTCCCAAAATCCCTAGGTACCTTACCCTCTTCATACATTTATTAAATAATTGCACCAACCACTCCAAAACGATATCCCCACCTGCTTTTAACATTTCTATCTTTACCCCCATCAATCCCGGCTGCCTTACCCCCTTTCATTTTACCTACTGCTTCACGAACTTCCCCCACACTCACAACTGGCCCCTTCCTCACTCCTACAAGATGTTATTCCTCCTTGCCCTAAAACACGAAATCACAGCTTCCCCATCTTCATCAACATTTAACAATTCCTCAAAATATTCCCTCCATCTTCCCAATACCTCTAACTCTCCATTTAATAACTCTCCTCTTCTATTTTTAACTGACAAATCCATTTGTTCTCTAGGGTTCCTTAACTTGTTAATCTCACTCCAAAACTTTTCTTATTTTCAACAAAATTTGTTGATAACATCTCCCCCCACTCTCTCATTTGCTCTCTTTTTACATTGCTTCACCACTCTCTTAACCTCCCCTTTTTTCTCCATATACTCTTCCCTCCTTGCATCGCTTCTACTTTGTAAAAACTTCTCATATGCTAACTTTTTCTCCCTTACTGCTCTCTTTACATCATCATTCCACCAATCGCTCCTCTTCCCTCCCGCACCCACTTTCCTGTAACCACAAACTTCTGCTGAACACTCTAACACTACATTTTTAAACCTACCCCATACCTCTTCGACCCCATTGCCTATGCTCTCATTAGCCCATCTATCCTCCAATAGCTGTTTATATCTTACCCTAACTGCCTCCTCTTTTAGTTTATAAACCTTCACCTCTCTCTTCCCTGATGCAAATGTGCTTACAAAACAGAGATCACAAATATTCGAAGATGTGGAGAGACTGTTGTTGGTGTGGATCAATGACAAACAATTATCAGGAGATAGTGCTTCAGTCAATTATATATGAAAAGTCAAGGCAGTTGCATATTGATCTCATTAATAAAATGCCTCCAATTAGTGCTGATATTGATGAATTTAAGGCCAGCAAAGGCTGGTTTGAAAGATTTAAGAATCGTAGTGGCATACACAGTGTGATAAGGCATGGTGAGGCTGCCAGTTCTGACAAAAAAGCAGCTGAAAATTATGTGCAGGACTTTAAGGAGTACACAGACGCTGAAAAATTAAAACCCCAACAAGTGTTCAATTGTGACGAAATAGGCCTGTTTTAGAAGAAAATGCCAAACAGGACCTAAATTACTCAGGAGGAAAAGGCACTCCGAGGACACAAGCCTATGAAAGACAGGCTAACTCTCATGTTTTGTAGTAATGCTAGTGGGGATTGCAAAGTGAAGCCTTTACTGGTGTATCACTCTGAAACCCCCTGATTTTTGGTGCGACAGGGGTCCAGTGACTCTCGAGCTGGTCCTAGTGGGAGGTAACCCCAGAAAAGGACTTGCTACCTAAAGTCCTTATGGAAGGGGATTCTCCTTCCAAACAATAATACACCTTCATCCTCTCCCCTCCTCCTGTCTCATTGCTAAATCTTCAATAAAGGTAAGTGTCATTTTATGAATTATTAATGTATTTACTGAGCGAAACAGAATGACTTCAAGAGTGTATCAGTCTGTAGTGGAAGGAAGGTGGGGTAGGGGTCGGCCTAGGAAAGGTTGGAGGGAGGGGGTAAAGGAGGTTTTGTGTGAGAGGGGCTTGGACTTCGAGCAGGAATGCATGAGCACGTTTGATAGGAGTGAATGGAGACAAATGGTTTTTAATACTTGATGTGCTGTTGGAGTGTGAGCAAAGTAACATTTATGAAGGGATTCAGGGAAACCGGCAGGTCGGACTTGAGTCCTGGAGATGGGAAGTACAGTGCCTGCACTCTGAAGGAGGGAGTGTTAATATTGCAGTTTAAAACTGTAGTGTAAAGCACCCTTCTGGCAAGACAGTGATGGAGTGAATGATGGTGAAAGTTTTTCTTTTTCGGGCCACCCTGCCTTGGTGGGAATCGTCCAGTGTGCTAATAAAAAAAATATTTATTTATTAGCACACTGGCCGATTCCCACCAAGGCAGGGTGGCCCAAAAAAGAAAAACTTTCACCATCATTCACTCCATCACTGGAGTGGCTGGGCAGCTCGGGCCACGCGGATACATTCTGGATGAATGTCCTTCACTGAGTTTTTTATCGTTAGTAGAGCCAATAAATAATAAATAATTTATTCTGCGTGTCTCACTGTTTTCTGTTTAGGAAAATGTATACAGTGGACCCCCGCATACCGATGGCACCACATAACGATTAATCCGCATACCGCTTGCTTTAATCGCAAAAATTTTGCCTCGCATACCGCTTAAAAACCCGCTCACCGATTTTCGTCCGAGACGCGTCCAATGTGCGCCCTCAGCCAGCCTCACATGTGCCGCCCGTGCCATTGTTTACCAGCCAGCCTCCGCGGTAACATCCAAGCATACAATCGGAATATTTCGTATTATTACAGTGTTTTCGGTGCTGTTTCTGGAAAATAAGTGACCATGGGCCCCAAGAAAGCTTCTAGTGCCAACCCTACACCAATAAGGGTGAGAATTCCAATAAAAATGAAGAAAGAGATCATTGATAAGTATGAAAGTGGAGTGCGTATCGCCGACCTGGTCAGGTTGTACAAGAAACCCCAATCAACCATCGCTACTATTGTGGGCACCAGAAAGGCAATCAAGGAAGCTGTTCTTGCCAAAGGTTTAACTGTGTTTTCGAAACAAAGATCGCAAGTGATGGAAGATGTTGAGAGACTCTTATTGGTGTGGATAAATGAAAAACAGCTAGCAGGAGATAGCGTCTCTCAAGCGATCATAAGCGAAAGGGCTAGGAAGTTGCATGAGGATTTAATTAAAAAAATGCCTGCAACTAGTGCTGATGTGAGTGAATTTAAGGCCAGCAAAGGTTGGTTTGAGAGATTTAAGAAGCGTAGTGGCATACATAGTGTGATAAGGCATGGTGAGGCTGCCAGTTCGGACCACAAAGCGGCTGAAAAATATGTGCAGGAATTCAAGAAGTACATAGAGACTGAAGGACTGAAACCTGAACAAGTGTTTAATTGTGATGAAACAGGCCTGTTTTGGAAGAAAATGCCAAGCAGGACCTACATTACTCAGGAGGAAAAGGCACTCCCAGGACATAAGCCTATGAAAGACAGGCTTACTTTGTTGATGTGTTCCAATGCTACTGGTGACTGCAAAGTTAAGCCTTTATTAGTGTATCACTCTGAAACTCCCAGAGCGTTCAGGCAAAAGAATGTCCTCAAGGAGAATGTGTGTGTGCTGTGGAGGGCAAACAGTAAGGCATGGGTCACTAGGGACTTTTTCTATGACTGGTTACACCATGCATTTGCCCCCAATGTGAAAGATTACCTAACTGAAAAGAAATTAGAACTTAAGTGCCTCCTGGTGTTAGACAATGCCCCTGGTCATCCTACAGACGTGGCAGAGCGACTTTATGGGGACATGAAATTCATTAACATCAAGTTTTTTTCCTCCTAATACCACTCCTCTCCTGCAGCCCATGGACCAGCAGGTTATTGCAAACTTCAAGAAACTGTACACAAAAGCTCTGTTTGAAAGGTGCTTTGTAGTGACCTCAGAAACTCAATTGACTCTAAGAGAGTTTTGGAGAGAGCACTTTAATATCCTCAATTGTGTAAACCTTATAGGTAAGGCTTGGGAGGGAGTGACTAAGAAGACCTTGAACTCTGCTTGGAAGAAACTGTGGCCAGAATGTGTAGACAAAAGGGATTTTGAAGGGTTTGAGGCTAACCCTGAGAGGATTATGCCAGTTGAGGAATCCATTGTGGCATTGGGAAAGTCCTTGGGGTTGGAGGTTAGTGGGGAGGATGTGGAAGAGTTGGTGGAGGAGGACAATGAAGAACTAACCACTGATGAGCTGATAGATCAACTTCAAGAGCAAGAGGCCAGACCTGAGAAAACTGGTTCAGAGGAGGGGAGAGAGAAATTGAAGAAGTTGCCTACTACAAAGATTAAGGAAATCTGTGCAATGTGGCTGAAAGTGCAAACCTTTATGGATGAGTATCACCCTCACACAGCTATTGCAAGCCGTGCTGGTGATTATTACACTGACAATGTTGTGAAACACTTTAGGGAAGTCATAAAGGAACGAGAGGTACAGGCCACTATGGACAGATATGTTGTGCGAAAGAAGTCCAGTGACTCTGAAGCTGGTCCTAGTGGCATTAAAAGAAGAAGGGAAGTAACCCCAGAAAAGGACTCGACACCTCAAGTATTAATGAAAGGGGATTCCCCTTCTAAACACTAACACTCTCTCTCCCCTCCTCCCATCCCATCAATCATCACCAGATCTTCAATAAAAGTAAGTGTCATGTAAGTGTGCATGCCTTTTTCAGTTTGTGTGTATTAAAATTAACATTTCATGTGGTAAAAAAATTTTTTTTTTTCATACTTTTGGGTGTCTTGCACGGATTAATTTGATTTCCATTATTTCTTATGGGGAAAATTCATTCGCATACCGATTATTTCACATAACAATGACCCCTCTTGCACGGATTAAAATCGGTATGCGGGGGTCCACTGTATTTCATGTGAAAAAAAATTATTTTTTTAATACTTTTGGGTGTCTGGAACGGATTAATTGGATTTCCATTATTTCCTACGGAGAAAATTAATTTGGATAACGATAAAATCAGTTAAGGACAAGCTCTCTGGAATGGATTAATATTGTTAACTGAGGGTCCACTGTAATTCTGAAAATGTGTGATACCTAAAATAACAAAAATGTTAATAAAAGAGCAAATATACAGCTTCATAGTGCCACAGAGCGACGTTCTCCACAGTAATGGCGTCTGGAGCATTACTGCCCTCCCTCTCAGCTCTCCCTTGTTGTAGGACTTTAGCTCTTGTTTATATCAATTAGTCTATGGTAAAATTGGTTTCCTTATACATTGCTTCACTTGAAGTTGCAGTTTCCAAGAACCTATTGACGACGTTAAGTAAGGAATTACTGTTCAGCAGTAGTAACACTGAGTGTTCCCACAATGTTCATTACAAAATATGAATTTGTAAACACCGGCAATTCTTTTTGTAGGCAACATTCATATTGAGCAATAACAACAACAATAACACTAACAATAGCTCACCTGTAACTTAGTCTTGACATGCTGGTATCCGCATATATCTGACCACCTCACCTGTCAAAGATAACACAACAGTATTAGTAACACAAGTGTTGTTGTTAACACAAGTACAGTGGTCCCTCGTTTTTCGTAGTTAATCCATTCCTGGAGTTGCTACTATTATCGAAATCTACGATTTTCCCCATAAGAAATAATGTAAATACAATTAATCTGTTCCTGACACCCAGAAGTATTAAAACAAAAAAAAATTTTACATGAAATACAGATGTAGTACATAAACAATACAATGGGAAATGATGAATGAAACATTAACAGCATAACACTGATCTTTATTGGAGATTCTCTTAGTGTATGGGAGACTGGAGGAGGAGAGAGATTGGATTGTTTACAGTTTGGAAGGGGAATCCCCTTCCAGCAACACCTCAGGTACCAATTGCTTTTCTGGGGTTGCTTCTCTTCTCTGTTTCTTAATGCCACTAGGACCGGCTTGAGTCGCTGGAGTCCTGTCTCGCAAAATAACTGTGGAGAGAGCTCTGTTTCTGGCGTCTCTTTAACACTTTCCTAAAATGGCCCAAGACTTTGTCACTGAACATGTTGCCAACATGGCTTGCAACAGCCTTGCCAGGGTGATGTTTCTCCATAAATCTTTCCATCTTACCCCACATAGCAAAAATCTCTTTAATTTCTGAGGAAGGCACCTTCTTCCATCTCTCTTCCTCCTCTGCAGCAAGATTCTGAGCTGCAATCTGTTGCTGTTCCTGCTGAAGCTCTTGCAGCTCCTCAGTGGTGAGCTATTCGTTGTGGTCTTCCACCAACTCTTCCACATCCTCCAAACTCATATCCAACCCCATGGAACTCCCCAGTGCCACAGTTGATTTAACAACAGACATAGGCTCATCAGGGTCAGTCCCAAACCCTTCAAAATCCCTTTTGTCGACACAATCTGGCCACAATTTTCTCCAAGCAGAGTTCAAAGTCCTGGTAGCCACTCCCTCCCAAGCCATACCTATAAGGGTTATGCAATGGAGGATGCTGAAGTGTTCTCTCCAAAATTCTCTTAGGGTCAAGTGAGTGTCTGTGGTCACAGTCAAGCACCTTGAAACATTGCTTTGGTGTAGAGTTTTTTTAAAGTTTGCAATGACCTGCTGGTCCATGGGCTGGAGGAGAGGAGTGGTATTCGGGGCAAGAACTTTACTGTGATGAACCCAAACTCCTCGAAAATTAGGTCATCCAAGTTTAGAGGATGAGCAGGTGCATTATCCATTACTAGCAGGCACTTGAAGATCCAATTTCTTTTTCAGGAGGTAATTCTTCACACTAGGGCCAAACACTTCATTGAACCACTCGACGAAAATTTCCCTCATGACCCATGCCTTACTATTAGATTTCCAAAACACACAACAATTTACTCTTCATAACATTGTTTTTTTCCTGAACACACTGGGATTTTCAGAATGGTACACTAGTAATGGCTTCACTTTGAAATCCCCACTAGCATTAGCACAGAACATGAGCGTCAGCCTGTCTTTCATAGGCTTGTGTCCTGGCATTGCCTTTTCCTCCTGTGTAATGAAGGTCCTCTTTGGCATTTTCTTCCAAAAGAGGCCTGCTTCATCACAATTGAACACTTGTTCAGGATTCAACCCTTCAGCCTCTATGTACTCCTTGAATTTATGCACATATTTTTCAGCCGCCTTGTGGTCCGAACTGGCAGCCTCACCATGCCTTACCACACTGTGAATGCCACTACGGTTCTTAAGTCTCTCAAACCAACCTTTGCTGGCCTTAAATTCACAAATATTAGTACTCGTTGCAGGCAATTTCTTTACCAGTTTCATTGTGCAACTGTCTAGCCTTTTCACAAAATAATCAAAGTTATAAGAGTATCTCCTGCTAATTGTTTTCGTTTTATCCACACCAATAATTACACTTCTCACATCTTTGAGTACTGGTGATCTCATTTTTCTCAGCATACTTAACCCCTTTGCAACAACAGCGTCCTTGATTTCCTCTTTCTTAGCCACGATGGAACATAAGGTTGTGTAGGGTTTCTTATACATCCTGGCCGTTTGGCCGCACTTGTGCCACTTTCATATTGTTCAATGATGTTTTTCTTAAATTCAATCGTATTTCTCACCTTCTTTACCACAGCTTGGCACTAGAGTTTTCTTTGGAGCCATGGTAGCTTATTTAGTACTTGCAAGCACTAAAATGAGTGGAGTATTATGAAATATTTCGTAGGAGCAGGGGAGGGACCTTCGCTCACGGGTAAACAATGCCACACTGGCTGGGGGGGAGGCCGCCCCGGCTCACAGCATGTGTACGCGCCCCGGGAAATGACCTACTATTCGCAGTCAACCTACAATTACGAAGCCCTGTTTATACGAAAATATCCTAGATTTCCGAATCTACGATTCCTGAGAACACGATTATCGGGACCACTGTATTGATAACTATTATAATGCACTTGTAAGTCACACTTTAAGTCACTACATACTTACAACTAAACTTCACAACTATCATGGGTGAAACAAGTACAGAAACTTTAAAAAAACAAATATGTATTTGTGGATCAGGTGGTCAGGTCCTCCATCTAAGTTCCTGACGTGACCCAAATGTTTCTCAGTCTCACTCAACTGATGAGAAACTGTTTACAAATTGTTTATCACTACTTCCTGCTCAAATATGAATACTAATTTTTTTAATTAATTTCATAAATGTTGTAGGGGTGACGCAGTTTCTACCTCAATGCTACCTTGATCGATGACGAAGAGCTTGATTCACAGGAATATTCACATAACTATCAGCAACTGTGATTTAAAATATCCCTTTCGGGTTTGGGCTGCTTGGTATATAATCATGACTTGATAAAGCCCATTGTGGGGGTGAAACGTTGCCCAAAAAAGGGAAATCAAAATTTAGCTGCTTATGTGTTTTATTTCCAAGGTAAGTGGTTGCCTCTCAAGAATCTACCTCAGCCACCTCATCTATAAACTCAGTCTGGATGTGAAGATTCTTGTGAAAATTTAAATTTAGAATTCAACAAAATCTCACCTTCTCTTACCAAAAGTGGTTGCATGTGTCTTTTACACAGAGTATGCTTTATCCCATCCGAGGTGATTTGATGTGCTCCACCACAAGCACCTTGGACAGTGACATGCTCTACCCCAAGCACCTTGAACAGTGACCCGCTCCACCACAAAACACCTTGGACAGTGACATGCTCCATCACAAGCACCTTGGACAATGACATCTTCATCATAAGCACCTCGGACAGTGACATGCTCCCCCCACAAGCACTTGGACAGTGACATTCTCCACCACAAGCCCCCTTGGACAGGACATGCTCCATCACAAGACCTTGGGCAATTGACATGCTTCTCATAAGCACCTCGGACAGTGACATGCTCCACCACAAGCACCTTGGACAGTGACATGCTCCACCAAATGCATCTTGGAGAGTGACATGCTCCACCACATGCACCTTGGAGAGTGACATGCTCCATCACAAGCACCTTGAAAGTGACATGCTCCATCACAAGCACCTTGGACGTGACATGCTCCACCACAGCACCTTGGACAGTGACATGCTCCACCACAAGCACCTTGGACAGTGACATGCTCCATCACAAGCACCTTGGACAATGAAAATGCTTCATCATAAGCACCTCGGACAGTACATGCTCCACCACAAGCACCTTGGACAGTGACATGCTCCACCACAAGCACCTTGGACAGTGACATGCTCCATCACAAGCACCTTGGACAATGACATGCTTCATCAAAGCACCTCGGACAGTGACATGCTCCACCACAAGCACCTTGGACAGTGACATGCTCCACCAAATGCATCTTGAGAGTTGACATGCTCCACCACATGCACCTTGGAGAGTGACATGCTCCATCACAAGCACCTTGAACAGTGACATGCTCCACCACAAGCACCTTGGACAGTGACATGCCCACCACAAGCACCTTGGACAGTGACATGCTCTACCACAAGCACTTGGACAGTGACATGCTCCACCACAAGCACCTTGGACAATGACACATTCTACCACAAGCACCTTGGACAATGACACATTCTACCACAAGCAACTTGGACACAGCAACAGCTTGTAAAGCGTTTCCACAAGAAGAATGCAGAGGTGGGGTGTTAAGATCAAGGTGACAGTGTGAACAACCAAAAACATGAGCATGATGACATGTTTGTTATTATCATAAAACATCCGTGATAGTAGGTTGGTAGACAGCAACCACCCCCGGCAGGTACTATCCCCTAAGTACATTTGGCTCATACCCCATGAAGACCAAGATTCAGTTTTGGGGGAAGCAAAATGTATGGGAAAGTCTCCTGACACTTGCTACTCCAAGTCACCTACCTAGCAGTAAACTTAATAACAAAAGGACTCAAATTAAGTTGTAATAAACAAATGTTAATGAATAAACAGAAGGGTGTATGGGAGCTTGAACTGTGGTCTGTAAATTGACAGTCCAATGCTCTACCATTTGAGGGAAAAGTTCAATAGATAGGAGTAGCCAGGGTATATATTAACAATAGTTTCATTGCCGGCTACTTTTAAGGTAGGGTAAGTCAAGCTCCCGCTATTCCCCCCCCCTTTTTCTCCCCCTCCCCGAAAGTGATAGTTTGACTGCCGGCTGCTTGTTAAGGGAGGGGCAGTCTAGCTCCCGCTATCCCTTCCCTCCTTCCCCCCCCCCCCCCCAAAGGTGACGTGTGGGGGCTCTGGTCAAACAGTAAATCACTCGACTCACAGCTCCCAACACTACTGTAAGTACATGCTTACCTTGTATTCTAGTGGATTTATTGGTTGAAAGCTTCACCTTTGACCAAAAATAAACTTAGTCTTTTCAGCCTTGCTCTAAGTTGACTGGGTTTTAATAAACACCACGTCTTTTAGGTATTTGTACTTATGGAGAGTGATTATTTAAGCAGTGGGTAAACCTTCTATCTTTTCAGCTTGGATGAGCAGAGAGGGTCACACTGTCAATCAACGAGAAGAAAATGGAGATAGGACTAACGTCCTGAGATGCCCCCCTTTTTCGGAGTTTAATTACCCTGTGCACCTGTATGAAATTGCAGGACTACCCCACACATTGCAGTGGTAAAGAAACCTAGCTTTCCCGTCATCGATAAAATACTCACGGCTAAACTGGTGAAAGAACTAGCCAGTGGGTCAATAACCAACACCTGCGACCCCCCCCCATCTATCAGAACGGCTACGATTTCAACAACACACAGTGTCACCAACACCAGACACCCCATATATATTAGCGTTGAATTCAGTTATCATTTATATTTTTCATTTTTTTCATTTTCTTTAATGTAGTAATTAAGATTTTCATATTTAAGTGTTTTAATATTTTATATTTTCTATATAATAAAGTGGTTTATGTTTTGTCTGTTAATATTTCTTTTTCTATTCTTCAATTTTCCTGAAGAGGAGCCAGCCTGAGTAAATACAGACTGAAGTTGGTACAGGGCTGAGTAAGCCTTCACAAGTGGCGACCTTGCCAGTAATCAACTCGACTGAAACAAGATTCAACTCCATCTCCGTATACTACCACTGGAACTTCAATGCTGCATACCACAGACGGTTTACCACCAGCCATGAGTAACATTCTCTATGGTAGGACTACGGTACAGGTATTTAAAAGATTTGGTGATTGTTATAGTCGTCATTTATTGTAAGTAAGCCAGGCAGGATATAATATTTTAATTTCTGCCACCTTTTGGAGCTTGAAACACTTTGGCGAGGATTAGGACTTAGGAACCGCGAGATTTTCCAGTGACAATTTAGTTTCATTAGCTCTTTATTATATCAAGGGATACTGTCGTAGGACACTCTTGATTTGTTGGAGAGAAGATTGGATGAGTCAAGTGACCCCATTCTACTTACTGTTTGCTCGGAGCCGGCATAGAAACCTTCGTTTTCATTAATACATATTGTTTAATTGAAGTAGGGATCGAGCCCTTGGTTTTTTTACTTGGCGGAGTAGAATTGAACCCCTTTTTTCTTAATCCCCCTTTTTTTTTTCCCCCTATAGTTTAAGTTATTTTTGAAAGCATGAGGAAAACCATTTGGATAACGGGAAGAAATTTTGGGAATAACGGGGAAAAAATTTAAAATCTTTCTTTAGTGCAAGATCCAGGAAAGACTTAAGGAATTAAGAGAGAAGAAAGACAGTAGAAAGGGAAAGAGAAGAGAAAAGGAAAAGGAACCTTGAATGACAGGAGAAAGGAAGAGAGTAATTGAAGAGACATCCGGAAAAAGACAATTAAAAAATACGGAAACCAAAAAAGCGTGATAGACTTATTGGGGGGGGAAAAGATTTTTAAAAACGGGGGAAAAAGCTAAAGAACATGAGGAAAAATTAAATTAAGAGAATTGAGGAAAGAAAAGGAAGAGAACACGATTAATAGAAGGAAAAAGGCGCGAGCTGAAAAATCTTGCCTTAAATTAGAAATAAAATTTAATTTTGCACAAAAAGAAAGGGAAGGAGTATTGAACATCATCGCAGTGCACATTTTCAACCCTAATTTACCTCCCTTCACAGAGGGGGCGAAAAAAAATTCATACATTATCGGGTCGAAAATACTGCTACCCCTTGAAGGCCTGCGACACCTGGGCTACCTTTTTGGAAATGTTATTTTCGGACACTTTGAATATCTATGAAATTTTTGTCGCAGGATATCATATGTAATTAAAACTACTGAAAAGGCAATCCTTAAAGCATTTCAAAAAAACACAAATTTCTTACGAAAGATTTCGGGTATGCCACCTTACAGCCGGCCAGAACTTTCAGCAGTTACAGGTAACACTCTTTCGTTTGTTGTTTTGGATAAAAAGTTCAGGATTATACCTTTTAGAATCTCTTAAGACTTATGTTGCTGCCATTCCTTACAGCTTTTCCCACACCAGAACAAAAATTCTTAAGAACTTACCTTTTAAAAGCGGGGAATTGCTGAGGCGCTTACCTTATGCTGGGGCTCAAAACCCCTAAAAAGACCAAAAGGGGTCGAATCCTAAGGGAAGGGTTCATAAACCCTTTAAGAAATCAATGCCTCAGGGGAAAGGGAAAATGACTTTTTTTATTTTGTTTGTCATTTGTGGGGTGTTAAGGAACATAAACGCCCAATTGTCCTTCAAAGAAGGCCCAAAAAAGTTGGAAGTTTTTAAAGCTGTAATGACCAAGCACCCTTTTTTTCAAACGTTAAGGGACTTAATTTCTCCCATTTTACGAACCTGGATGCACATGTAAAAGTCTTTTCTGATTAGTGTTCCCTAATTTAAAAAAAACTCATTCCCTGCTATTTTCAGCTACTTGGGCCATACTAAAACACTTTTCCTACCACCCTTTTGTTACTTTGGGTCTAAATGGTTCACAGGTTGGTCTGAAGCCGTACTAGCCCCATCACTTCTTGCTCCGTATAATAATAATGTAAAGGGGTGCCCTTTTTTTCCCTTTCTGGGGTTGACCTTTCATTACCAAAGATGGACAAAAGTTTTTTCAATCCTTTTCCAAAAGGTCAGAGAACCCTTTCAAAGTTCAATGGACAATTTCGTGGTTTCGGGGGATTAAAAACCAGGATGCACCTCGAAAGCGAGGTAGTAGGTCACCGTTCACTTGTTAGTAAATGAAATATCACCTCCGATCCCTAAATGTCTTGACTAGGGCTCAGCCCAAAACCCCCAGGCTTCTCCTACTGCCCACCTTTGATTTTCCCTCTTAAAGCTTTTAGAATACAAAGGACTCTTGTCAATTTACAACGTAATTCCCCTTCTCTTCAAATTGCCTAATGCACTAAACAAAATAAAGTTACCAAAGGAAAAGCTTTTCTTTAAAAATTTGAATAAAAAAGGTATCTTGTTAAGCATTTTAAAATTTAAATTTCAAAAAGGAATAGACTTTTCCCTACTTACTGTTCCAAGTCAATGAGAAGACTTTTCTTAAAATGGCTCATACCGGCATGGCCCGATTTTTCTCGCATGCAAAACATTAAATAAAAAGGGAAACCATTTTTTGGCCAAAAAGTCCTCAGATATCAACCTTTGAATCGGTATAGTTTCCCAACTATCACCCTCCCGAGGTCCCAGGGGGTACCTAGGTCAAAATGCCTACTTTGGGTGCCGTTTGAAAGAGTAGTATTGACATCTTTGGGCCCTTTTCTCCACTTTCCTTTGGGAAAATAGATATATTTTAACATTATAATTGGCTTCAATTTTTCCTAAAGCCATTCCCTTAAAGACCTAACTACACAGAGGGGGTGAACCCCTTTGTCACTTCCCAAAGGCAATCCCTAAAAATTTTTTTTCTGACTGTGGGCACAATTCACTCTCTTAAGCAACATCTATACCAACTTCTTCACCACACCCTATCACCCAGCTGTAAGGAGGATTGAGCCCAGCATTCGATTCTCAATCCATTTTAAGAAATTTTTGCTTCTTAAAACCCTAAGGAGGGGCATCGTTACCCCCTGTGCTTTGTTTTCATGAGGAATTTCCCCAGTGACTCTTTGGGTTTCCCCTTTTTTGAACTTCTCTA
The DNA here is from genome assembly GCF_026875155.1 of Cherax quadricarinatus. NCBI lineage: Eukaryota > Metazoa > Arthropoda > Malacostraca > Decapoda > Parastacidae > Cherax > Cherax quadricarinatus. Next base: position 35,378,073 of record NC_069399.1, read on the forward strand.
GGTAGAACAGGGGAAGGGCCATTTCCACCTTTTCGATTTTGGACAAGGGAGGAAAAATGCGAGGTTCAGTCTTCTTACCAGTTTCTTTTTTGACCTTAGATCCAAACTTGAGGAAACCTCTGACAAGTTTCAAAAACTTAAGCTTGTCAAGGGACCAGTACAAAACCTTTTTTTGTTTTCCAAAAGTCAGAGGAAATTTTTTAAAGTGGGGGGAGAATTTCTTGTATTTTTGCCTACAAGTAAAATAATTATTAGTAGCATGGAAAGGTCCATATAAATTTAAAAATTTTTGGGGAAAATTGTACCTCATAGAATCAAGGGGAAACCCAACTTTTTCATATCAATATCCTTAAGAAAAATTTCCGAAGAAATTTGGTTAAAAGCCTTTAAAAACTTTTACTTAGTTTTTCCACACGAACTTTATAAAACAATGAAAAATTAATTTCGAATTGACACCTCTAACTTAGAATATGATGAAAAACTAATACTTGGTATTTGACCATTACTGCACAACCAACATTAATATTTAAGAATCTTTTGTGACCATAAGAGACAGAACTCTTCAATGTTGAGTAACTTTTTAGACCTTTACTAATTCCAGGTGTTACCTCCCCGGTAGTCCATAAATTGACTTATTGAGGGGTAATCCATCAAAAGGAAAAATTTTTCCCTTCCCGCCCTTAGGGGTGCTTTGACCGAGAGGTAACAAAATTTTTAAAAAAAAGATCATTGAACCTTCAGTATCGCATATTGCTCCCAGTAGTCATGGTGAGGAGGTAATTCATATAGACTTGCTATTGACTTCAGAGGCCTTAGTGATAACTCGATGGGATCTGAACCTATCCCTTAATAATAGCGACTACTCAAATTTTTTGACTTTCCTTCTTTCAGAGATTTATATTGCGCAGGCATATCAAAGTAAGTTTTGATCCTTTTTCTAAGCAGTACACCGCTTTTTCTACCCACCAAGGACTGATAGGTAAAATATTCCCTTCATGCCGTGCAAACCCACGAGATATGAGAAAGGTCTTGGGGAATATGCCAAATGTTCAGTTTTTTGATAACATTACGTAATGACACCCCCGTGGGGCAAACATATCCAAACATTAACGTCATTTTTCATAGGTTTCCCAAGGCCTCACTGCCAAGCCCAAAAAATGCTTCCTTTATAACAAAAATTGATACTGGATGATACATTCTAATAACTCCTGCAGCCTTTCCCCCGTAAGACAAAGCTTTATTAGAAAATTTAAATTTCCCAAAACCCCAAAAACTCATGCGATTTCTTGGTTCTGTAAATTTTTATGCACGGTTTTCCCGAAACCCTTCTGATTTTACAGGATCTTTCCAACTTCTTAAAAAGTCGTGAAGGGAAACCCTGAACTTTCTGACTAGCTCGGGAAAAAAATTTAATGAATTAAAAGTATCTTTCGAAAGACCCCAATTAAGTTTTCCCGTAAAAAAACATTTTGTTTAAAAAACGTGCCTCCAATACTGGCTTAGGTGCAGTGTACACAATACCATGATGGTATCCCTTCCCTGTAGCTTCCTAACTGGAAAAATCCTTTCCTCAAACAAGATACTCCCCTCATAGAAAAGGGAAAGTTTGGCTCTTTGTGGGGGAATTAATCTTTTAAAATTTTATTTGCTGGGAAAAAAATTTATTTTTGAAACGACCACAAAGCTTTTAATTCCTGAAACTTTTAAGGAAAAAACCAAAAAAAAAGTCGCCTTTGAGGTGGACATTAGCATCCAGGCTTTATGTTCCCTATTGTGTATACAAGGGTTTACCAATTATTTTTCTACTGGTTAAGTCGTGACAGTCATAATTTGTTCCTTTCGTGACTTCCACAGCTAAAACTTTTTTTCCCCGCCTATTCTTCTTACCCCGATATAATCTTGGGGTTGGGGAGTGAGGAAAAGTTTAAAAAATAAAAAAAGTAGCGGGGAGTAAAAAGTGACAATAGTTTATTTTCGGCTACTTGTTAAGGTAGGGTAAGTCCAGCCCCGCTTTCCCCCTTTTTCCCCTCCCCAAAAGTGATAGTTTGATTGCTGGGTGGTTTTTAAGGTAGGGTCAGTCTAGCCCCACTATCCCTTCCCCCCCTCTTCCCCCTCTTCCGAAAGGTGACTGCGGGGGGTCCGGGCAAACAGTAAATCCCACCACACTCCCCAACACTACTGAAATACACGCCTGATCATATTTTAGTGGGCTTTTTTTGGTTGAAAGCTTTACTTTTTACCATAATTAAATTATCCTTTTATCTTTAGTTTAATGTTTTTTTTTTCCCCATCTTTAGGTCTGTACTTACATGGAGAGTGATTTCTTAAGCAGTGGTAACCTTCCCCTTTTTTTCCATTGAATACAAAAGGGTCACCTCCCAAACAACGGTAAAAAATTTAAGGAGACGACTAACGTCCGGAGACGTCCCAGGTTGTATTTATTGCCTCTCCAGTATGAAGAATCAAAAAATTAACCCCTCAAACATTACAGCACAAGAACCATTTTCCCGTCTTGGGAAAAAAAAATTTTTTAAACGGCCACAAAACGACCAGTGGGTTTTTCAAACCACTTTTGACAACCCCCCCCCCCCCCCCACATCATCAGCAATGCCCCAATTTTTTAAAACCCCACGCAGGTCACCAACACCAGACACCCAATTTTTGTATATTTAGCGTTGAATTCAGATATCATTTATTTTTTAATTTTTCATTTTCTTTGTAGGATCAAATTTTCATATTTAAGCGTTTTTATTTTAATTTCCTAAATAAAAAAGTGTTTATATTTTTCAGTTTTTTATTCTTTTTCTATGCATTAATTTTCCTGAGGAGGAGGCAGCCTTAGTAATACTGACTTGAAGTTGTTACTGGCTGAGTAAGCCTTCACATGTACTCAGGGTGAAATCGAAACTTGTGTTTCTCTGATATTGCAATGTTTTTCAATTTTTTTTTATTGCATTGTTGAAGATGAATAAATGTAGGATCTGTTACCTGTACTCAAAGTGGTATTTGAGTTTATGTTTCCTCAATATTACTAGCATTATTTATTTTATCATTAATAAAGTTGAGAAGCATTCTCCTGTTCGGTTTAAGGCCTTTAAATGTTCTCATTGCTAAACATTACTCATTGGTCATGCAGCTGTGATGTAACTGGAGTTTACTTCCCCCCATCCTTCCACCCCTGGATTTCATAGGGGTGACACCAAAGATTCCACCCTGGGTGACTCCAACCCTATCGATGCCACTTTCTGTGGATGGTTGACAGCAACGCCATGTCCCGTTTGTCATGCCATGTCAGTGCCATGATGTCGTTGGCATGAAACACTTGCACTGCACCATCAGTAATGCCACCAGTGAACCTTGGCATGTGTTTTCTATTTATTCTCACTGTTTCACATACATCGCTATTGTTCACACAGAGGAAATCAGTGAGCATAGGGCTTGTATATCAGTTGTCTGCGAACAATGTATGACCCTTGCCAAGGTATGGCTCCATCATCTGCGAAGAACATTGTGGAAATTTATTTGGTCCCTAAAGTTCCACAGGACAGATCCAGCATGGCCGTATGGGACGGCTGGGCTGGGCGGCCCTTAAACCCTCCCAAACAAACAAAGCATTCTCTGGTTGGCGATTGTTGGTAAGCTTATTTAATTTATAGATTTTACCCTTCAGGGAAGGAGTAGGTAGTCTTACTGATAGTATATTAAATATTAGGATTATTGAGGCAACTGTAGATAATAATAATGTAGATCTAAGACCTTAACATAGGTAGTAATAGGCCGATAATGTAGGCAAACACTAGAATAAGTTAGCTAGGAGAACTGGCAGCCCTAGTTTGAACGAAGAGACGAGGGTATGGAAGAGGGACCAGCTCGTCCTTCTAAGACGGACACCATCAAGACAAGACGTGCCGTGATCAGCAGACAGCGCCCCCACGTGTCTTCACATCTGAGACTTGGGGAAAATCTGTAGAGGCACCTCGATGTACTGTAGATGACCTCCTCTGTCAGGCTCATACAGTAAGACAGACCTTCACTTTTTCTCGTGAGATTTCTGGCCAGTTTCTTGGGAGATCGTAAGTGAGTTTTACTGTGGGCCCGGATGCAACAGGATGAGCATTGCCCAGTAAGTACCAGTGTCTCAGAGCAGTCTGGAAGCTAGTGTCTGAGTCTGCATAGTTATACTAGGGGATACATACCCTCTTGGATATAGGAATTTCTGAGGTGCAGGCAGGACACTAATTACGATTGAATATTGCAGGAATTAAGGCTCCCAGTTGCACGTGGTTTCTGAGGGAAAGTCCAGAGGGGCTAAGGCTAAGCTTAGGGAAGTTGAAGATCGGGGGGTGTGCTGCAGCACCAAGTGAGTTAGTCCTTTATATGTGCATGCAGGCGGGTTTTCTTGCAACATCAATCATTTGTGAAAATCTGTCCTGTAAGATACTTGTGAGGCTGAGGTACCCACCTCAGAACTCGGTGTCAACAGAGTTTGCCAGGGTAGGCGACTCACTTGGAGGCAGTCCACACAAATTTTCACAAACATCCCAGAAATGCCCAATATGCACCTTGTATTGTTGAGTGTATTTTTCAACACAGTACCAGTCTCACAGTGACACATAACTAAGAGTTTTATACCAAAGTGATCACGTTTTCTTGGTATATATTGCTTGAATGACAGTCATCCCTTGAACAGAATCAAGGACTCATCAACAACAATGTTCTTGAATGGATAAAATAGGCAGTGAATTTTTGTTTCAGATTCAAAAACAATTCCCGGATTTTGTATAGGTCATTTCTGTTGGGAGTATTCCTGTCTGAGAAGTGCAACATTCATAGCAACAGAGTAAATCTGTTGCAGGGAATGAGGTCATGGAAGACTGGAGTACAGATGAAGTGGTCTGTGGACCAGTAGTGTGCTATATTGATCTTAAATGTTTCTGTCATAAGCATGACAGTACCAAGGAATAATTACATTTCAGCCACAGTTGCATCTTTCCACCTGTGCAGCCATGATGTCTCTGTAACATACGTGTTGTCCATTGTATAGTTGTAGTACATGTTGGTCTGGGTAACAATCAGGTTCATTATAGGCTCATCAAAGTATAGTTAGAAATAGTCTAACTCTGTAGACTCATTTGTGATGGGACAGTGTGGCATGATGCCACTTCCACTGGCATGAAAATTGAAGGATGTGGCACAAATGGTATACTTTCCATCCAGTTTCATTCATGGTCACATGGTGCAGGGTGAACCTGTAGCATGGGGCATTGGGAGCAGGGGAAAGGAGGGAGGGGGAGGCAGCACAAGGTTGAGAGGGTGCGGTGGTCCTTTGTCTACCCCCCAGCGCTCCCGAGGTCCAGGGACCATCCACCCCCCTCGTCTTCCTCCATTCCAGCATATTCACCTTCATGATCATATCACTATCAGGGCTGGGATTTTGGGTCGAGACCCGAGGAAAACTAGAGTTTGGGGGTCACACGGGCGGGAAATTCGGTGCACCCGGGGCAGCCTTTGTGTCACCCCCATGAATTCAAGGGGGGTGGATGGGGAAGGGGGTAAACTCAGTTAGTCACTACTGCATGACAAATAACAATTGTTTTCCAATGAAAAGTTTAAGGGCCCTAAACTGAACAGGAGAAAAATCTCACTTTATTAAAGATAAAAAAATAATCAAGTAATATTTAGGAAACATAAACTCAAAAAAACCCCTTTGAGTACGGCAACAGACCTACATTTATTCAGTTTTAAGAACCCCCAAAAAAAAAAAAAAAAAAAAAAAAAGCTTTAAAAAAAGAAAAACATTGCAATGTCAGAGAAACATTTTTCGATTTTTCCTTGAGTACGGGAAAAATCCAGGAAACTGAACTTACATTTTACCTTGAGTACAGGGAAAATCCAGGGAAATTTTCTTACAATTTCAAATTGCCTTCATTTATTTTTCCCCTTATCCTTTATCACATCATCAAAAACAAAGATTTTCCCTATGTAAATTATTTGTACTTTTTAATATATAATATATATAGAAATGAAGGACTCTTTGATTGTTGGTGCAGCACTGTTTTTTGCATTAGTGTACCTTCTTTTAAAGGGTCTATGGGGTCACCCCCCCAAAAAGGTGTCACCCGGGCGGCTCTCCTCCCTTTTTCACCCCCGTTAGACTCGGACCGCCCGACCCTTTCCA
>NC_069399.1:35384750-35641692 GCF_026875155.1 Cherax quadricarinatus
AAAATGTTATTATATTAGAAAGAATAATGCAAGAAAAGGCGATAAAAAACAAGGAAACAACTCCGAAAAATATATGGGCCGTGAGCAGACTCGGTACCAACATCGCCGTCACCATACCTGATATAAATGACTATAATTTCTTGTAGAAACGTCGTAGAACATTCATTCTGGGACCATTGTGTTGCCAAAGAGTTGAGCTATTTTTCAGTATATATAACTCAATTTCCATATTTTTTCGATTTTTCGGAGAGCGCGCGCGGAAATTTGCCCTACCGCCCCCTTCAGGGGGACACAGCGGGGTTGCCTCCTGGGGAGGGGTGAGAGTAAGGTGTATGTGGGTATATGAAGGTGTAGATGTGTGGCATAAGTGTATGTAGCATGCAAGTGGGCACAGAAAGCAAAGGTGATATCAAGTAATTACATAGTAACGAATGGAGAATTCTGTGTTTGATGTGTCAGGATGGATAATGAGAACCTTCAAAACTAGGGAGGCCAAGCCCATGATGACACTCTTCAGGTCCCTTGTTCTATCTAGGCTGGAATATTGCTGCACACTAACAGCACCTTTCATGGCAGGTGAAATTGCCGACCTAGAAAATGTACAGAGAACTTTCATGGCGCGCATAACGGAGATAAAACACCTCAATTACTGGGAGCACTTGAGGTTCCTAAACCTGTATTCCCTGGAACGCAGGAGGGAGAGATACATGATTATATACACCTGGAAAATCCTAGAGGGACTAGTACCGAACTTGCACACGAAAATCACTCACTACGAAAGCAAAAGACTTGGAAGACGATGCACCATCCCCCCAATGAAAAGCAGGGGTGTCACTAGCACGTTAAGAGACCATACAATAAGTGTCAGGGGTCTGAGACTGTTCAACTGCCTCCCAGCACACATAAGGGGGATTACCAACAGACCCCTGGCAGTCTTCAAGCTGGCACTGGACAAGCACCTAAAGTCAGTTCCTGATCAGCCGGGCTGTGGCTCGTACGTTGGTTTGCATGCAGCCAGCAGCAATAGCCTGGTTGATCAGGCTCTGATCCACCAGGAGGCCTGGTCACAGACCGGGCCGCGGGGGCGTTGACCCCCGGAACTCTCTCCAGGTAAACTCCAGGTAAACTCAGGGTCGTCATGACCTTCTTCATGTATTAAGTGTGAATGGTGTCAAGATTATAGGTATAAGACCGTGAAGAGCTTTTGGGCTTATGTAGAGTGTGCGTTTATAGCCTTTATTGGGCATATTTCATGTGCGATAATCGTATCACAATGAGAGGTTATTTAAATTATGTTGTTTGTGTTTAGTGTTGGGGTTTTTAGCGAGTGTACTGACTTTATTTTAGCATTATATAATGTGCTCATCCAGTTGATGAGAGATGGAAAGCTAATGACTTCCATCAATTTGTAATGCCTCGTTAAAATTTTGTAATGGGAGAGTATGGTTTAGTCTCTGACTTTATACAATGTGCTCAGCCGGTGGAAGAGGCTGTATTAATATTTAGTAATATTTATTAATATTTATTTAGCATAAGTTTCTATTCTATTCTATTTGATTCGCCGGTAATCCCGGCCCGGGTCTCTTCCATTTTGGTGACCCGGCATTGGCTCCCCGGGTAGGGAAGTGACATTTATCGTTACTTGCACCTGTGTAGCAGGTCTTCAGCAGAAAGGGGGGGGTACCTCACCGGCCCTATGGCCAGATGACGTACCAAACGTTAGTGTGCACTAACAGTGGCTGGTGTGCAGTGCAATGGAGGCCCAAAGCAGGCCCTCACAGCAACTTCAGCGGGGGGGGGCGCATGAAGTGTAAGGACTGGAAGTAAGGTTTCAAGTCCCTGACAGCTAAGTACACAAAGATGTGCTGCCTCAATCCTCTCGGATCTGCCCTACTGGGGTCATTGGGAAGTGTCTAGGCGAAGGGGCATCGTAGCCGGGCAGTCAAAAACAGGTAGTCACCAAGGGCGGGCAGAACTTCGGTCACAATGGGCACAGAGCTCCTCCGTCCCCGTTCAACAATCGGCAGTGGTGGGATACCCTAACCTGGCGGGGGGATTAAAACCCTCAGTTCCTGGCTGTGCCCGAAACTTGGGGGGGCCCCCCTGTGGGTCCCCCGACTACCAACAGGGCCCCGTGAACCCCCAGGGTCGGGGAAATGGGCGCCTGGGCACCGAGCCCACAGCGAATCTGGCTGGGCTGATGGAGATCGCGACGTGGCTGTGCTCGGGGTTGCGTCCTAGCACCCTCTCTCCCAGCATCATTCCCCGGGGAACCACATGGTGGGTCCAGTTGGGGTAGCCTGCGCCCCGGGCCCCCATGGAGTCGCAGGTCCCCCGGTGGATGTGATTAAGTTTTGTTGCCCTTTGGCTCCTGTGCATAGCGTTGGATCGCGTTGGCAAGTGGTAATGGGGGAAAATGATGGTCTAAAAGAGCATGGCAGAGTTTGTTGGATGGCAAAGGGTTGGGCCTGGGGAGGGTTTTGCAATGGCTGGGGGCGCCCCCTGTTTGTAGATTGCGGGGAAAACATCCCAGCAGCTGTGCGGCCCCTTGCACTGGGTCTCTGGACCATCAGTGTAATATGGCACCCCCCGGGTTTCCCGCACCCAAAATGCTGCCGAGGAAGGTGGTAAAAGAATGTCCGGGTGCAATGCCTTGTGTTGGTGGGGTTGTCCAGCCCACCGAAAACGCTCTGGTGCCAAGGGGGGGTGGCACCATGTAGTTCGCTGCCGTCTGTGCCCCTCCCCCTGGAGCATGTTGGGAAAGGGCTTTGGTGGCATTGTTTCGACCCATCTCGGCGGCCGGGATGCAGGGAAACCTGTCCTGGCAGACTGTAAATCTCTCATCGTTTGTCAGCCCTGGGAGTGGAGTTTCTTTACAATCCCCTGGCAGCTACCCGTTGGATCCCGTTTCAGAGGTGTGCTGCCCCCTCAAGGTTAGAGCCACTGCATTGGGCCCCCCCCAGGACCCCCGCATGGCCCGTAAACCCCGTGTTTTTGGATGACCAGAGGGTTTGTGTTTTTTGGGGCTGGCGTGAACCAGAGAAGTGCCCCCTGTCAAGGGGGGAAGTATTGCCTGGGTGAGAACAGCCCTGACTCGAGGCTGGCCCCAACCTAGGGTTGGCCCTGGCACTCAATGCCCTGACCCCCTTTCAGAGCCCCCCTCTTTAAAGTGGGCACACATGTTTTGGAAGGTGGGGGGGCCCGTCAAAGAAGTGCCAAGGTCCCATAACTGTGAACCCATGGTCGTGGCCAGGACCCGCAGCCTCTGATGGGCACCTTTGGGGAAGGATCATGGGTTTGGATTTCGCCGCAGAATCTTGGTCCAAGTGACGGCAGGGTGGAAGCCCAAACAGTCGGGTCCTCCCGGGCACGCTGAAAACCGGGTTCCCGGGCGACGTGCCCGGCATCGGCATACTGGGGGATGGTGCCTCTGGAGAAAGGCAGGCAACAGCTGGTGATCGACATTGAACAGGGTGGGACTAAGCACCCCCCGTGGAGTGCCCCTTGTCAGGGGTCTTGAGAGAAGAGGCAGCCCTGGGGAAAGGTACCCCGGGCCGCTTCCGGGATAGGAACGAAGCCCGAAAGCAGCCTGCCTTTAATCCCCTGCGGGCCAAGGGATAGGAGGCAGGTGCACTGGTTAGCTCAAAAACTTTTCGACGTCAAGAAAGACAACAAAGTGGGTTGGGCGTCCGACCCCAAAGCCGGTCAGTAGAGTGGTAAAGGGTTTCGGAAAAATGCCCCCCCTCTTGGGGAAGCCCTAGGGTGTTTTTGAGGGGGCCAAGCTTCACCCCGGCGCTCCCAAAACCATCCTTTCAGACACCCTTTGAGATGCAACTGGTGAGGAAGATGGGTCTCACCCCTGCCAGGATCCCCAGGGTTAGGGAAACGGTTTGAGTAGCCTCCCTTCCCTACGAGGGAGTTTCCGCTCTCCAAGTCTGGTTTATCCCCCAGACAGTGAAATTTCCCGAATGGCCAGACGATGATCATGAAGGTGATAAACCTATGCCCCGTGCAGTGTTTGAGGATGTGAGGCTGCCTGGGCTCCCCGGTCGGTGAAATCTTTTCCGTGAGTCCTTAGCTGGCATGCTCTTGGATCCCTACCCCTTTTAGGAAGGAGGGTGGCCTGGAGGGCCCGGAGATCCTGAGGCAGTTGAGCCTGGTGCTTGGAGGTGAAAAGGTCCACCCGACGTCTGCCCCCATTGCGGGGGGGCTGGGGGGCAACCGAAACCACACTGCGAGCTGCCCCCGTGGCCAATGAACTTGGTCCAAAAACCAGATAAGGTGGGGAGTAGCTGAAGGGGCCACCCCCTCGAACCATTTAGCCTGCCGGACCCTGGTGGACATGGCGTGCAGCGCACCACTTCCCTGAGAGACGCAGGGCTCAACCGTGGGTTTACGCCCGTGCATCTTTCGTACAAAATTGATGCGGTGGCTGATTTGACGTGACAAATTGTGAGTGTCCCCCTGAACAGGAAGACATAACCTATTCCTGAACTGCAGCTTCAATCACTAAGTGAATTTTTCCTCTGCACCCCAAAAATGTTCCACTGGAGGATCTTCAAGGGCCGCAGAGGTGGCTCACTGCTTCCATCTCTGCTGGGACTCGTCGTCCGTTGTTGGTGACTCGGGGCCCTCCTCATCACAGACTGGAAGGACCCCTGGATGATGGCTTGAAGTTCCATTGAGTCTTCCTGGGCCAGTAGGACCATGCCCCAGTCCCTGACAGGAGTGCCTGCAGGCGCCCTGTCCCCTGCCGACGGCAGCAGGCGACAGAGGAGCGCTGAGATGACCCCGATGGTTTTCTTCAGTCGATCCGGAAAGGATTCAACCATTACCTCTGCAGGCATTGAGCGGGGGTGGGACCCGTGAGTGGGGCTGGGTCTAAAGGGGTATGTTGGGTGGCTGTGGGGAGGCAGCGCATAAGCTGGGTGCCCCCGGGGCCCCGGTTTGAGGGGGCCATGGGTTTTCCAAGCCCGGGAGGGGTACCTTGCCTTTGACTCTGGCCGTCAAAATTTAGGTGCCTCCCCAATTGGGAAGAGGCCTCTGGCGGTATGGAAAAGGAATTTTTGGTGCCCGGTTGGGGCCCTTGCGGGGCCCCCAGTTTGGCCTGGCCTGTGGCTGTTTTTCCCCGAGGGATTCTGTTTTTTTTGGGGGCCACCTTGCCATTGACCCCGATTTGGGACCGAATGCTCCCAAACCAGGTTCCCCCCCCCGGGATGCCTCCGCGGGGCCCAGTGTAAAAAACTTTTTGGTATTCCCCTTTCCTGGGGAAGGGGGGGGAACCGTTTTTGGGCCCATTCGGGGTTGGGGCGGGGCCCATTTCCCAAAGGGGCTGGGGGGAAGTGGGGGCTTTTTGGGGGGCCCGTTTCCGATGACAAAACCTGTGGCCAGTGCTGCCCCATCACAGGACAGCTCCGGTTCCAGGCATGGGGCCCCCTTTTAAAGCAGTTGGCCACTTGGGCTTTTTGGCCCCCGAAGGGCTTGGGCCAGTTGGCGGTTTGAGGATTGAAATGCAGTCCTTGGGAGTCGTGTGCCTTGCTGCACCACCCACAGGTGGTCCCCAATGTGATTAAACCCCTGGATTTTGGAAGCTTTGAAAGGGGGAAAAGGTATTTTTGGGTTCTTGATTCTTCCCCAGCCCCAAGGTCCGGTGCGTGGGAAGTGGACCCTTTGTGGTGGATCAGCACTTACAGGTGGGCACCTTGTTCACCGTTGCAGTGAGTCGCTCCGTTTTGGGAAAATATTGGGGCACTTCCAAAATGGGGTCCAAGTGGGAGGGGCACAGGGACGTGTAAAAGCACCCCCCTTGTACACCTTTCTGATGCAAGCAGTTCCACCATGATGGGATTGGGTCACAACCAGCCCCTTCAACTCCTGTAAGAGTCTTCGTCCGAGGAATGACCAGAACCTCGTTCCTGAGAGTGAACTCGCAGTGGAACTTGAGGTGGGGGAGACCTTCCAGATACCTTAAAAAACCCGTATTTGGGGAAAACCTTGAATTTGTTGAAGGCCCTGGTTGCTTGTGCCCGAGCTGAGCGGGAACTCCTCCTTCCACGTGGAAAGTCAGCCAGTCCCCGTCCACTGTGGAGGCAAGGGCATTTGGTGTAAGGGACCGGGGATGGCTCCATCCTTGCCATTGAGGAGCTAACATCCTCCTGGCTTCCTTCCACGACCCCTATGGCCATCTGGGGGTGCAAGTCTTCTTGGGTAGGGGCTGCCGACGGACCTAGTGGCAGATTGGTAGGTACAGTAGTCTCCACTGCATCCTTGGCCTTCTTGGGGGCTCTCACCTGCCCCACGTCGTCCTCCAACTCGTCCCCACATTCCAATGACGTTTTAGGCCGCTCTCCTGGATCTGTCAGGGTTTGACTGTAGGTGTGGGGACAGAGCCAGCAGCAGAGCTGCTGCCTGTGACCTCACAGCTGCCCACATGGGTGCAGAGCTGTGAGGCACAGAGCCCCAGTCGGGGCCCGTAGCCACCCTCTCGTGGCTCACTGCTCTGAAGCACTAAAACACAGTCCAAGGATCACCAGAAACGACGCTAATCTGTGCGTAAACTAACCTACAGATTTTTCGAACACAACACAACTGTTTTCCAATCCTCGTCCAGTCCGATAATCCTTATTAATGAAATCTTGTCCTTATGGTCTTCCGTTTGTAGTATAAGTGTTAGGATTAGGATTTCAACTTTTTTTATCAATGCTTAAAGAGGATTGTAGTGAGGGCACGTATGTATGTTTTTTAGGTAATTCGGATTGTATAGTGGGTTAATTTGGAAGAGCATTACTTTTTTTTTTTTTTTTTTTTTTTTTTTAACTGAGATATGATGTAGGACATTATTTAGTCCTCTGTTTCTATCAACTGTGAATTTGTGTGGAACCTTTGTAATGTGTCAGTCATGAGTATGTTAACTATACATAAAATATGAAAGGTTTACATAGTTTATTATATTTAATATAGTTTATATAGTTATAATAGTTTATGATTGTTTATAATTAAAGTAAGTATGGTTATAGGGGAAATTTTGTGAGTTTATATGGGGGGGTGGGGTAAATCCTCTGCTTTTTATAATTAATGTCAATGTACAATGTGTTGAATAAAACGGGTTTATGAAGTGTTCTGTAGGATTGAGAGATGATCCCTACTGTACCCATTTTATATCTTTTTAATAATTTTTTAATAAAATAATCTGTAAAGTTTGTTTTAAAATTATTTGTATAAAATATAAAATAAAAAAAAATTTAAAATGTATCCACCCCTCCTTTCAAACGGGCAAGAATGTGCAGTGTTACCACCTTAAACCCCTGCCACCCTCTTGCAAAACCCTACCCTCCTTAAAATTAATGTTACTGAAGGAACAAAACATCCACTCCTATAATTTAATCAGAATCCATTCTAACCCATTTCTCTTTGGTGTACTAATAGAAGCTTAATTCGAGTATGTGCTGGTGCTGTAGTTTCAAACATATCGGCAAAAAGGGAAATGAAAAATGCAAAATTTAACGAAAAATTCACAATTGGAAGTTTGGCTTTGACCTCAGTGGTACTTGGAAAAGTGGTTTTGACACTTTCTGCTGATAGAACACATTCCTAATCATTACTGCTGTGTACTTTTTCTAAAATATCCCGTAATTCTTCAGCTAAAAAAAAAAACTAAAGTTTCATAACTATTGACATTTTGGAAGATGTCCATTCATTTATCCCACACTAATTCTAAAAAAATAATTTTGTGGATAACTTCAAAAGGAACACAGGAAACTAGTACAGCAATCATTCCCTTCTATGTGGGATTAACACTTCAGAAAGGTACACAGAAACTATGTAACAGCAATCATTCTTCCTATCTGTGGTGTCTAACAACAGAGCTTCAAGCGGGCAGCGGCAGCGTGCAAACAGTAACCTTGTCCTCTAATTTTTACTTCTACCTGAGGTTCCCGAGCATGCCGGATTGATGATCCTAATCAAGACCCGCATAAACACTAACTATTGTTGGATACCCAAATGATATAAAGCAACTGCAGAAATCACTCCAAAATTTCACAAATTACACAACAAATAGGACTCATAAAAAATACCCATACCTCGCTAACCCCGCAGGCCACTGAAGATATACTCCACTACATTCAGCAGGAGTTAAGGCGTGCCATTGCGCACTTGGTCCAATTCGCCTACAATTCGACCCTAAGCCCAACCTCAATGGACAAGGGATGAAACAATAACATAAAAGATCCATAACCCATCTAATGACCCGTCGACTAAACAACAAAGTGTTAGTAGCAGGTGGGCAATAAGAACACTAGATAAAAACTTTAGGTTACTTGCCATCCAGGACACGAACCCCTCAAATCATGCAATCACCCCGAGCCAGCAAAAACACCACACAAACACAACGACAGACCAACAAACAAACATGACGCTCGCTTACAGTCACCTATAAACACCTCACTTCCCCAGTAATATTTATGGGGGGGGTCAATGAAGAATCTGCACCGGACGACCCATAAATAGGACTAAAAAAACTGCCCTTAATGAATCAGAACCCAAACGATCTACAGCAAACTAACTAAAGAAATAGGCAGGGAACTAAATTGCAAGGCAAACAGCACGATTAAACCACTCTAACAAAGATCAACTTGCTCTAGAGAAACATAAACTATACACTCTATAACAACAAAGCAAACACCCGACTATAACCCAGTCGCGCTAGACACCATCAAACACACAAAAAACCAAGTGATTCTCACCCACTTACAACCAACAAAACAGAGGAAGAGAATTCAAGAGTGGACCAACAAACTTTGGGCCACAAGTCAAAAAATAACCAAAATCTTCCAAGAACCATAATGACCAACAGCAGGCTATCTGACGCAGTTTGTGAGTTAACAAGCAAAGCATCTATCCCAACCCACAGTCTCCACCCAAAAGAGACCAGCATGGAGACCGACCCTAACAAAAGTGGAAGTACTGCATCTCAATGACCACATTCTGGGGCCTAACAAATAAAAAAAACACATACGTAGTGACGAAACACAAAGAGGATTGCAAACTGTATGGTCTTAACCAAATCAGTAAAAAAAACATGTGCTGTTAAAAAAATTAGCCAAACGTAAGCCTACAAGGATAAAACAAACGCTAGCCTGAAAAACAAAACTAAATTCTAATGAAAACTGATTGTTTTTACGTCAAATGATTTGCCTATTAAAAAAAGCCCAAAAACAGATAATAACAAAACCATCTTTTTAACGGCTAATGATAAATTACGCGTAAAGCCCAAATAGAAAAATCATCCACCAGTGCTTATGTGAGGGATTTGAAAAATCGAAAGTTATGAAACAGCCCACATGGAATAGAATAACAGCACAAGCTTCAATGAATAATATACAGTTAACATGACCTCCTTAAAAAAACAAAAAATAATTCCCAGGGGGGGGGGGTGGTGTTGGGGGGTTGGGGGGGGGAGTGAGGCTGGACAGAACAAAAGGATAAAATCATAGTAGAAAGAGGTAGCAGATAAGACCCGATAGTCCCACCGTTAGTGTTATAATAGTACATCAAAATTGTTGCGCCCCCTACAAATTCTAAAAAATAAAACCCAAAACTACCTATTAGGATTGTCAAAGTTTGTATTTTAATCAACGACCCATGGGGGGAGTCTAACCTCATAGTGGTCTTAATAATTGAGATTAATATCAACTTTAACAGAATCTATATATTATGCCGCATTTTAATTATACAAACTTACCAACAAGTACATCACGAGGTACCACACTTATAAAGTTTTAACAAAAAAAATTATAAAAATACCTAAAGACACAAAACTTTGTCTATTTACAATAGGATTTCACCTCACTTTTAAAAGAAGAAAAAAAAAAAAAATAAGACTCTCAATGTTGCCCAATTTTTTAATTTTTCAAAATTCCCGTATTAGTTTTTGGCCCAATTATAAAAAAAAAACAAAATTTAATTATAAACTATAGATTTTGATCAATTACTTATTTAAAAACAACATTTATTGACTATGTTGTTTTTTTTTTTTTCTTATTTATTTATTTTTTTTATTTTTGTTTTTATAATTCCATACTTTATTAAAAAACAGTAGTATTTTCAAAAAACTACACAACTTTTAAAAACAATTATTTTACCTGTCTAACCAATCTTACTAGCAATATAATACCAATTCATTTGCCATAATTAATTATTTATGTAAAATTATTTTTTTTTTTTTTTATTAATTATTCATATTGTCTACCATAACATATTTTTTGTAATATTTTTTTTTAATCCTGTCAAATTAAAAAATAATCTAATTATAAACACTAATTCTCTAAAAACAACCAAAAAAATTAAATCTAAACTTAGTGCAATTACAAAAACAAAAGAGATTCTAGTGCCTTAAAATTATATTAAATAAGATTAATCACTAAAGATAAACTCAAGGTCAATTCGACTAGCTCAATACAAAGTTCAATAGCCAAAATTCACTATAAACTCTAGAGACATTTGAGCAGGTTTACAAGATAGTTGGTAAAGAGTTGGACGAGACAAGTAAAAATTTTCCAAATTCATAAGTTTGAGTAATCTGACAGGTTTTGGGACGAAGAATGGGAAACAGTAGTGTGTGGTTTCGCGGATGGAAATCAGTGTTAGAAAATTGGCACAAATAGCGACAAAAAACCATTCCTGGTAGATCCTTGGACATTTGTATCATTTGCTGTGGCGTTTCAAAGGCATTGAGCCACGAGAGGTGTGGCACGTTGTCCCCGACTGGTGGCCAGATCCTCAAAAACTAAGGAAGCTTCTGCACTCGCAGTGTGCGCAGTGAGTTACAGGCAGCAGCTCTGCTGCTGGCTCTGTCCCCACACATACAGTACCATGACAGATCCAGGAGAGCGGCCTAAACGTTTCCTTGAATTCTGGGACGATTTGGAGGACGACGTGAGGCAGGTGGAGCCCCCAACCAAGAAGGCCAAGGATGCAGTGGAGACTACTGTACCTACCAATCTTCCACTAGGTCCTCGTCAGCCCCTACCCCAAATAATACTTGCACCCCCCAGATTGGCCCATAGGGGTTCGTGGAAGGAAGCCAGGTGGATGTAGCTCCTCAGTGGCAAGGATAAGCATCCCATGTCCCTACACCATTGCGTTGGCCTCCACAGTGGACGGGGGATCTGGTTGACTCCACGTGGGAGAGGAAGAGTTCTCCTGCTCACTCGGGCACAAGCAACGATGGGCCTTCAACAAAATCAAGTTCCCAACTACGGGTTTGGGTAAGGTCTCTGGAAGGTCCTGGCGCTCCCCCACCTCAAGTTCCGCTGCGATGTTCACTCTCATTTAACGAGGTTCTGGTCATTCCCCCTCGGGAGACGAAAGACTCTACGAGGATTGAAGGGGCTGGTTGTGACCCATCCCACATTGGGAACTGCTTGCTTCGGAGAAGGTGTACAGAGGGGGTGCATTTACACGTCCCTGTTCCCCTCCCACTGGAACCCCATATTGGAAGTGCCCAAGAATTGTCAAGGCGGAGCAACTCACTTGGCCCAAAAAAACGGTGAACAAGGTGCCCACCCGCCAGGGTGCGACACACCACAAAGGTCGCACTTCCCACGCATCGGTTCTGGACCTTGGGGGCTGGGGAAGTATTTCAAGACCCTACCATACCTGTCACCCAGAACAATGCATCAACTGCCAGGGGTTCAATCATATTGCAGGCCCACCACGGCGAGACTCAGCGAGAGAAGAAGTGTGGTGAGTGCAGCACGGCACACGACCTCGAAGGACTGCATTGGCAAACCTCAGACCAACCCTATCAGTAATGCCACTTCTGGCGAAGAAGCCACCTGCTCCGTTCCTAAGAGCCCAAGAGTGCCAACTGCCAAGAGAGGCACCATGCCTGTGACCGGAGCTGTCCTGTGATGGGTGCAGCACTGGCAGCAGGTTCGTAATTCATCGGAACGACCCGCGACAGCCCCGACGCCACCCAGACCCGATGTAACTTCCCAGCAACATTCAGCATGGGCTCAATCACGGTTCCCCGGATACCGCATGAGGGTAATACCACGAGTATCCCTTGCCCTGGGCCGGGGGCTCCCAGCGTTGGCATCAGAGGGCAAGACACTGGTTGCAGGCAGCGCGTTCAATTCCTGCGGCGTCAGATTGAAGGTGGCCACGGAAGGCAGATCATTGGGAAAAAACAGCCACAGGCCCCGGCACTTATCAGCCCAGCAGGTCCCAGCTGGGCACCAACCTTCCTGCATACGGCCAGCAGGCCTCTTCCCAAGGACAGGCCCCTACTGTGATCGACCAGCGTCAGGCAGAGGTTCCCCGCCAGGGTGGACTGAAGCCCAAGGCCACTCATGCCGGGCCCAGGGTGCACCCAGTTCATGCTGCTGATGTGTCGACAGCCACCCAGACAGTACCCAGTTACCCAGCCCCGCCTCCCGACGGGACGTTCCAGCTCAAGCCTGCAGAGGTAAAGAGTCGACTCCTTTTCCGTATCGACTGATGAAAACCATGGGGTCATCTCAATCGCTCCTGCTGTCGCCTGCTGTCCTTCGGCAGATGACATGGCGCCTGCAGGCAGCACCTGCATGGATTCTGGGCGTGGTCCTACTGGACAGGAAAGACTCATAGGAACATCAAGCCATCATTCCAGGAGTCCTTCCTAGTCAGTTATGGATGAGTTCCCCCGAGTCGCCAACAACGGACGAGATCCCCAGGCAGAGATGGAATCAGTGAGCCACCTCTGCGGCCCTTGAAGAACCACCAGTGTGAACATTATGTGGGCTGCAGTGGAAAATTTCACTTAGTTGAGTTGTAAGGCTGCAGTTCAGGATGATGTTGTATGTTCTTTCCAGTTACAGGAGACAACCTGCAGCACGATTTTGGTCACAAACTTCAAATGCAGGCCTACGTATTTCCCGGAAAACTCAGTAGGGCTCATACGCCTACAGCTCCTGGAAGGACTGGGCCAGGGGCACGGCAGATCTACTTCAGTACCACTAATTCCTCATTCCCGCATCTTATGATATGACCTCCCCTGACCCCAGATCGGTACCTGTTGGGGAGTGGCGTAATAAGGTTTCAGGCAGTCACCCTACAGCCTGGCGGATGGAACCTCCCGTGGTTTACAATATTTTACAGAAGCTCACGGTACAACCCTTGACAATCTCATAGGTGGCAGCACTCGCCCCATGGGAGGTCTTGTTGTGGCCAGGGATGTCAAAATAGCCCACCACCCAATACTTTCTTTTGTCTCTCCTACCCCCGAAGAACGCAGCTGGGAGGCCACCTATGCGGCTGTGCTTTGGAGTGTAGGGGGGTCCGCGAATCGTGCCCCACCTTTCCCCCTCAATATGGTGAGCCAACCCATCACTATGGTTGCCGCTTGGATGTCACACACATCTCAATGAGCGGTTGCTCTCAGTAAAGCGCGAAAGGGAGGTCCACCCCCGTCACACCAATGATCCTTTGCAGTGTCTACTACGCTGATGGTCCAGCGTTGCCCGCGTCCCCACACCCCCCCAGAAGGTAATCTAACAAAAAAGTCCGACTGGTCAGTGCCTTCCGAGTAGTGACCTTTGAGCGTTGGTGGCGGAGTCTCCCCTTCCAGAAGAACCCAGGATGAGGCAGCTCAAAGCTGCAGGTGGCCTCACAGTGCAAGCTATGAGGCAGCATACCTAAAGGATTGACATGCAGAGTGTCAAATAAACGTGACTGGTGTTTTTACAATGTAGGACATCAGGTAACAGAACACCGGTCATCAATGTTGTAACGCAAGATGCACAGGCATAATCCCATGATGAAGTCCATACGTCGCTCAGGTGAAGGTGGTGCGGCATGCACCCAGCGCAAACACGTGGGAGGAAAGTGTAGAGATAAGATGTCTCGACACAGGGACCGGCAGGCTAAATGGTTTCGAGTGGTGATCCTTCGGTCACTTTTTCAGAGTGAGGCTCTACTCCTTCCAAGCCAGTTATTGTCGTGAGATAATTGCACCAAGTTACGATGGGCCACTGTGCAGCGACAAGTGTTGCTCGGTTGCACCCAGACCCGCAACGGAGGTCAGAGCGTCTTGTGGACCTATTCACCTCCCAGATCGGCCATGGCTCAACTGCCTCAGGATCTCCAGGACCTCCAAGCCACCCTCCTTCCTAGAAGGGTGATGGTGATCCAAGCAGCATGCCAGGCTGGGGATGTCACAGATGAAGACTTCACCGACCAGGAGCTCCAGGCAGCCTTCACACCTCATCGAGACACTGCTCCGGGCATGATGGTATCACCTATGGCATGATCACTCGTCTGGCCATTCTGGACATTCAGCTGTCCTGGGAGTCATCACCAGACTTGGCGAGCTGGCAAACTCCCTGTCGTATGGAAGGAGGCTGACATCATACCGATTCCTAAGCCTGGGGATCCTGGCAGTGTGAGACCCATCTCCCTCACCAGTTGCATCTCGAAGGTGTCTGAAAGGATGGTGTTGGAGCGCCTGAGGTGGAAGCTTGGCCCCCTCATAAACACCTCTATGGCTTCACCAGAGGAGTGGGCACTTTCGAAAGCCTTACCACTCTACTGACCGGCATTGGGTCGGACGCCCAAGCCCACATTGTTGTCTTTCTTGACCTCGAGAAAGCTTTTGAGCTAGCCAGTGCACCTGCCATCCTCTCACTCTTGGCCCGCAGGGGGATTAAAGGCAGGCTGCTTTCATGGCTTCGTTCCTATCTCCAGGACAGGCGGGCCCGGGTACGCTTCCAGGGGCATGCCTCTTCTCTCAAGACCCTGGACAACGGCACTCCACAGGGGGGGTGCTTAGTCCCACCCTGTTCAATGTACTGATGCATCAGCTGGTGTGCCTGCCTTTCTCCAGAGGGACCATCCTCCTCAGCTATGCCGATGACCTGGCACTTGTCGTACCTAGGAAGCGCCGGCTTTTGCAGCGTGCCCAGGAGGACCTCGATCTGCTGGCTTCCACCTGCCGTCACTTGGGACTCAAGATATCTGCAGCAAAATCCAAAGCCATGATCCTTCGCACCAAGGTGCCCAGTCAGAGGCTGCGGGTCCTGGGCATCGACCTGGAGTGGTTCACAGTTATAGGTACCTTGGCATCTACATTGACAGGCACCTCACCTTCCAGAAACATGTGCGCCACATTAAAGAAGAGGGTCTCTGCAAGGGATCAGGGCATTGAGTGCCATGGGGCCAACCCTAGGGTTGGGTCAAGCCTCTAGTCATGAGGTTTGTTTCTACATCCAGGCAATACGTTCCTCGTTGACTATGGGGCCACTTGCTTCTGGATCACGCCAGACCCACAAACATCAAATCCCTCTGGTGTCATCCAGAACACAGCTGAATACGGGCCATGCTGTGGGCTCCTAGGTGGGGAAATGACAGTGGCTCTGAACCTTGAGTGCAGCTACCGCCTCTTGTAACAGATCCAACTTGTAGCGCCAGGGGGATTGCAAAGTATCTCCCTGATTTTTTCTTTTGTTTTTTTTTTCTCCCAGGGGCTGACAAACTGATGAAGAATTACGGGACCGCCAGGGACAGGTCATTTCCACTGCATCCCGGCCGCCGATGGATGTTGTTCGGTAGCAGATGCCACACAGAAGCTCTTGCCCATGACATTGCTTTCCAGGCGGGAAGGCTGCGCAGATTGCAGCGAACTATGCGGTGCCAACCCCCGTTGGGCACCAGAGCTGTTTTTGCGGTGAGCTGGACAACCCAACCAGACTGCAAGAGGCATTGCACCCGGACATTCTGCAACCACCTTGCCTCGGCTAGCATTGTGGGAGTGGAAGGCCCAGGTGTGTGCCATATTACACTGAGGCTCCAGAGACCCTAAGTGGCAGGGCCGCAACAGCACTGGGATGTTCCACAGCAAATCTGACAGCTGGTTTGGCGCCTCCCAGACCATTGCACAAAACATCCTCCAGGCGAACTCTTTGCCATCCAACAAGCCTGCGCATTCTCTTGCAGACCATCAGCATCCCCCCATCATCCACGTTGATTCCAAGCAGCAATCCAATTGCGCTTATGCACAGAGAGCCAAGGACAACATACACTTAATCACAGCCAACCGGGGTGACCTGCAGACTCTCAAGTCCCAGGGTCGCAGGGCTACCATCAACTGGATCCCGAGCCATGTGGGTATCCCTGGCAATGATGCTGCAGATGAGGCTGCTAGGACCTGCAACCCTCGAGGCACAGCCACATGCTGCGATCTCCATCAGCCTCATGCCAGATTGCACTGTTGCTGCTGGTGCAGGCGAAGGGCGCCCATTCCCTGACTTGGGGAGTCACGGAGCCTCTGTTTTGGTATGTCAGGGCGACCCACAGGGTCCCCCTCAAGTCTTGGACACAGTCCAGGGAACTGAGGGTGCATATCCACCCGCCCCCCTACCCGCTTAGGTTATCCCCACCACTGCGCGGATTGTTTGAACGGGCACGAGAGGAGCTCTGTGCCCATTGTGACCGAATGGTTCCGCAGCCCTTTGGGCACTACCTGTTAGACCTGCCCGGCTACGATGCCCCTTCGCCGTAGACACTTCCCAATTGACCCCAGTATGGCAGACCCGAGAGAATGAGGCAGCTAACATCTTGTGTGACTTACTGTCAGGGACTTGGAAACCTTACTTCTCAGTCCTTGCATGTCACGCGCCACCCCGCTGAAGTTTGCTGCGAGGGCCTGCTTAGGGCCTCCATTGCACTGCACACCAGCCACTGTTAGAGCACACTAACGTTTGGTACGTCATCTGGCCAAGGTCCGGTGAGGTACCCCCCCCACCCTTTCCTTCTGAAGACTGCCACACAGGTTGCAAAGTTAACGATAAATGTCAACTCCCTACACCGGGACCCAATGCCGGGTCACCAAAATGGAAGAGACCCGGCCGGGATTACCGGCGAATCACAAAGAATAGAATAGAACTATAACTAGACCAAAGTGCAATTACTAGTGAGAGACTTGGTTCTATTTGTAAATTTGATTTTTTATATTTTGATTATTATATTATATTATATCTTTAGACATTTTTTATAATTATTAGCTCAATACATAGTCAAATACCAAATTCATCTATATTAGACCATAGTGCAATTACTAGTGAGAGACTAGTGCTATATTAATTTTGTATTTTATATTAATTGATTAAACCTATTGTACTATAGCTCATTCTAGCTCAAAACAAGACTCCACAAAAGTCCATTATTAGACCTAGTGCAATTACCAAGTGAGAGTCTTTTTCTATTTTTAATTTGTAATTTTATATTACTAGTTTATACCTAGTTTGTACTTTAGTTCATTCCAGCACAACACAGACCAACATCACTTCATATGTTATAGTGACTAATACTCTACATGACCAAAATACTCTAGCTATATATACATGTCCAAACTTCCTAACCACTACAGATATAAGTACAAAGAAACCAATCACACAACTCAGGAATAAATAACCATAATTAAACCTAGAAGATGATTGATCATGGCGTTGACCCTGATCTAAACCTCCATAATCTGACACCCAATCAAAACCTATTGGAAAGTAACTGCTTATATTACACAGCATCACAAGGCCAGGTGGCCTGGTGGCTAAAGCGTCCCGCTTCACCACGAGGGCCCGGGTTCGATTCCCGCGGTGGAAACATTCGACACGTTTCCATTATCACCTTTGTCAGTATCACCTAGCAGCAAAAGGTACCTGGTTTGTTAGTAGACTGGTGTGGGTCGCATCCTGGGGGACAAGATTAAGGACCCCAATGGAAATAAGTTAGACAGTCACTCGATGACGCACTGACTTTCCCTTGGTTATCCTGGGTGCTTAACCCTCCGGGGTTAAAAATCCGAACGAAATCTTATCTTAAATCCTAAACAATGCCTAAAAGTCTATCATACTTTAACTACAACATCAGGTCCTTAAGAAAACACTATGATGAACCTCTTAGCAACTCCTTGAATCACTAAAGACACCCTCTCCTGCATTATTCCTTACTGAGCCTGCTTAAGCATGGGAGGTACACAATAGATATCTACCCCTCTACCAGGATACACAGCAATTCACAACTGCGCAAACCAATTGGGGGTGGTATTGCAATTCTATTACTCTAACCAATTATCTTGTCTTAGCACCACTTGCTTTAGTGATGAATATGGGGAATACATTATTGCTAAATTTACTGAAAAAACCTAAGACGCCTATAACAATCGGTGCCATTTACCGGAATTCCTCACACAAACATCCCCAAATTTTTCAGTGAGAAATTAAAGTCCACTAATAACAAACAGACAAATGATAAGCACCACCTTCTCTGAGCTGGAGACTTTCAACATCAACCTTGGCTTTATACTAGATACAGCCTGTAACTGACTTCATCAACAATATGAACAACACACTTCTCATACCAACAATAACTAAAGCCAACCAGGCTCACAGAGACCAAGTGCAACCATAATAGACCTCCAATGGACCAATATACTAGCCCCCCTTAAATCAGGGATAATCACAGATAGCACTACAGACACTACCCTACCTTCCTCCGGTGACAAACATTATAAACCGCACTTGAATACAACAAAGTCCTCATTTAAGCTCCATGACGAGGCCTCAGTAAGGAAGTTCACAGCTGACCTAGAGAACTGTTGACTGGCCTACAGAATTCTCCAAGGCCAATGGTATTGAGACTGTACAGACATTTTTCTTAATCAAATTACTTAGACTATACAACAAACATTGTCCTATAAAAAACAAAACAGATCACAACAAACGCTTGTTGCCATGGCTAGACCAGTCACATTCTGAAATCCATTGACAAGAAACACCATATGAAAAGCAATATAAAACAGGGCTTAATACACAAAGATATTCTTAAACACTAATCATCATCTCTCACCAAAGTAATAAAGAAAAGTCTAACAACTATACTAACTCCAGTAAGATTCACAGAACACTAAGGAGATAGAAAAAAGACCTGGAAAACACTCTCTTCAGATTCTAGGGACCCACAAACTGAGAAAAACCAGAAATATTGTCCTAACTAAACTAATGAAAACACCAACCAACATCCCACTGACACAGCTAACAAGATAAACGACTTCTTCACCCCCTCAACTATAGATCTAATCTCGCCAGTAAAATCCCACATACCAATCCCATGCCGGGACACCTAGATGGGAATTTCCCTAATTCCTTCTATCTTGCACCAACTGAGCCCCATGGAAAGTCCCACCGAGATTATAAAGTCACTTAAAAATAACTCAGGGAATCTGTCCTCATGTCCACCATTACTGTACAAGCGAGCGGCCCATGTCCTTTCGCATGCTATTTTCCATTACTTTTTTAAACAAGTCACTAGAGGACTAGCACCTTCCCGAAACTACTCAAGATGGCAAGGGTTACACCAATACATAAATGTGGTGACCCCTACAGACCTTAACAACTATAGGCCAATATCAAACTTACCAATGCTATTCCAAAAACTCATGCACAGGAGACTGTATTCGTTTTAAACGGCTCAAAACATACTCATCCCCTGCCAATTGGATTCAGGAAAAAATAAAAGCACTCAGTGCAATCATAAAAATCTAGATCTGCTTGTACACAGCATTGAAAATAAGGAATATCCACTGGAAGTTTTTATGACCTAAGTAAAGCTTTTGACAAAGTAGACCACGACATCCTACCCACAAACTTGATCATTATGGTATAAGATAGCAGCACTTGCTTATTTCAAATCTTACATTACTAATAGTATATATGTCACCATTAAAGACACAGCATCAGCAACACTGCCAATTGATACTGGAGTTCCGCAGGAAGTGTCCTTGTCCCCTGCTCTTTCCTCATAATACATCAATGCCTTCCAAACTATCCCAACACCGAACCTCCATTCTCTTTGCTGACGACAACGACTTATGTCCATCTCTCACCCCTAATCTTGCCACCCTCAACACCATGTGAATGAGGAGCTATCAAAAAATCGACTTGGATGACACCAATAAACTTACGCTTAAAACACTGAACAAAAACCTACTATATTATGTTGGTAACAGAGCAGGAGATGCACAATTATCATAAGATTGACAACACGCTAATTACCAGCAATAATGGGGGCAATTCCTAGGCTTATACCTTGACAACAACCTGAATTTCAGCACCCCTATCCACATATAACCAAAAAAGTCTCCAAAACGGTTGGGATCCTCTCCAAGATACGATACTTACGTGCTGCAAAATCCCTTCTCACACTATACCACTCACTTATTTTACCATACCTCACCTATGCTATTTGTGCTTGGGGATCAACTGCAGCAACACACCTAAAGGTCAATAATAACCCAACAAAAAGCTGCAGTAAGAATAATCCACTAAATCCCATCCCCCCCCTGGCAACACACCCCCACTCTTCATAGACCTAAACCTTACTCCCTGTCAGTACCATCCACCACTTACTACTGTGGGGCAATCTACATCTACAGGGCCCTTAAACTCTAATATCAACCTTGACCCTAAAACTGCTTTCTTGATAGTTGTGACAGGGAACCCACAGGAATAACACCAGACACAAACATCCTACGACTTCACCCGTGTTACGACTAAACCCTTTACAAAAATTCAATGTATGTCAAAGGCCCTAAAATCTGGAATACCCTACCTGAGAAATCTAGAACCTGCAGACACATATACCAACCCCTCAACTAACTACACGAATACCACCTGGTGGTCACACTTACACTCACTCACCCATTGACCATAAACAGAAATATTAATCCCAATCTTTAAAATAAATGGAATCCTGTGATATCTCCAATACTGAAACTATGTACTGTGCAACACAAAGCATCACATTGCTAACTCACAAACTATATTAGTTCACTGAGCCATAATACCAACTTACTCATAATTTGTAATATTTTACATTTAAGAATAAAACTAAGTCTGCCCGAAAATGCCTACCATCTAAGCGTTCTAGTGGTACACTCTGTAATCACTATTTTTACAACATAAAACCATCACAATAACCAAATTTCTGTAAAATCAACATTGTAATCCTTATAGAGAATAAACTTTGAATTTGAATTTGAATTTGAATATGTTTCTTGTGAAAATCATGTCAATTCATTCATAAATTATGATGGATCGGCCCTAAATAGGTAAATAACTTACTTCCGAGATATAGGCCGCAGCGCGCGGCACCCCAGGTGCCCGGGGAATTTTTCGTTTTCCCGAAAAATTAGCTTTCTTTTACACATTTTCCGTGACCTACGAGTGTTTATTACAGTTAACCATTGTAAATCTACGTTTTCTTTCATCACTGACGGAGAGAATGGGTCTTCTCACCTCAGGCATATATCACTAGATTTTTTTTTCCTTTGGAACGTCATATTATGCTATATATTATTTTTTCTGGTGCACTTTTTATATTTCTGTGCTATTATTATATTGCATTATGTCTTATTAGATCAATTGTGATAGATAATAACCTTATAATGATATTAGCGTGGTATGGAATATTTTTGTTGGCTGGAGGTGTCGGCCATTTTGTTCACTAATCCTGAATTGGTTTTCCTTGATAATATTAGCTCCCCCACCTTGCTTAATCTCAGATGGTGAATTGTATTATATTAGACATAAAAATATATAAGAAAACATAATAATAACAGGGGAAAAAAAAATAGCGCGTCAGCGCTTGTTAACACAAGCGCCATCACCATGCTGTTATAAATGACTATAATTCCTTTTAGCAACATCGTACAAGGATATTCATTATACCAGAGTGTAGTCCAGAAATTCCAGAAGGGAGCCAAGTCGGGTCACCACTAACTTTGGAAAACACTCGGGCCGGGAGAATACCGCCGAATAAAAAAAAAAAAAGAAAAAAAAGTCACTATTTTTTTTGGTAACAATATACTCAATTTTCGTATTTTTTTTCGAGTTTTTTTACTCTGCGCGGCGAAAGTGTCCCGGCTCCCCTTCAACATTTCCATAAGTAACCCACAGCAACAAGAATATTTAACACATATGTACTTCATAAACTTTTAAATAAAATATTAATTTTTAATAATAATAAAATTTTTGTCTTAATCAATAAAAGAACTATAAATAAAATTGAGAAAATTATATAATGCTAAAACAAATTTACATTAAAACTATCTAGTGTAAAGAATTGTAATTATAATGTTCTTTATATATATTTGATGCACTTATAAAATGAAGAGGATTGCGAAGAGATTGGATTATTTATAATTTTTAAATACCCCTTTCTGGGTTAAAAGACTCGGTTATAGTAAAAATTTTTATGTGATCATTAACACATATATGTTCAACCTAATGTTATTTAGGCATTCACCGGCTAACATACAATAAACCCGTTATGTGACTTTTTAATTCTTTACATACACAAGTATATACATAACATACAAACACCCGTTTACAAAACTTAACATTAACAGTCCTCGCACACGCATAATTGGTGCGAAATTCATGTACATGAAATGCATAATGTGCAAAATAATCATAAATGAAATGATGGACTAAGTGACAACACAATGTAAGGAGACAGAGAGGTTTGTTTCCACAGGAAACAAAATTACAGCCATATCCCGCTTTACGCCATTTCGGCCTAAGTCAAATTCGCGTTTATTCCACTTTTCTAGAGCAAGTTTCAGTTCAGTGAACGTCATTCCATGCGACTTTACGTCACTCAGCAACGTCGCTTACGTCATAAATTTTTTACTTGTGTTCATAATTTTTTTAGAGTTTTTTTAAGGTTCAACATTAGTTACAATCTTTTGCGAGTTATTTACGGAAGTTTAACTGTGTTTCTCGTCATTTTAAGGCATTATGTATGGTTTATATCGAAAACCGGGTTGTTACAGCTCTTGGGTATACCTTTCGTGGGATTTTTTTAAATAATTTCCTAAATGTAGAACAAATAAATGAGTAGTATAATAATTGTTTAATAAAGTATGATGGTGATTTGACCATTACGAAAACTTTCGTGTGAAGGGGTGAGGAAGAGCTGTGGAATGACGCCGGGGGAGATGCCATATTGAATTTTTTTTTTTTTTTTTTTTATTTAGAACAATACAATACAAGAGATAGATAAGACAATAACAGTTCTTACACAGAATAAATCATTAACAACCACACAAACATGAACTTTGAGATAACACAAATATCCCTCCTCACCCATACATGAAAACCCCTACACCTATGATAACCAATAAACGAACAGTCCCAAAATGCATTATTATATGATTAACAAAACACACCAACGATAGCATATATTAGTCACTTTGTAAATTATAAAGTAGGAACACCTTATACGTTAAATACAATTAACGAAGTATTGAGAATAAGGTAAAAAACAAATATGTTCATCAAAACACAGAAAATATATTAAACAAGGATCCAACACACTGACACCTCTACAAGCATCTAAAAACATGCATATGAAAAACAGACATTAGAACAATGTCCCACTTCAAAGTCAAACATATAATAAGTATACTCCGTCACAAACATGAATACCCATCATACGCCCAAGTTCATACCATTCACCCGTTACATACCAGGACGACCCCGTTTCCCCACCCCTGACAAGCCCATCAACAAAACACATATGTACCATCCCTACCCTGCCCACCCACCTAATTTACAAATTTATAAAACCTCTAATGTAAGGTCACTATATCCCTCACATTCCGTCGGCTGAAGTGGTTGAGGGAGTAGACGTGTGCTGGGATCTGGACCTAACTAAATCACAGGCCTACCCATTCTCCCGACTGTTAGAGTCATCATTAAAACTCCTACTGTTGGAAGACAGCTTCGTGTTGTGAGAACTCTATGTGCGAGCTGTGACTAATGGATAATACCTGGGTCAAACACTGGAAATAGTTTCCTTTTTGCAAAGGCCCTCACAGGCTCTGCTTTCCCTCTGCACCTTTCATTTGACCTCAGCCTTTCGCCTCTACAACATGGAGGTGAAGAGGCGAATTTTGCTAGTCCACTGCTACTCGTGCCTCTCAAAAGCTCACAACTCCATCGCTTTAACCAAACCTTGAGAATAACGACGAGTGTGCAGTCCTACGTGAGTTGGTAACCCAGGTGTCCACGACACGAAAATTCGTCTTTCACTCCAAGACATGTGTGCTAGAAGTTTCTGCAAGTTTGGAGTACATCTCTACGAGTATTGGCAGTGTGGGAACTCTTGAAAGTCTGCCTCAGCCTGTGACCTTGACGAGGACTGCATCACCTGCCTGAGACTTGTCGCCCATATTGACATGTGAAGAGAGGCGAATGTGCGGGCTCAGTTGCCCCCACTGTTCTCCTGTGTCCCCAGCACCCTCCTTTAAACTCAGCCGTTTCCGCCTCTATCGAACGACGTGCAGTGGCAGAAGGTGTATTTTGCTGCCCCCGCTGGTACTCGAATATGAGTCCGCAAGTGCTGCAGATTTTGGTTGTAACTATTTGCATTAGTGGATTACGCTGACTTAGGACATTGTGCTACCATCAGTACCTACGTAGGCTTAAAATGAGTGAGGAATGTCTGGCCTGCTGGGTGACCCTTGAAAATGGCACTATAAGACCCGAATGCCACTTACACCCAAGTTTGGGTTTGGGGGGGGGGGGGGGGGGGGGGGGGGGGGGGGGGGGGGGGGGGGGGCTGCGTGTGTCTAGTGAGGTGAATGTCCCTTCCTCGACTTCCTATTCACCGTTCCTTAACTCGTCGCCTTATCTACATATGGATAAGGGCAGTTTTAAGCTGATCCAGGCCAAAAGCGCTCCCAAGCCAGCAGTGAAGGCCAAGGCTACATCTGTTTTCTGAATCCCAGAATGACCTTTGTGCACGTTTCTACAGTGTTCGGCCGTACCATTAACCAAGTAGTAGGGTTGGAACTCTCGAGACGAACTGTGGCCCAGTGAATGGACCTTGAAAATTGCACTGTCGACCTGCAGGCCACTACACCATATTGCCTGTGTCTAGCGAGGTTTAATATCCTTTCCTGTCCCTTCTCCTTCCTCGATTTGGAACTCAGCCGTTCGCCCTCTATTTGCATTGTGGTCAGAGGCGGTTTTAGCCAGACCACAATGGGTGCTTGAGTGCCCAGTGTCCTCTGTGCCCGCACTCCGCTCATCTTGCGGTGTATCCTGTGTGCCTGCCTGCCTGCTGCAAGCAGGTGTCCCGGGTTGTTTGGCGCGGGCTTGGCGAGCAACAGTCAAGCAAGCATTGAGGGTGGCACTAGAAGCACCAGAACGGCTAAGGCAGCCTGCAGTTATCTGTCCATAGGGCCCCAGCATGTCCTGTATACGTTTCTGCAGGCTGCTGGCATACAGTGTTTCCTGTAGTGGCCTTGAAACAATTTGACGATCATTGCAGTGCTGACATTATGATGGGACATGCCAGAGGTTCACTAAAACATAGTAACTGTGGTGATTGGCTTGTACACAGTGAACATTCATCTGTCATACGTGTGGCTAAGAAGTGTTAAGTGCGCTTCCCCAACCATTAATTGTCATTTGTGAGCCTGTATTAAGACTTTAAAAGGCTCCGAGTGTACTTCAGTGTATTGACTCCTTGCATTTGATAAATCAGTGTAAACATGCTCTGCTCAGTGTAACTGAAACTATTAAATACGGTTACATAATTAATTGCTTGTCCTATGTGTCCATTGTTGTGTTTTCTAATACATTTTCTCGTTCCAGAACTGATACTTTACTGCTAAATTCCCAGTAATATTTCAAATTGTCAGTGTTCATCTGTGGTGTGAGTGTGTAAAACTTAGCTTTGTTTTTTACTGTGAACAAGCTTAACTCCTGCCATAATGTTTCAGTTTCATGAATACTTTCTTACTGGAGTAAAATCCGGTTACCCTTTCCAACTGTGTTAAGCAAGAGTCAGCCAGTTAACATCTATGTTTCCTTGCCATCTCATCTAGTGGGTCTAGCGCCTAGTTAAAATTGTAATGTAAACAATTTGCAATCATTATACTTCTAGTTATACATTGTGTAAATTTGTTTTAGACTGTTTGACAACTGGAATGTAGTGTTTAACTTCACTGATACACCAATTTAATGACTGCTGACACGCACTGACACATAAAAAACATCAATTAAAAACGCTGGTAACTCCAGAGCTGCTAGTGTTGTGACCTTGAGAAGTTCAGTGGTATTACTCCAGCGTGGTACCACTCTACACCTATATTTACATCAACACAAGTGTATTCTAAGTGATAAAGTGTACCTTGGTGTACTTGGTAACACTAGTCATACATAGTAATGCGTGTGTAAGTGGATTGTTTTAGGTACTGGTTCATCTATCTACAGCTGCACACTTATCTTGTATACATGTATAACATAGTAACGCGTGAGTTTACCCAGGATGGACCAAGGAAGTCGACCAAGAGGATTTATCTCATTGTCAATGTAACATTACCTATTTTTTTTTTTTTTTTTTTTTTTTTTTTTTTTTTTTTTTTTTTTTTAAATAATACCTGTTTTACAATCTATGGTTGGGGAAGAGGTTGTCCTTCAGCATTCCATGTGATGTCTGCTTATATTATTATTTCAGTGAGTACATTGGTGGCATAGCCTGAACTAACTCAATGGAATTATCATTGAATTTGAACCTCATGTTTAATGTGATGTATGTCAGAATACTATTTTAGCTCAATATACCTACTTTTGTCCTCTCTCTCTCTCTCCTCCTCTCTTTTCATCTTTGTAATTTGTGATAAGGTGTAAGACCTCGCCTGTTTAACCTGGAGTTTACCTGGAGAGAGTTCCGGGGGTCAGCGCCCCAGCGGCCCGGTCCTGTGACCAGGCCCCTCCTGTACCATCCATTATATCATTATAATGTACCATATTATTACCACACATTACAAGAGGTCTCTGAGTGTGTTTTTGGTGGGGTGTGTGCTCTATTGAGTGGTGTGTCCTGGGTTGAGTATGGTTGGAGGTGTTCATGAACTTGAGCACTGTGTCTTGTGATCTGTTTTGACTTCTGACTTTGAAGTGAATGTTTGCTCTTGCATAAGCCTATAAGGGAAAGATAAGCGAGGAATCTTGTGTTTGAGTCATTGACACCAGATATCATCACTGGCAAACATGGCAACTGTCATAGAGAACCTATTTCTGCCAGGTGATGGAAATGAAGATAGCTTCCAGACCTTTAAAAGTAACAAAAGAGAAAAGTGAGAAAGGGCTAGACGTCCGACGTAGTCCAAACTCACTTGACTCGTACACAATGTATACTAAACGTCCATAGTGCACAGAGGCTGCAAGAAGTCTTTCTTCAAAGGAAGAATGTGGTTAAGCTGAACTTTCCCTGAACAACACCCGCTGCCTGCTAAGTGTGCATGGCTAATGGAAAGCTGTAAACAAGCATCCTAACTCAAGGACCAATTTATGAAAAACAAACACCACTTTGTGTTTATGGAACAGATAAAGAGCTGATTAATGATCTAACTTGAGTACACCTTATGGGGATATTAAGCTGCTCCGACCTCCACAAGGCATTCACCACTTTAAAAAATGGTCAGTATCATAATCTTTGATACCCTCTCTGCATGGACCCATCCCATCTGACTCTAAGTGAGGCATATCATCAAGCCAAAAGACTTAAATGGAAAATCCAAATTATTGCCAGTTGGGTAGGCCTGTGCCCTCCCCCGGAATTCTGGGAGCATGGTTTCGATTCTAAACATCGAAGTGTACCTACCCCCTAAACGTAGGTGTTACAAATGCCAACACATGTGCCATTTGCAGTAGACCTGTGGAATACTACATTCCTTGGTGTGGTAAGTGTGCTGGGAACATTCCACTAGAGAATGCATCAGTAGCCCCTGACAGCCGAAAAATTTAAGGATTAACTGTAAAGAATTGGGGGTTACAGTCTCCCACAAGGACTGCAGTAGAACCCAAACAACCTTCGATGTAAACCGATAACAGTCCTTTAATTGTAACTGAGTATGGGCCAATCCAGTCTACCACAGCCAGATCTGAGACTGAACCTCTGCAAAGTGTGGCAAGAACCCTCACCTCACTGCAAACAATTCTGTGGAACCAGAATGCCATCACACACACCAGCTGTGAGGAGGCTAAGCCAACCCTGCTAGCACATATGGAACTACTGGTCTGCCCCTACAGATTACCTATGGCTACACCATGAATATGAGATGAGTTTGTCATTTCCTCCCAAACCACAATTACAACAGTGAGACGGACACCAACACAGGTAACCTCCCGGAAATTGGAGATGAGTCAGATGCACAGGACCTACCAGCAAATGAATGATGAAACAGAAGAACACTAATGTCACCATGGTACCTGTTAAGGTGATAGGTGTTAAAGAAAGCACTAACCCAAAGTGCCATCCTCCGGATAGGCATTGGATTCGTTTAACCTATCCTCAATATTATAACAACTTTCCAGAAAAAAATTGAGATCTTGAACATATCCTGACAAGTTTAATAAATATATGTCATCAGGATGATCTACTTGAGCATGGTGTATGATGTCCAAAGTGCAGCAATCTCCGTTCCGCTTCCACAATGTGAGAAAGATGCCCATATCTCTGGTCTTCAAGACATGCCTTATCACTGGCTGCCAAAATGCCGAAAAATGCTTAAAAATAAAGGTCCCTGAAGATAAAGACGTACAAACTATGCTATTGCTCTAAGTATCTGCCACTGTAGTCAAAGCATCATATGTTTTTACCATCTTATGAGCAAGAGATTGTAATAATCACTACAATGGATACATTCCAAATCTTTTCATGGAACATTGCTTCCATCAGGAAGCGGTGCCCTGACTTACATCATATTAGTGCAACCAAGAATATTGATGTCATCTGTTGTGCAGGAATGTAATGAAAGATGGAGCAC
The DNA here is from genome assembly GCF_026875155.1 of Cherax quadricarinatus. NCBI lineage: Eukaryota > Metazoa > Arthropoda > Malacostraca > Decapoda > Parastacidae > Cherax > Cherax quadricarinatus. Next base: position 35,413,627 of record NC_069399.1, read on the forward strand.
CTCCACCAAACTTGCCTGGATAGCAGCGTAAAAAAAAAAAAAAAAAAAAAATAACCTAAGGTCAACCACTGTTGTGTGATGTATGATCAGAAAGAGCTGCCACTTCACTCCTTTCCTTTTCAAATTCCGAGTTAACATGCAGTATCTGGTGTCAAAGTATATGCAGGCGATTTTTTTCCATAAACATTTTTATCTCCTATGCCCCAGCGAACCAGCATTCTGGACCTGATGTTTAACCAGATCGCATCATAGTGAACCTACCATCATTCTTGGAGATTTTAATGGCCAACATAAGAATATTGGTTGGTCATAACAAACACCAATGGAAACTAAACTAGGAGATTGCAAATGTAGCAAGATAATGTTCGATAATGTGTGTGTCAAGCACACACAGTGTCAGCGTGCCTCGTTGTGCTCCCGGTTTTCTGGTGTTTTTCACGGACGCTCTTACGTGCTAGAACTTTAATTTGTGTCCAATCAATCCTATACGATACATCCCTCAGCGCCTGGAACCAATCTTGGGCGGAAACATTATATACTGAGTAAAAAAAAGGAGAATTGTGTGCACTACCTAACAGAGTTACTGCCAGAGGGGAATCAAGCCTGACCCGTGTGGGAAAAATAATAATAATTGAACTTGGTGTAGAGGAAAAACAGTCACCCCTGAAAGGCATTGAGTATACATAGTGTATCTACAGTGGGCTCCCCCTAGTAAATTGATGATAAAGGCTAAAGTGTCATTTGAAAACATGTGGAATTTGTAAATGAAGTGATAAGCCTATAGAGGCATGGCCGAAGTCGCCCAGAACTTACCACAGGTCAGCTGGTTTTTTAATAATCTTCCTGCCTGCTAGTGTAATCGCAATAATCTAGTGATACCATTGAATAGCAGAATACATTGTAGTAGTAGAAACTAACCAGTATTATAATGGAACTTAGTGTGAGTGAGTGACTTTCATTAGTTTCTTTTTTCTTGAAATACCAGACGTTACTGTGAATTTCATATATCCTGTAGTACCAATCGTCGCAATATACACAACAGAATCAATTAATTACTCCAGAAAAAGCGCCCTTCCTCCAAAATTTGCCCCAGTCAAACGTAAAGGGATAATATAGCATTTATTGTGGTGGAGACGGAAAAAAAAAAAAAAAAAAAAAATAGAGAAGCAAGATACAGCGATTGATAAACAAGGTGGAGCTCGACCGTTCGTCATTGTAGGAGTGCCAGCATTCACCGGCTCTTCAACACGCAAGTTATACTTTTGTATCAATCAATCACATATTACTCGGGTAGATAATTTCCAGTAGAGTCCTTCATGTGTTAGCTCAATCACCACCAGTATGGTTTAAATAATGACCCACTGATCAGATCAGATAGACGGTCCAGAACCCTTGACTTGGTCCGAACCCTTGTACTGGTCCCGAACCCTTGACTGGTCCGAACCCCTTGACTGGTCCGCACCCTGGGGGACTGGTTTCAAACGGTTTCGTTTGTGCTCACCCCTAGCAGGGTTATAATAGAATATCAAAACGTTGCTAGTAGAATTGCAGTAAAATCACCATTCAAATCATTAAGAAGCTGTGTGTAGTCTGTGGTCAGTCTAACAAACGGGCTTCCACATGCATAATTGGGTCAATTTCTGTGGAAATTGGTGTCACGCCCTTGTGCAGATATCCAAGAACAGCCTACAAGCAGTATTAAAACAGGAAGTGTTTTGGTATGCCCAAATGAGATAAATCTGTGGACTAAAACTCACATGGTATTAAAAGAGGTAACAATCAAAGCTGCTTTCCATAGAAAACCTGGTAAGCTTTCTACAACAATGGGAACATAAAAAAGTCCGGGCTGAATGGTACTGCCCTTGATACTGGCCATGTAGTCGAAACTGTAAGGCTGGAGATGATGTCCTGGTAGTCAGTAAAAGGGGGGCCTGATAGTGTCTGACCCTGGGAGACAGTAATGGGGAAGCTGGAGGTGCTGTCCTGGGAGACAGTAATGGTGAAAGCTTGGAGGTGCTGTCCTGGAACAGTAAGTGGTGAAGCAGGAGTATGCTGTCCGAGACAGTAATGGGGAAGCTGGAATGCTGTCCTGGGAGACATTAATGGTGAAGCTGGAGATTTTGTCCAGTAGTCGGAATTATACGCAGGAGAATACATATAAAATGACCCATAGGGGACAGGAGCCATAGTAGGGAAACAAGTAGTAGTCAAAGATAAGAAAAAACCAAATTGCTAAACTAAAATACCGCAGGACATGCCTCTTCTCTCAAGACCCTGGACAACGGCACTCACAGGGCGGGTGCTTAGTCCCCACCCTGGTTCAATGTATGATGCCCCAGCTGGTGTGCCTGCCTTTCTCCAGAGGGATCGTCCTCCTCAGCTATGCCGATGACCTTGGCACTTGTCTTACAGGAAGCGCCGGCTTTTGCAGCGTGCCCAGGAGGACCTCGATCTGCTGGCTTCCACCTCCGTCACTTGGGACTCAAGTATTCTGCGCAAAATCCAAACCATGATCCTTCCGCACCTAGGTGCCCAGTCAAGGCTGCGGGTCCTGGGCATCGACTGGAGTGGTTCACAGTTATAGGTACCTTGGCTTCTACATTGACAGGCACCTCACCTTCCAGAAACATGTGCGCCACATTAAAGAAGAGGGTCTCTGCAAGGGATCAGGGCATTGAGTGCCATGGGGCCAACCCTAGGGTTGGGTCAAGCCTCTAGTCATGAGGTTTGTTTCTACATCCAGGCAATACGTTCCTCGTTGACTATGGGGCCACTTGCTTCTGGATCACGCCAGACCCACAAACATCAAATCCCTCTGGTGTCATCCAGAACACAGCTGAATACGGGCCATGCTGTGGGCTCCTAGGTGGGGAAATGACAGTGGCTCTGAACCTTGAGTGCAGCTACCGCCTCTTGTAACAGATCCAACTTGTAGCGCCAGGGGGATTGCAAAGTATCTCCCTGATTTTTTCTTTTGTTTTTTTTTTCTCCCAGGGGCTGACAAACTGATGAAGAATTACGGGACCGCCAGGGACAGGTCATTTCCACTGCATCCCGGCCGCCGATGGATGTTGTTCGGTAGCAGATGCCACACAGAAGCTCTTGCCCATGACATTGCTTTCCAGGCGGGAAGGCTGCGCAGATTGCAGCGAACTATGCGGTGCCAACCCCCGTTGGGCACCAGAGCTGTTTTTGCGGTGAGCTGGACAACCCAACCAGACTGCAAGAGGCATTGCACCCGGACATTCTGCAACCACCTTGCCTCGGCTAGCATTGTGGGAGTGGAAGGCCCAGGTGTGTGCCATATTACACTGAGGCTCCAGAGACCCTAAGTGGCAGGGCCGCAACAGCACTGGGATGTTCCACAGCAAATCTGACAGCTGGTTTGGCGCCTCCCAGACCATTGCACAAAACATCCTCCAGGCGAACTCTTTGCCATCCAACAAGCCTGCGCATTCTCTTGCAGACCATCAGCATCCCCCCATCATCCACGTTGATTCCAAGCAGCAATCCAATTGCGCTTATGCACAGAGAGCCAAGGACAACATACACTTAATCACAGCCAACCGGGGTGACCTGCAGACTCTCAAGTCCCAGGGTCGCAGGGCTACCATCAACTGGATCCCGAGCCATGTGGGTATCCCTGGCAATGATGCTGCAGATGAGGCTGCTAGGACCTGCAACCCTCGAGGCACAGCCACATGCTGCGATCTCCATCAGCCTCATGCCAGATTGCACTGTTGCTGCTGGTGCAGGCGAAGGGCGCCCATTCCCTGACTTGGGGAGTCACGGAGCCTCTGTTTTGGTATGTCAGGGCGACCCACAGGGTCCCCCTCAAGTCTTGGACACAGTCCAGGGAACTGAGGGTGCATATCCACCCGCCCCCCTACCCGCTTAGGTTATCCCCACCACTGCGCGGATTGTTTGAACGGGCACGAGAGGAGCTCTGTGCCCATTGTGACCGAATGGTTCCGCAGCCCTTTGGGCACTACCTGTTAGACCTGCCCGGCTACGATGCCCCTTCGCCGTAGACACTTCCCAATTGACCCCAGTATGGCAGACCCGAGAGAATGAGGCAGCTAACATCTTGTGTGACTTACTGTCAGGGACTTGGAAACCTTACTTCTCAGTCCTTGCATGTCACGCGCCACCCCGCTGAAGTTTGCTGCGAGGGCCTGCTTAGGGCCTCCATTGCACTGCACACCAGCCACTGTTAGAGCACACTAACGTTTGGTACGTCATCTGGCCAAGGTCCGGTGAGGTACCCCCCCCACCCTTTCCTTCTGAAGACTGCCACACAGGTTGCAAAGTTAACGATAAATGTCAACTCCCTACACCGGGACCCAATGCCGGGTCACCAAAATGGAAGAGACCCGGCCGGGATTACCGGCGAATCACAAAGAATAGAATAGAACTATAACTAGACCAAAGTGCAATTACTAGTGAGAGACTTGGTTCTATTTGTAAATTTGATTTTTTATATTTTGATTATTATATTATATTATATCTTTAGACATTTTTTATAATTATTAGCTCAATACATAGTCAAATACCAAATTCATCTATATTAGACCATAGTGCAATTACTAGTGAGAGACTAGTGCTATATTAATTTTGTATTTTATATTAATTGATTAAACCTATTGTACTATAGCTCATTCTAGCTCAAAACAAGACTCCACAAAAGTCCATTATTAGACCTAGTGCAATTACCAAGTGAGAGTCTTTTTCTATTTTTAATTTGTAATTTTATATTACTAGTTTATACCTAGTTTGTACTTTAGTTCATTCCAGCACAACACAGACCAACATCACTTCATATGTTATAGTGACTAATACTCTACATGACCAAAATACTCTAGCTATATATACATGTCCAAACTTCCTAACCACTACAGATATAAGTACAAAGAAACCAATCACACAACTCAGGAATAAATAACCATAATTAAACCTAGAAGATGATTGATCATGGCGTTGACCCTGATCTAAACCTCCATAATCTGACACCCAATCAAAACCTATTGGAAAGTAACTGCTTATATTACACAGCATCACAAGGCCAGGTGGCCTGGTGGCTAAAGCGTCCCGCTTCACCACGAGGGCCCGGGTTCGATTCCCGCGGTGGAAACATTCGACACGTTTCCATTATCACCTTTGTCAGTATCACCTAGCAGCAAAAGGTACCTGGTTTGTTAGTAGACTGGTGTGGGTCGCATCCTGGGGGACAAGATTAAGGACCCCAATGGAAATAAGTTAGACAGTCACTCGATGACGCACTGACTTTCCCTTGGTTATCCTGGGTGCTTAACCCTCCGGGGTTAAAAATCCGAACGAAATCTTATCTTAAATCCTAAACAATGCCTAAAAGTCTATCATACTTTAACTACAACATCAGGTCCTTAAGAAAACACTATGATGAACCTCTTAGCAACTCCTTGAATCACTAAAGACACCCTCTCCTGCATTATTCCTTACTGAGCCTGCTTAAGCATGGGAGGTACACAATAGATATCTACCCCTCTACCAGGATACACAGCAATTCACAACTGCGCAAACCAATTGGGGGTGGTATTGCAATTCTATTACTCTAACCAATTATCTTGTCTTAGCACCACTTGCTTTAGTGATGAATATGGGGAATACATTATTGCTAAATTTACTGAAAAAACCTAAGACGCCTATAACAATCGGTGCCATTTACCGGAATTCCTCACACAAACATCCCCAAATTTTTCAGTGAGAAATTAAAGTCCACTAATAACAAACAGACAAATGATAAGCACCACCTTCTCTGAGCTGGAGACTTTCAACATCAACCTTGGCTTTATACTAGATACAGCCTGTAACTGACTTCATCAACAATATGAACAACACACTTCTCATACCAACAATAACTAAAGCCAACCAGGCTCACAGAGACCAAGTGCAACCATAATAGACCTCCAATGGACCAATATACTAGCCCCCCTTAAATCAGGGATAATCACAGATAGCACTACAGACACTACCCTACCTTCCTCCGGTGACAAACATTATAAACCGCACTTGAATACAACAAAGTCCTCATTTAAGCTCCATGACGAGGCCTCAGTAAGGAAGTTCACAGCTGACCTAGAGAACTGTTGACTGGCCTACAGAATTCTCCAAGGCCAATGGTATTGAGACTGTACAGACATTTTTCTTAATCAAATTACTTAGACTATACAACAAACATTGTCCTATAAAAAACAAAACAGATCACAACAAACGCTTGTTGCCATGGCTAGACCAGTCACATTCTGAAATCCATTGACAAGAAACACCATATGAAAAGCAATATAAAACAGGGCTTAATACACAAAGATATTCTTAAACACTAATCATCATCTCTCACCAAAGTAATAAAGAAAAGTCTAACAACTATACTAACTCCAGTAAGATTCACAGAACACTAAGGAGATAGAAAAAAGACCTGGAAAACACTCTCTTCAGATTCTAGGGACCCACAAACTGAGAAAAACCAGAAATATTGTCCTAACTAAACTAATGAAAACACCAACCAACATCCCACTGACACAGCTAACAAGATAAACGACTTCTTCACCCCCTCAACTATAGATCTAATCTCGCCAGTAAAATCCCACATACCAATCCCATGCCGGGACACCTAGATGGGAATTTCCCTAATTCCTTCTATCTTGCACCAACTGAGCCCCATGGAAAGTCCCACCGAGATTATAAAGTCACTTAAAAATAACTCAGGGAATCTGTCCTCATGTCCACCATTACTGTACAAGCGAGCGGCCCATGTCCTTTCGCATGCTATTTTCCATTACTTTTTTAAACAAGTCACTAGAGGACTAGCACCTTCCCGAAACTACTCAAGATGGCAAGGGTTACACCAATACATAAATGTGGTGACCCCTACAGACCTTAACAACTATAGGCCAATATCAAACTTACCAATGCTATTCCAAAAACTCATGCACAGGAGACTGTATTCGTTTTAAACGGCTCAAAACATACTCATCCCCTGCCAATTGGATTCAGGAAAAAATAAAAGCACTCAGTGCAATCATAAAAATCTAGATCTGCTTGTACACAGCATTGAAAATAAGGAATATCCACTGGAAGTTTTTATGACCTAAGTAAAGCTTTTGACAAAGTAGACCACGACATCCTACCCACAAACTTGATCATTATGGTATAAGATAGCAGCACTTGCTTATTTCAAATCTTACATTACTAATAGTATATATGTCACCATTAAAGACACAGCATCAGCAACACTGCCAATTGATACTGGAGTTCCGCAGGAAGTGTCCTTGTCCCCTGCTCTTTCCTCATAATACATCAATGCCTTCCAAACTATCCCAACACCGAACCTCCATTCTCTTTGCTGACGACAACGACTTATGTCCATCTCTCACCCCTAATCTTGCCACCCTCAACACCATGTGAATGAGGAGCTATCAAAAAATCGACTTGGATGACACCAATAAACTTACGCTTAAAACACTGAACAAAAACCTACTATATTATGTTGGTAACAGAGCAGGAGATGCACAATTATCATAAGATTGACAACACGCTAATTACCAGCAATAATGGGGGCAATTCCTAGGCTTATACCTTGACAACAACCTGAATTTCAGCACCCCTATCCACATATAACCAAAAAAGTCTCCAAAACGGTTGGGATCCTCTCCAAGATACGATACTTACGTGCTGCAAAATCCCTTCTCACACTATACCACTCACTTATTTTACCATACCTCACCTATGCTATTTGTGCTTGGGGATCAACTGCAGCAACACACCTAAAGGTCAATAATAACCCAACAAAAAGCTGCAGTAAGAATAATCCACTAAATCCCATCCCCCCCCTGGCAACACACCCCCACTCTTCATAGACCTAAACCTTACTCCCTGTCAGTACCATCCACCACTTACTACTGTGGGGCAATCTACATCTACAGGGCCCTTAAACTCTAATATCAACCTTGACCCTAAAACTGCTTTCTTGATAGTTGTGACAGGGAACCCACAGGAATAACACCAGACACAAACATCCTACGACTTCACCCGTGTTACGACTAAACCCTTTACAAAAATTCAATGTATGTCAAAGGCCCTAAAATCTGGAATACCCTACCTGAGAAATCTAGAACCTGCAGACACATATACCAACCCCTCAACTAACTACACGAATACCACCTGGTGGTCACACTTACACTCACTCACCCATTGACCATAAACAGAAATATTAATCCCAATCTTTAAAATAAATGGAATCCTGTGATATCTCCAATACTGAAACTATGTACTGTGCAACACAAAGCATCACATTGCTAACTCACAAACTATATTAGTTCACTGAGCCATAATACCAACTTACTCATAATTTGTAATATTTTACATTTAAGAATAAAACTAAGTCTGCCCGAAAATGCCTACCATCTAAGCGTTCTAGTGGTACCACGTCTGTAATCACTATTTTTACAACATAAAACCATCACAATAACCAAATTTCGTACAATCAACATTGTAATCCTTATAGAGAATAAACTTTGAATTTGAATTTGAATTTGAATATGTTTCTTGTGAAAATCATGTCAATTCATTCATAAATTATGATGGATCGGCCCAAATAGGTAAATAAACTACTTCCGAGATATAGCCCAGCGCGCGGCACCCCAGTTGCCCGGGAATTTTTCGTTTTCCCGAAAAATTAGCTTTCTTTTACACATTTTCCGTGACCTACGAGTGTTTATTACAGTTAACCATTGTAAATCTACGTTTTCTTTCATCACTGACGAGAGAATGGGTCTTCTCACCTTCAGGGCATATATCACTAGATTTTTTTTTCCCTTTGGAACGTCATATTATGCCTATATATTATTTTTTTCTGGTGCACTTTTTATATTCTGTGCTATTATTATATTGCATTATGTCTTATTAGATCAATTGTGATAGATAATAACCTTATAATGATATTAGCGTGGTATGGAATATTTTTGTTGGCTGGAGGTGTCGGCCATTTTGTTCACTAATCCTGAATTGGTTTTCCTTGATAATATTAGCTCCCCCACCTTGCTTAATCTCAGATGGTGAATTGTATTATATTAGACATAAAAATATATAAGAAAACATAATAATAACAGGGGAAAAAAAAATAGCGCGTCAGCGCTTGTTAACACAAGCGCCATCACCATGCTGTTATAAATGACTATAATTCCTTTTAGCAACATCGTACAAGGATATTCATTATACCAGAGTGTAGTCCAGAAATTCCAGAAGGGAGCCAAGTCGGGTCACCACTAACTTTGGAAAACACTCGGGCCGGGAGAATACCGCCGAATAAAAAAAAAAAAAGAAAAAAAAGTCACTATTTTTTTTGGTAACAATATACTCAATTTTCGTATTTTTTTTCGAGTTTTTTTACTCTGCGCGGCGAAAGTGTCCCGGCTCCCCTTCAACATTTCCATAAGTAACCCACAGCAACAAGAATATTTAACACATATGTACTTCATAAACTTTTAAATAAAATATTAATTTTTAATAATAATAAAATTTTTGTCTTAATCAATAAAAGAACTATAAATAAAATTGAGAAAATTATATAATGCTAAAACAAATTTACATTAAAACTATCTAGTGTAAAGAATTGTAATTATAATGTTCTTTATATATATTTGATGCACTTATAAAATGAAGAGGATTGCGAAGAGATTGGATTATTTATAATTTTTAAATACCCCTTTCTGGGTTAAAAGACTCGGTTATAGTAAAAATTTTTATGTGATCATTAACACATATATGTTCAACCTAATGTTATTTAGGCATTCACCGGCTAACATACAATAAACCCGTTATGTGAACTTTTTAATTTCTTTACATACACAAGTATATACATAACATAACAACACCCGTTTACAAAACTTAACATTAACATCCTCGCACACGCATAATTGGTGCGAAATTCATGTACATGAAATGCATAATGTGCAAAAAATCAGTAAATGAAATGATGGACTAAGTGACAACAAAATGTAAGGAGACAGAGAGGTTTGTTTCCACAGGAAACAAAATTACAGCCATATCCCGCTTTACGCCATTTCGGCCTAAGTCAAATTCGCGTTTATTCCACTTTTCTAGAGCAAGTTTCAGTTCAGTGAACGTCATTCCATGCGACTTTACGTCACTCAGCAACGTCGCTTACGTCATAAATTTTTTACTTGTGTTCATAATTTTTTTAGAGTTTTTTTAAGGTTCAACATTAGTTACAATCTTTTGCGAGTTATTTACGGAAGTTTAACTGTGTTTCTCGTCATTTTAAGGCATTATGTATGGTTTATATCGAAAACCGGGTTGTTACAGCTCTTGGGTATACCTTTCGTGGGATTTTTTTAAATAATTTCCTAAATGTAGAACAAATAAATGAGTAGTATAATAATTGTTTAATAAAGTATGATGGTGATTTGACCATTACGAAAACTTTCGTGTGAAGGGGTGAGGAAGAGCTGTGGAATGACGCCGGGGGAGATGCCATATTGAATTTTTTTTTTTTTTTTTTTTATTTAGAACAATACAATACAAGAGATTGATAAGACCAATAACAGTTCTTACAAGAATAATATCATTAACAACCACACAAACTGAACTTAGAGATAACACAAATATCCCTCCTCACCCATACATGAAAACCCCTACACCTATGATAACCAATAAACGAACAGTCCCAAAATGCATTATTATATGATTAACAAAACACACCAACGATATGCATATATTGTCACTTTGTAAATTATAAAGTAGGACACCTTATACGTTAAATACAATTAACGAAGTATTGAGAATAAGGTAAAAAACAAATATGTTCATCAAAACACAGAAAATATATTAAACAAGGATCCAACACACTGACACCTCTACAAGCATCTAAAAACATGCATATGAAAAACAGACATTAGAACAATGTCCCACTTCAAAGTCAAACATATAATAAGTATACTCCGTCACAAACATGAATACCCATCATACGCCCAAGTTCATACCATTCACCCGTTACATACCAGGACGACCCCGTTTCCCCACCCCTGACAAGCCCATCAACAAAACACATATGTACCATCCCTACCCTGCCCACCCACCTAATTTACAAATTTATAAAACCTCTAATGTAAGGTCACTATATCCCTCACATTCCGTCGGCTGAAGTGGTTGAGGGAGTAGACGTGTGCTGGGATCTGGACCTAACTAAATCACAGGCCTACCCATTCTCCCGACTGTTAGAGTCATCATTAAAACTCCTACTGTTGGAAGACAGCTTCGTGTTGTGAGAACTCTATGTGCGAGCTGTGACTAATGGATAATACCTGGGTCAAACACTGGAAATAGTTTCCTTTTTGCAAAGGCCCTCACAGGCTCTGCTTTCCCTCTGCACCTTTCATTTGACCTCAGCCTTTCGCCTCTACAACATGGAGGTGAAGAGGCGAATTTTGCTAGTCCACTGCTACTCGTGCCTCTCAAAAGCTCACAACTCCATCGCTTTAACCAAACCTTGAGAATAACGACGAGTGTGCAGTCCTACGTGAGTTGGTAACCCAGGTGTCCACGACACGAAAATTCGTCTTTCACTCCAAGACATGTGTGCTAGAAGTTTCTGCAAGTTTGGAGTACATCTCTACGAGTATTGGCAGTGTGGGAACTCTTGAAAGTCTGCCTCAGCCTGTGACCTTGACGAGGACTGCATCACCTGCCTGAGACTTGTCGCCCATATTGACATGTGAAGAGAGGCGAATGTGCGGGCTCAGTTGCCCCCACTGTTCTCCTGTGTCCCCAGCACCCTCCTTTAAACTCAGCCGTTTCCGCCTCTATCGAACGACGTGCAGTGGCAGAAGGTGTATTTTGCTGCCCCCGCTGGTACTCGAATATGAGTCCGCAAGTGCTGCAGATTTTGGTTGTAACTATTTGCATTAGTGGCTCCCCTTTTCCATTCGGGTAACCAAAAGGTTTAACAAGGGTTTTTTATCCTTCCAAACCCCCCTAAATTTCCATTTTTGGGGGGTTTGTGGGTGTTGCTCCTGCCCGTTTTGCGACTCACTTTTTTAAAAACACGGGGGGGGTAACACCACCGATTTTCCTTGATTTTATAGATATTTTTTGGCTTTTTCTGCTATGATTCTTCATGTACACTGGCAGTAAATTTTAAGGTCGTACTATAACTTTAACCCTTTGACTATTTAACTATTACTTCTTTCCCACGACGGGAAAGGGGGATAACCGCCCAACCTTGGATTTTTGTATGTTAAATTGACAGGTTCCTGTGTTTCCCTCCTTAGCAGGGTACAGGTGATATGATGGGGGTACAAAAATTGATCCCGATCTCATTAAATTTGTATATTAGTTAATATACACATTTTCTTAATTCACCCAGGGTATTTTTTTTCAAAATTCATAATAAACACGTACATAACATAAAAAGATATAAAAACCCCCTTAGAATAAATAAACAAAAATATGAATTCTACCAGATAATTGACAAGGGGACGGCAAAAAACATTTCTCAAATCAAACATAAGAAAATGTTTACGGGGGGTAACTTAGAAAATTTTCCCTTTTCGTAGTATGAAAGTAAGTTTATTCGGGGTATCAAAAATACATTACATAGATTACATACAAAACAGATAGTGTAAGAACCAGAAAACCCAAAAAAAGTCAGACAGAGGATTTACAGGGGAACCTAAAAAATCGAAGCCCCCCAACACACCAATTTTTTAAGTGTTTTATAAGTGTTTTTTTGGGGGCCCAAATGGGGCTAAACATCCCCTTTCTTGAAAAAACAAATGACCTCAAAATGACTGGGCCAAAAAAACCCCCGGCAGAAAAACCCTTTCCCTCTCATATTTTAAAAAAAATTTTGAGAGTATTCTGAAGAAATGTTGAAACTGATTAATTTTATGAGCCAAAATATTGAGGAGGTGATTGCCTCTTTACCGAGTATGAATTAGATAATGCTTACCAAAGGTCGAATCAACTGCTCTAGAGAGGATGGTATAACCTTATGATATTCTCCGAACTCTAAGGCACGTGCCCTGAACCCCTTTTGTTGGCACTGTATAATCTTAGTCCGCACATGGGGCGTTCTTCCTACTTCTGGACCAATAGTCTCATGTGCCTCCCTAAGCCCTACAGCCTGATAACATTTAGGCCCCGATCTCCTTAACTGGTGTCTTGTAAAATTTTGAAAGAATGATTGCTTAACAGACTGTACTACAGAATCAGACATCAACTTTTCCCCTACCTCTATGGGTCACCCCCCGGGCGTTCATGAAAGGTTTAAAAAAAGTGTGCAGGAAATGTATTTCCACCTTTCTCACTGCAACACCTCTACTAGTTTATACAACCTTTTCTTGATCTAAAATCTGATTTCGATATTGCGAACTGATCCGGTTAGACTACATGAACTAGCCAAAATGAATATTGGTGGTAGCTTACTCTGCTGGATAATTAGGCATAACTGTAAATTCCCGGTCCCTCCCCCCCGCCCCTCTGTCCTTTACCAAGGCTTCAGAAGTGTTTCTTAAAGAAATGTCTTTAGGTACACCGACAGGGAGGAGTCTTAGTCCCATGCTAGTTAATATTCTGAGTAATGCTCTCCTAAATGCTCGACCTGCTCACTAAACATTAGCTATAAGCTATGTGATGATATCATGATCCATACAACAGGCTAAGATGATGAATACCATTCTTAATGAAGTTCATGCAATTTGTAATCGATAGTCCTCATAATATCTTCCTCTCATAAAACTAAGATATTAACAAGCAAACGACATCCCCCACCATCTATTTGCAGGGTGAATAATAATAGCTATGTTAATCTTACTGATATCTTGGTGTAGTGTACCTTTAACAAATCCACTATACCACAACTAAACAAGAAATGCCAAGCGAGGCTTAATGCTCCTCAACAGCTGTGGCTGGTACAATCCCAACTATGGTGCTAATGTGATGAGGATGTAAGAATGATGTAGACATAGCCTATTTAGGTCCTTAATTGATTTGCGCCTCCATGTGTTTTTAGCTAGAGAAAGTCTCTCCGACCCTTGGAGTTAAAGCAAAAATGAAGCTCTCAGGATTATTCTTGGCTCTGTTCCCAGATCTACAAAAGTTTTTTTAACATGAGAAGGAGATTGGTTTTTCTAGTATCATTGATAGGGTTGTTGAAATATTAACACTGTACTCGGTATTTAGAATGTTACAGAACAGAACCAGACACTGTCACAGTGAATACTTACCAAGTTGTCATAGAGGTAAATACACACAGATCTAAATGGATTGTGAAAACGGCTTTGCATTAAGTTTTTATAACTGAGGAACTGGTATCACTGTAGGCAATCAAGAGCATTTCCACCCTCCATGGAAGATGTGTTCAATAATATCTACATACCTACAAAGTCCCTCCCAAGAAGCTCAATGCTAGAATTCTCCTTCCTTAAATCTCTTGTTAGAGCAACTGCTCAAGAAGAAATTTCTCACCTAGTGGTAGTAATAAGTTATCACAAGGTATATACCTGAAGGATTTAATCAGGAGTCTTCTGAGCAGGGCTGCATCTGCTCTTGTTGCCACCGCCTTGTTAAGAACGATAATAAATTTGTTGCAGTTAGGCATATGAATAACAACTGGGTGTCTACACTGCCAACCTGAATTATTTGCAATCTAATGGCATGCTAAAGCATAACCTATGCCATGGCTTGTCTATATCATTACTGATTTTAAGTCATCATTGAAGGCTCTTGACTCATATAATGACTCCAACAACATGCTCATTGGAGATAGAAGCCAGGTATAGATACTCAAAAATTATGGGGCAAAGGATTAAAGTACATTGGTATGGATCCCATCAACATTGGATTACCCTTATTTTTTTTATTTTTATTTTATTTACAATTTGAGCCACATTACAGAGGTACAAAAAATTACATGAAAAAAAAAAAAAATTAAGAGCCAGCATGCCTAAGCCACTTATACTATGCATAGCATACGGGCTGGCATTAAAATTAAATTAGATTAACTAAGCAATGATGAAATCAGTGATAAAACATTAATGTAAACAGATAATAAGGACAAGTGAGTATTACAAAGAAGGTCATATGGTTGCATGCTCTTGTTGTACATTCGTCGTATGATGTATTTCTGTTAGGTAGTGTATTAAAAATAATAAAGATAGGATTCGGTTTTTAGGTTTAACATTTATGTGATATAATGTGAGGAAACATTTAAGATATACAATTTATAGGTTCGGTATTAGTATTTATTGGTTTGTGGTGAGTAAGTGATATTGAGAAAAAGAGAATTGAATTTATAAAAGGTATGTGTTTTTTCAATATTTACAGGTAATGATTCCAGATTTTAGGGGCCCTTTTATGTGCTTGAGTTTGCAATTACGCGAGATGGGACAGAGGTAACATCAAAGAGTGATCTGTGCCTTGTGTTATGGTCATGTGGTTCTGTTGGAGGTTTGGCAAGAGATGTTTGAGGGGAGGGATAATATCAAAGAGTTAGTGTTCTATGTATGAATAGGTGCAGTAATAGTATGGATGTTTTTGTATGGGGGTAGGTTTAGTGTATTGAATATTGGTGGAGTGTGCTGCCTGTAGTGTGAATTTGTTATTATTACGCAACTGCAGGCCTTCTCTTGCTTGCCCGCCCGTATTCAGTCGGCCCCCCCCCCCCCCCTCCCTCGAGCATGGTTAATATGTTGCCTGAGCCCCCCACCTGCACAAATCTCCACCCCTATCCTACGCACCGATCCACCGGCGCCCCCCCCCCTCTACACCATCCACCCCCCCCCCCGGAGTCGATACTCCCCCCGGGCCCCCTCCCGCCCACCCCGGGCCCCCCTCGCCCCCTTCCTGCAACATCCCCCCCCCCCCCCCCCCTTCTACCGTCTCCCTCCCTCGATCAGACCCCTCATGCCCCCCTACCAGTCCCTCTCGTTCCACAAATTTTTTCCTCCCCTAGAACTTTGTTGTTTATGTCCGTCATGAACATTTGACCCCCCCCCCCGTTCCTCTATCCCACATCGCTGACCCAACCCTAAGAATTTTCCTCTGTTAGGCTTGTGAATAGGTGATCCGTTTATCATTATGTTAAGAGGGGTATCTGTTAGCTCTTGGTTACCAAATGAAATGAAGTAGGTTTTGTCAATGTTTAGTGTTGTAAGTTTGTTAGTCCTCTCCAGGTAGATATTTTCTGTAATTCGGTATTTACTGTATTGGCTAGCTGTGATGGACTCGGGTGAGAGAAGAGTATGTTTAGTGTATCTGCAAATAGTGTGGGTTTGAGTAATTGCGAAGCATTTGGCCCAAGGTCAGTTATGTATAGGAGAAAGAGAAGAGGGCCATGGACACTTCCCTGTGGGGACACCAACGGTAATTGGTTTGCGCAGAAGAGTTTGCCCCATTTGCATATCACATATTGGCTTTGTTGCTGAGGTATGATTGGAGGTGTTGAGGAGTGCCCTCTTATACCATTAGTGTGACTATTTTACGTGGAGCAAAGTCATGGTTACTGTATCAAAAAGTTTACGTAAGTCAATGAAGATCCCCAGTGGGACTTCTTTTTTCTCTCTTGCAGTGTAATATGTTCTAGCTGTGTACTATAGCATCATTAGTATTTTTATTAGGCCTGAATACAAATTGCAGGGGCTTGTGTATGTTTTGGTGATAAGGTAGGAGTAGATTCGTTTATGAATAAATTTTCGAAGATTTTTTGTACCCCCGTGAGAGAGGTTGGTAAGTTTGGATTTTGGACTATAGTTATTCAACTCTGTTTGGTATCCTCCTTTGTGGATCGGAGTGACCTTGCTATTTTGAGTACTGTAAGGAAGTGAGGATCTCAATTGGATTGTTAAAGTGTGGTGCCATGATTGGGGATAGCATTGTGTCACTTTTTCTGTATTTATATAAAGGGTGTATGGTATTTAATCTCCTGCCTTGTTTTTTAGGGCGTTGATAATAAGGGAGATTGTATGGGTTAGCGGAAGCTTGGAACAGTGTGTTCGGGTAGTTGACGGTGATGGTGTCATTTGGTGGGGTATCTGAGCTTGGGATTTTATTGGCAGGTTTTGTCCTATAGTGGAGAAAAATCATAACTGAGTCTGTTTGCTGTTTCGGTTGGTCGGGAGTTCTGGGGTTCATCTGATTTTGCTAATTTGATTCGCTATTTCGTGATATCTTTTTTGTTCACCAGAATTTCTGATAGGGTTTTTCCAGGTCTTTTTTAGATACCTCGTAAGTTGGATATCTGTTCTCTAATACAATTTTTTGAGCTTCTTATTCAGGATGGTTAGGATGTTGGAGTAACTTTATGTTTGGTTCTGGTTATGTGACCCATTCTGTCTGGTTTTCATATTGGTGTTTTGTATTTATGGAATTGAGAATGCTGGGGTAGCCGGGACTGTTCAGTTCTTAGCTGTCATCTGTTTAGTTTTTTTAGGGCAGTGCTGGTTATAGAGGTATTGGGTCATTTTGTCGCCTCTCCTCTCGTATTTATACATTCGTCACATATCTGTATAGATTTCTAGCTCAGTGTGCCAATCAATGTTGCTCTGCTGTTTTGTGAAGTTATTAATGGCTGCTCATTGTGAAGTCTGAAGGTGACTTTAGTAGTGTCTGGGGTAGTTTTGTTTACCAAGAGTTGTTAGAGGAAAGTTTAGGGTAGTGGTCTGTGGTATTATCTGTAATTTTGCCTGATTTTAAAGGGGATATGGTTGTTGGTTTCAGATGTGGTCAAGTAGGAACACTATTCTTCGTAACTCTAGTAGGTTTTGTTTTACTGTTTGGTGTAACATACAGTTACTCATTGAGTTTGTGAATTCAGTAATGTGTGGGTCCTGGTCTTGAGGAGATTTATATTGAAGTCACCTGTGAGTATGTAAGTGATCTTTGTTCATGCGTGCATCAGTATCATACTTACTAGGTTTTTGACTAAATTGCTAATGTTTGACTGTGGAACTCTGTGCCCATAGATGTTATCAAATGTGAGAGGTTTTTGTAGGTATTTGATTTGAATTTTAGCTATTATATATTACCCATGTTCATCCTTGTGCAAGTATTAGTGATACTTTCTAGTTGGGTTCTGAGTTGTATATGGCTGTGACTCCCCCTGTTGGTCTGGCCTACAGTTGTGTAGGCTGTTGTACACCAGGAATAGCATAGACTCTGTACTATCAGGCTTTAGCCAGGTTTCAGTTAAGTAATGATGGGACATACTCGCATGTAAGGAATGTTTGTAATGCTATGGAGGTCATCGTTAATGCTTGCTTAAAGATCTGATGTTGTAGTTAAAGATAGTTATGTTGATGTTGGGCACTGAGAAGTGGCCTGTGATTGTTCTGCAGTGTAGTTATTTACAGTAACTGTTGATTCATTTAATCATTAAATAAGAGGTGGTATCAGGATCCAATGCTTTGTTATCATAAGATTTGTAGTGAAAATCTATAGTTAGAATTAAGTATAAACCAAAGTAAATAGGTCTTAAGCTAAAAAATAGCCATGAATTATTTAACAAATGTAAAATAATGAGCTAAGGTAGTTTTTTTTTTTTTAATAGCTAAAATAAAGGAGACAATATAAAAGGGACTTAATACAATAAAGTGATGATCAAATAATGGCGCGATTGGGAATATGATAGTAGGTCGTTACTATAAAGACAATTTTTTAAGTTAGAAGTAGTATAAAATTATACATAAAAGGGACTTATATAGGTTGTGGTGAACAATAAGGTGGTAATCAAATAAATGAGCTTTGAATATAATGGCAAAATTGTGTGAACTTATTCTACTTTAGCACCTGAGAATAGACACCTTAATTATTTTAACATTGTTGGAATATAATAAACTAGGGGTAGTTATATAAAGTTATATAAAGGAGAAAATATATAAGGGACTTAAAATTAAAGTAATGCGTAAACAAAGTTAAATTGGACAGTATGGTAGGAATTATAATATAAACTTATAATATAAAAATCACAAATTTGAATGGTACTTGCAATTGCACTAGTGTCGGGTATATAGAGTTGTTGACAAGATCAAGATTATTACTAGATTAAATTGGATTTACCCGCTTCATTTCAACATTAAGTACAAGAATAATAGTTAAAAAATTACATTGGGTAGTTTTGGTTATAATATGATAGTAAGATGGTAGACAGGTACCTGGTACACAGGTTACAAATGGAATATTATAAAGGTTGGGGTTGGTTGAATATAATCAACTTGAAATTTGGCAACAAAATGTTATGGGAAGTATTTAAGATAATGTTTAATGTACAAATAGTAAAATTGACTGGTAGGGTTTTAAATATGGTGTTTAATAAAATTTTAGTAAGTAATAATGATTACTAAAATGAAAAGTATGTTTATTTCATTCAATATCCTGCACTGGTAGTTGTATACTAGAGGTTCCCCCCTATGGCAGTACAAGGTAATTAGAGTACTCTAAGATGTAAATGTGGTTATTACAACAGGTAAAGGTTATTAGACATGTAATGGTATTAAATGTCTAAATGTTAAGAGGAAATTGAAATTTGAGTAAAAATGATAAATTTTATTTTTAGTAAGTAATATCAATTGATAGTATTTAAAAATATATGAGGTAGTAATTATGGTACAGAGAAAGTAGCATTCAGCTATGTTTTAAGCAAACAATTGTAAATCAGAAAATCACATAAGGTGACCTTATGCTTACTAGTAAATTCACAACATGAGGTAGTTGATTATTTTAGTACTATAGAGAGTGTACAATGAAATTTGAACAATAATGGAGCAAAACATACACTACACTACGTTAAGCTTTTAAGTTGGACATTGTTAGTTTTCTCTGGTAAGATTAGTATCCCTGAGAAATCGTTGATAGTCATTCTTGTTCGTGATTGGTACAGTTTGACCTACATTTGTTTTCCTAACAAGAATTTTCCCATCCCGTTGTGAAGCATGGGTGTATTGTGTCTGTATTTCTTCCCGCTTAAGTTGTCTGACTCATTTACAGGATGGTTCTGACGTTTTTTTGGTTATATACACTCGTTTATGCATACTCTTTCTTTTACTTTAATAGATGCCAATGATTAAGTCTTTTTCCTGTCATGTGAGTGGAATCTAAGCATAACACTTTTTCTACCATGCGATCCTAGTATACTGGCTTCTTTTCTTTCTGACTATGGTACAATAAACACTTGTTTGGTCCTGTATAATTCTGCAGAGTAATTTCTTTTCTGTTGGTTTGCGTTTCATATCACTGGAAAAATGGACTGTTAACTATTACTGCGTTCCGATAGTTTATCTTGTTCAGTTTTATCTTCTTGGAGAGCAAAGTTGTACTGATATCAGGTTATCTCTTAAGTTGTTCTTACAGTCTTTTACTTGCTTCTTCAACCTTTGTATTAAGAGATATATTGTTGGGTAATGGCTATCTATGATGTTGGATGGTCTTGTCACTGTAAGTCAATTCCTGGTGTTGATAACTTTTGTTTCAAGGACTGAGGATTTTGTTCCGTGTTGTGTCTTCCTGGTGTCTTGTTTTGTTGCGTCTCTCGAGAATCATATTTTCAATAACTAAGTTTGGAGATGCATGACTTTGGGTTATCTGGCATCGTTGGTCATACCTGAGAGACTACTTGGTAGGTGAATCCGGGGAAGAGAGGTGGAGGATGGGTGTCGGTTGCCATGTTTGTTGTTATGTTGTGGTGTCGCTTGGAGCGGTGGTGAGTGGGGTGGGTTGCTGGGCCGGCGTCCCTCCTGACTACACTTGTTGAATTAGTTGATATTTTGGTGTTTTCTTGGCTGGCCTTGGGTGTCTGTTCATCTTAGATTGTGCCTTCATAATACTACAGGAATTGTTGTAGTTAAGAAGAAGTTGTAGTATACAAAGCTTAGGGTTATGTTGTTCGGCTGGCAGCGGGGTGTTGCATTCGGTTTGTGTGCAGTCTTCCTTTGATCTCTATTATTTTCGATTTTTAGGTTTCACTGTTGGTAATCTTTGGTCATTCTGGGTGCTACGTTGGGTAGGCAGTTTTGCTTGTAACTAGGTCATCATAGGAGCATTGGTAGCTCTGGTATTTGGAGAAAAGTACAGAGCTTGGAAATCGCTGCTGCCGCTGCCGCCGCTGATAATAATGATAAAGTTGATATGTTAGCCAAGAAGAGTGCCCAGAAGGAGAATGTAGAATATAACCTTTGGTATACTACTCGTGTCTAGCATCTCCCCGCTGTCCTATCCTTTATTAGGCAGAGAAGTAAATAATGAAAATTGATTGTTATAGGAATGCAGTTAGAAGCCTCTGAAGCCTGAGTAGATCTATAACCCATTGAATAACATGATACCGTAGATAAGTGTTTATGGAGCCAACTTGCAATGTGAAACAGAACTGAATGATGTTGTAAGTGCCAGGCTTAGGCTGGGTTACAAGTACTTCTGGCAGTTTGGAGAAACAGATGATGATCAAACTAAATGTAAATTTGTGAGTCAGGCATTTGGTCACTCTCTTGAACACTATGTGCTTATTTGTTCCACTTATTGAGGAATACAGAGAAAGACAGTATAATAACCTATTTGACTTGTCAAGATATCTTATTAATGAAAATATGATACCAGATTATACTAAGCAAATTTCCTAATTTGCTTGTAACAGATAAGTGAACTGTAGATCTGTAGATATAAATCCATATGTATTTCCTGTTAACCCTTTGGGGCCTAGTTCCTAGGGCCTTTTGTGTATCATATGCTCTCGCGCTACTGTCCACCAGGATGGATATGGGGTGCGCAATTAAATTGCACTTCGGTGGCAAATCTAAATCTTTTATATGTGCTATTTTTGAGGGTTGAAATGGACTAATCTAATTTACATTATTCCCTGATGGGAATAAAATTCCATTCGGTAAAGGCCTCTCCGAAAGCCTTCGGGGACCGAAAAAGTTTCGTATTATTTGAGGTTCCACTGTATTTTCAATGCTTCACTCAGAGCGTCATTTCTTCTAAAAATGGTGTTACATGGAGATTGGGAGTGTGTTCTTTATTTATTTTACCGTATCAATGTAGAGACAACTTGTACACAATGTAACTTGTACACAAACCAGACGTGTACACTTTGTTTACAAAACTTAATTCGTCCTGGTTTTTTTTTTTGTTTACACAACTCTTGCACCTGTCCTCTCTCATTGGTACTCATTCTCTCTCTCTCTCTCATTTATTCATTTTATCTCGTTTACTCACTCCTGACCCTACATTAAGACTACAAATATTTTAAGGTAAGTAGTGAGTGAACTGCACATGCATTTTATCGCTCTGGGATGCTTAAATGTAATAGAATATTATGTGTAGGTTGGGTGGCCTGGTATGGTAGCCCGGCTGACTACCATACATACCACACTTGATTTCTTACAATAAATAGATTAAGACTCTAAATATTTTAAGGTAAGTAATGAGTGCACTATGTGAGTATTGTACTTTTTTATTGTTTTCTGATGCCTAGTTCTATTGTTAATTTAATATATGTTAGTGTAAACTTGTTATCTAGTATTTGTATGCATTTATAAGGGGAAAAAAGGGTGTTCCACTTTATGGCGATTTCCGCTTTACGGTGGTAGCCTGGAACCTAACCTGCCGTATAAGTGGGGCCCTACTGTACAAAGTAACACTTCATTATGGCTACAGGTTATCTCTTGTCTAATATATATCTTTGTGTCTTTGTAAATTCTAAGACTTTAGTGCTTATACCTCTTTGTGCCACTTTCAGCAACACTGGTATGGCTACTGGGTGTCATGATTGTTTGGCAGATACAAGATACAGTAATTAAAATACCATAATACAATTCACAAACACAGCTGCCTTGTAGCAGAGAAAGACTGGACACGCATGAATTATGAACGCTGGGATGGTGGGGTGGTGTCGGGGGGGGGGGGGGGGGGGGGCGGCATGGGATGGCTCCCTAGCTGCTCCACAACAAGGCGGCCACTTGAGCAAGAGAATTTTTTTTTTTTCCTTCCCACAAACTGAACCCTGTAAAATTAATTATACATGTTACGTAAAATTGTGCTGCAATTCTTCAATCGTGCAATACTCAAATCGTGCCAAATAAACTCGTGCTAAATGATGGTCTACTGTACGTATATATATTATAGAACAAAAGTGATAAACAACTTTTTTTGTTGTTGTTTGTGTACATGTATTGTAGACAATACAATGATAACAATGTTTGCGAAATTATTATGTTGTATACAACCAGTGAATATACAGGTCTCCCTCAACATTCGCGAGGGTTAGGGGATCAAGAGCCTCGCGAATGTTGAAAAACCGTGAATGTTTGGTGCCCCAATATATTGTAGGGAAATAGAATACAATACTGCTTCCTTAACTTGTTGAACCATGAACAATCATAAAATACATGAGAACGTCGTAAATTGTACTAAATATATACATGTTATGCTTTAATAACATGTTATTAAATACCACAGACTCCACCACTGCCTCCACCACTGTGAGTCCCTACTACCTTCCCTCCGACCCCCGCAACTGGCAGCCAGCCCTCCCACCACTCAGTGTAGTGAGTGTTTTGTTTGTTCATTATTTGCTATTAAACTACAGTATAAATAATGTAAACCCATTCATGACTGCATATTGGAATGGCTATTCAGACAGGTATTAGACGGTGACATCATGTGTTTACTCTTGAACACAGCAAAGAATCGAACATTTCTGCTACTGTTAATAATAACAATAGTAATAATAATAATAATAATAATAATAATAATAATAATAATAATAATAATAATAATAATAATAATAAAAATAAATACGATATAACTGAAGAAGGAAATTGTACAAAAATACGAGGGAGTGGTTGACACATAATCAGTGTGACTTTGTTTATACTGGAGTGAGCATTAGTCTCTGTGCTCTTCCAAACATTTCACAATAATTCAGTGGTTGAGGCAGTGGTATTTAATAACATATGTGTTATAAATAATAATAGCACATGTTATTATTAATAACATGTATTATTATTATTAACATGTATGTTATTAAATACCATTGCCTCAACTGCTGCCTCAACCACTGCCTCAACAGCTGCCTCAACAGCTGCCTCAACCGCTGCCTCAACAGCTGCCTTAACCACTGCCTCAATCTCTGCCTCAACCGCTGCCTCAACCACTGTCTCAATCGCTGCCTCAACAGCTTCCTTAAGCACTGCCTCAACTGCTGCCTCAACCGCTGCCTCAACTGCTGCCTCAACTGCTGCCTCAACTACTGCCTCAACTACTGCCTCAATCGCTGCCTCAACCGCTGCCTCAATCGCTGCCTCAACCGCTGCCTCAATCGCTGCCTCAATCGCTGCCTCAACAGCTGCCTCAACCGCTGCCTCAACCGCTGCCTCAATCGCTGCCTCAATTGCTGCCTCAACAGCTGCCTCAACAGCTGCCTCAACCGCTGCCTCAATCGCTGCCTCAACAGCTGCCTTAACCGCTGCCTCAATTGCTGCCTCAACAGCTGCCTCAACCACTGCCTCAATCGCTGCCTCAATCGCTGCCTCAACAGCTGCCTCAACCACTACATCAATTGCTGCCTCAACCACTGCCTCAATTGCTGCCTCAACAGCTGCCTCAACCACTGCCTCAATCGCTGCCTCAACAGCTGCCTTAACCGCTGCCTCAATCGCTGCCTCAGCAGCTGCCTCAACCACTGCCTCTATCGCTGCCTCAACTGCTGCCTCAACCGCTGCCTCAACCACTGCCTCTACCACTCCAGTCACACTCAATCTACAAGCACCAAACACAATGAATTATTGTGAAATGTTTGGAAGAGCACGGAGACTAATAATCACTCCAGCATAAACAAAGCCATACTGACGATGTGTCAACCACTCCCTCGTATTTTTGTACAATTTCTTTCTTCAATTATATCGTATTTATTATTATTATTATTATTATTATTACTATTGTTATTATTAGCTGTAGCAGAAATGTTTGATTCTTTGCTGTGTTGAAGAGTAAACACATGATGTCACCGTCTAATACCTGTCTGAATAGCCATTCCAATAGGCAGTCATGATGGTTTCGCCTACACAGTAGGCTTCTTCAGTCGAGTACAGAAAAGTTGATAGAAGCAGAAGATACTTGAAGACGATGTAATCAGTCCATCACCCTTAAAGTTTTGAGGTGGTCAGTCCCTCAGTCTGGAGAGCATTGTTCCATATTGTTTCTTTCTATGGAACAATGCTCTCCAGACTGAGGGACTGACCACCTCAAAACTTTAAGGGTGATGGACTGATTACATCGTCTTCAAGTATCTTCTGCTTCTATCAACTTTTCTGTACTCGACTGAAGAAGCCTACTGTGTAGGCGAAACGTTTCAAAATAAAGATACCAGTCATGAATGGGTTTACATTACTTATACTGTAGTTTAATAGCAAATAATGAACAAACAAAACATTCACCACACTGAGTGGTGGGAGGGCTGGCTGCCAGTTGCGGGGGTCGGAGGGAGGGTAGTAGGGACTCGCAATTGGTGGGAAACTTAAATATGATTTGGCGGCTGGGAATTTGGCGGCTGGGAATTTGGTGGCTGGGAATTTGGCGGTTGGGAATTCGCGAATGTGTGAAGCCATGAATGTTGAAACGTGACCTGACCAGCATGTGTTTGCCGTACAAAGCTTAAGTTACTTGAAAAAATTAATAATATTGAAAAGTAATGATGGCAATTTTTTTTTTTATTT
Organism: Cherax quadricarinatus; assembly: GCF_026875155.1. Taxonomy (NCBI): domain Eukaryota; kingdom Metazoa; phylum Arthropoda; class Malacostraca; order Decapoda; family Parastacidae; genus Cherax; species Cherax quadricarinatus. The sequence goes on from NC_069399.1 coordinate 35,439,384, forward strand.
AATACAGTATGACCTATTAACAGTCCGTACGTCCGACAATTGCCTTTCTTAATTCATGTTAATCTTGTTAAGTAATATGGAATCTTTTTTTTAAAATAGCAGTTTAAAATCCTGGAACCGCAATTAATTCCGACAAGTTTTAGTTAAAATCGTCTTACAAAATAAAGGAATATGTAATTGAAGTTATGTTTAAATTCTGGTTACTGCAAAAAGCTACAAATTCATTTAGAAACTACAGTATTTCTAACTTAAAAGTGGTAGATGTGTTAGTGTGATTGTGAGATGTGAGTTTTGCTTGTTAGGATTACATGCAAGGAAATGATAGTAGGTTCTTACCCTAATGATGGTTGTCTGTTAGTGGTGATTAGTGAAAAGAGTTTGACTAAGTCCCTACTGGCAAAGGTGAAGGTCGAGTGTCTGTCACTGAAATCGAGAGTGTACTGGAGTTAGCATAAGTCAGTAAATCAAGTAAAGGTCAAATGCAATCAGTAATGTGACATTTATTGTAGCTAAATCAGTTTCGTTCCAGAGCTATGTCAAGCATAAGCAATTGAAAAGGCAAGTGCACTAGGAGACAATTTGCCAAATAATGTCACATTAGTGACTTGTGTCAAGCTGACTGTTACATACTTCCTCGAGGAAACTTACATTATTACAAATGTAATAGTTCAGTGTAATCGTGAATACCTTTTCGCGTCTCTAGAATTTGAACAAGATGACAAGTCATGATCACTTAAATCGTTGAAGACGAATTTGAGGATTGGCAAGAATGAGATCGGCGCTCTCGAGCAACTTTACCAAAGTTTAAGAGATCCTGTTTGAGGTCTAAGATGAGAAAGGCACTGGACCAGTGGAGACAGAAGGATTCGAGTTGACGTCAACGAGACGAATGGAAAGGTAGCAAACGTAAGAAGAAAGGGCAGTGCTGACACGTGAAAAGTCGATCAGGAAACGAATGAAAGGTAAACGTAGAACAGACGACTGTGGGAAACTAGCTGGGAACATCAACATCCACAAGGAAGTAAGACTGTTGTTGGGGAACAAGTTAGGATATCGAACGATCACCTTGAAGGTAAGAAGATTAGGTGGAGATTTAGCAGTTAGGTTGGATGGCGATTTGTTGAAGACAGGATGGAATCAGAGAGTTTGTATTGGAGCTGGATGGAGTCTCGTTGCCTGGAGACTTGAAGGAATGGAGATAGACTGTATCTGTTCAGGCGAGGCAACGAATGAATTAGGAGAGGGAGGAAGACCTGTATATGTGGTACATAGGAACCGGAGGAGGGATCACCCTGTCATTGTCCAGTCCGACTCCTTTTCAGCAAAATTTTTCAGCGATTACCGATTAAAACCTTTTATCGAATTTTTGCCGGCGCGTACAATGTCCACAACCCTTACATTTGCCGCCGGACCATTGTTTACGCCAGCCTCCGCTACATCCAAGCCATCCATTGTATATTCGCTCTTAATAACTTCAGGCTTTTTGGAAATAATACAGTGTCCCCGAGCTTTCTGAATGAACCCAGCCCCAAGGTAAGCTTCTAGTGAACCTACACTAAGTAAGATAAATAGTAGAATGAAGCAAAGAGATAATTGATAAGATGAAAGCGAAGTGTAATAGCCGCACCCAGTCAGCGTACAAAAACCCCAATCACCATCGCTACTATTGTGGGCACCAGAAAGACAATCAAGGAAGCTGTTCTTGCCAAAGGTTCAACTGTGTTTTCGAAACAAAGATCGCAAGTGATGGAAGATGTTGAGAGACTCTTATTGGTGTGGATAAATGAAAAACAGATAGCAGGAGATAGCATCTCTCAAGCGATCATATGTGAAAAGGCTAGGAAGTTGCATGAGGATTTAATTAAAAAAATGCCTGCAACTAGTGATGATGTGAGTGAATTTAAGGCCAGCAAAGGTTGGTTTGAGAGATTTAAGAAGCGTAGTGGCATCCATAGTGTGATAAGGCATGGTGAGGCTGCCAGTTCGGACCACAAAGCGGCTGAAAAATATGTGCAGGAATTCAAGGAGTACATAGAAACTGAAGGACTGAAACCTGAACAAGTGTTTAATTGTGATGAAACAGGCCTGTTCTGGAAGAAAATGCCAAGCAGGACCTACATTACTCAGGAGGAAAAGGCACTCCCAGGACATAAGCCTATGAAAGACAGGCTTACTTTGTTGATGTGTGCCAATGCTACTGGTGATTGCAAAGTGAAGCCTTTATTAGTGTATCACTCTGAAACTCCCAGAGCGTTCAGGCAAAAGAATGTCCTCAAGGATAATTTGTGTGTGCTGTGGAGGGCAAACAGTAAGGCATGGGTCACTAGGGAATTTTTCTATAACTGGTTACACCATGCATTTGCCCCCAATGTGAAAGATTACCTAACTGAAAAGAAATTAGAACTTAAGTGCCTCCTGGTGTTAGACAATGCCCCTGGTCATCCTACAGACGTGGCAGAGCGACTTTATGGGGACATGAGCTTCATTAAGGTGAAGTTTTTGCCTCCTAATACCACTCCTCTCCTGCAGCCCATGGACCAGCAGGTTATTTCCAACTTCAAGAAACTGTACACAAAAGCTCTGTTTGAAAGGTGCTTTGTAATGACCTCAGAAACTCAACTGACTCTAAGAGAGTTTTGGAGAGATCACTTTAATATCCTCAATTGTGTAAACCTTATAGGTAAGGCTTGGGAGGAAGTGACTAAGAGGACCTTGAACTCTGCTTGGAAGAAACTGTGGCCAGAATGTGTAGACAAAAGGGATTTTGAAGGGTTTGAGGCTAACCCTGAGATGATTATGCCACTTGAGGAATCCATTGTGGCATTGGGAAAGTCCTTGGGGTTGGAGGTTAGTGGGGAGGATGTGGAAGAGTTGGTGGAGGAGGACAATGAAGAACTAACCACTGATGAGCTGATAGATCAACTTCAAGAGCAAGAGGCCAGACCTGGGGAAACTGGTTCAGAGGAGGGGAGAGAGAAATTGAAGAAGTTGCCTACTACAAAGATAAAGGAAATCTGTGCTAAGTGGCTTGAAGTGCAAACCTTCATGGATGAAAATCACACTCCACACAGCTATTGCAAGCCGTGCTGGTGATTATTACACTGACAATGTTGTGAAACACTTTAGGCAAGTCATAAAGGAACGAGAGGTACAGGCCACTATGGACAGATATCTTGTGCGAAAGAAGTCCAGTGACTCTGAAGCTGGCCCTAGTGGCATTAAAAAAAGAAGGGAAGTAACCCCAGAAAAGGACTTACTACCTCAAGTCCTAATGGAAGGGGATTCCCCTTCTAAACAGTAAGAAGATAATGCTCTCCCCTCCTCCCATCCCATCAATCATCACCAGATCTTCAATAAAAGTAAGTGTCATTTAATTGTGCATGCCTTTTTCAGTTTGTGTGTATTAAAATTAACATTTCATGTGGTAAAAAAAAATTTTTTTCATACTTTTGGGCGTCTTGCACGGATTAATTTTATTTCCATTATTTCTTATGGGGAAAATTCATTCGCATAAGGATTATTTCGCATAACAATTATCCCTCTTGCACGGATTAAAATCGTTAACCGGGGGTCCACTGTATTTTGCCAAGGAGAGGAGTTGGAAATGAATGGTTGTCCAGGGCAATTGGTGTCAATTGCTGGCTGGACAAATACTGTAAGGAAAATGCGGTAACATTCATTGACAACTGGGACCTCTTCTATGGCAGAAATGACATGTATGCCAGGGATGGGGTTCACTTATCTAGGTCTGGGGTGGGAGCACTGGCAACTGCAGTGGAGGGAGCTGTTAGGTCTTAAACTAGGAATAGTTAGTGGTATGGGTTTTGGCGGGAAAACAGTCAAGTCGCAGTGTAGTAATGTGAGTACAGTGGACCCCCGGTTAATGATATTTTTTCACTCCAGAAGTATATTCAGGTACCAGTACTGACCGAATTTGTTCCCATAAGGAATATTGTAAAGTAGATCAGTCCATTTCAGACCACCAAACATACACGTACAAACGCACTTACATAAATACACTTACATAATTGGTCGTATTCGGAGGTGATCGTTATGCGGGGGTCCACTGTACTAGGAGAACTAGTAATAGGCAAAATGAGGTGGATATTGGAAAGCCAGTGGCACTAATTGACAAGGACAATAATAGGTTCAGTGGAATAACAGAAAGGAGCAGGAAGAGTAAAGACAGAGGAGGGTCTTTAAATATATATTACACAAATAGTCGCAGTACTAGGAATAAGATGGACGAGTTGAGACTAGTTGCTAGTGCAGGTAAAATTGATGTATTTGCCATTACTGAGACGTGGTTTAATTAAAAAAGTCGGGACATGCCTGCGGAATGTCACATTCAGGGTTTTAAATTGTTCCAAGTAGATAGAAGTGTCGGGAAGGGAGGTGGGGTGGCATTGTATGTCCGAGATCGCTTGAACTGTTGCATAAAAACGGGTATTAAGTTTGAAGTAACACATACAGAGTCTGTTTGGATAGAATTTTCAGAGGGGCATGAAAAATTAATTCTAGGTGTGATACACCGTCCCCCAAACTTAGATAGGGACCAGGGGAGACTACTATGGGAGGAAATTGTTAGGGCCACAAGGCACGATAATGTAGTAATTCTAGGAGACTTTAACTTTAGTCATATTGATTGGAATTTCTTGACTGGGAATTTAGAATCATACGACTTCTTAGTAGTAGTTCAGGATTGTTTTTTGAAGCAGTGTGACAGAACCTACAAGGGGTAATAACCTGCTTGACTTAGTTCTGGCAAACAATGAATCCCTTGTTAATAATTTGGAAGTTTCAGAGGAACTGGGTGCTAGCGACCACAAATCAATTACATTTAGCATTGAATGGAAGTATGATAGTAGGGATAACTCAGTAACAGTCCCAGATTTTCGCTTAGCAGATTACGATGGGCTTAGAGAATACTTATCTGTTGACTGGGGTAACGAAGAGAGCTATCAATATGACAGTTTTCTGAACACTATACATGAGGCTCAAAGAACGTTTATTCCTTATAAAGAAATTAGATCAAATAGAAATGACCCAAAATGGATGAATAATAGGTTGAAATATCTACTAGGGCATAAGAAAGGAATTTTAGGCATATCAAAAAAGGTGAGTGTCATCTTATGAATCAGTATATTGACATTAAGAGTGACATTAAAAAAGGGGATAACAAAAGCTAAAAGGGACTATGAAATTAAAGTTGCTAGGGATTCTAAAACTAACCCAAAAAGTTTTTTCCAGGTATATAGAACAAAAGTCAGAGATAAGATAGGTCCCCTTAAAAATAACTATGGGCATCTTACTGACAAAGAGAATGAAATGTGCTCGATTTTAAATAATCATTTTCTCTCGGTTTTTACACAGGAAGACACTAATAACATTCAAGTAATTAATTTCTATAGTGGGCCAGAAGAAGATAAATTATGTAACATCACAGTCACTAGTGAAATGGTTGTGAAGCAGATAGACCGGCTGAAGCAAAATAAGTCACCGGGTCCTGATGAGGTTTTTTCAAGGGTTCTAAAGGAATGCAAAATGGAACTCTGTGAACCATTAACTAATATTTTTAATTTATCACTTCAAACAGGTGTAGTGTCTGATATATGGAAGATGGCTAATGTAATTCCTATTTTTAAAACAGGGGACAAGTCGTTATCGTCAAATTACCGCCCAATAAGCCTGGCCTCAAGTGTAGGCAAATTACTAGAGTCAATTATAGCTGAGATTATAAGAAGCCATCTCGATAAGCATAGCTTGATTAATGATACTCAGCATGGATTCACAAGAGGCCAGTCTTGTCTAACTAATTTATTAACTTTCTTCAGTAAAGCTCTTGAGGCTGATGACCATGATAAAGAATTTGATATTATTTACTTAGATTTTAGTAAGGCTTTTGATAGAGTTCCACACCAAAGACTGTTAAAGAAAGTGGCAGCTCATGGCATTGGGGGAAAAGTGCTCTCGTGGATCGAGTCATGGCTCACAGACAGGAAGCAGTGTGTCCATAAATGGGGTTAAATCCGAGTGGGGATCTGTAACAAGTGGAGTTCCACAGGGATCAGTCTTGGGCCTGTTGTTGTTTATCATATATATCAATGATCTTGATGAGGGAATTACGAGTGATATGAGCAAATTTGCCAATGACACAAAGATAGGTAGGATAACTGATTCAAACGTAGATGTTAGGGAACTTCAGGAGGATTTATACAAACTCTATTCTTGATAATTTAGACACATGTGCAACTCTTGGGTATCTTTATTGAGGAAACGTTTCGCCACACAGTGGCTTCATCAGTCCATACAAAGGAGAATCTTGAAGAACAGGAGGAGAATGAGGTAATCAGTCCCTCAACCTTGAGTCGATGTGGTCAGTCCATCAATCTTGAATAGAATACGGCATACGTGCTGAGAAGGAGCTTATAAACCGTTGGCAGGAGAGGTGCAGCAGTCATAGGTCGTGTAACATTTGTTCAATGTTGAAGTAGGTCGTGCCAAAGAATTAGGCAAGCGAAGAATTCCCAAGTATTAAGATCCCAAGAAGTTGCAGTGTCTGACAGGTTTGTAGATGAATGGTTCAGAGAACCGACATGTTGATAAATTAGACACATGTGCAACTCTTGGGTATCTTTATTGAGGAAACGTTTCGCCACACAGTGGCTTCATCAGACCTATGACTGCTTCACCTCTCCTGCCAACGGTTTATAAGCTCCTTCTCAGCACGTATGCCGTATTCTATTCAAGATTGATGGACTGACCACATCGACTCAAGGTTGAGGGACTGATTACCTCATTTTCCTCCTGTTCTTCAAGATTCTCCTTTGTATGGACTGATGAAGCCACTGTGTGGCGAAACGTTTCCTCAATAAAGATACCCAAGAGTTGCACATGTGTCTAATTTATCCTACCTATCTTCGTGTCATCGGCGAATTTGCTCATATCACTAGTAATTCCTTCATCAAGATCATTGATATATATTATAAACAACAACGGGCCCAAGACTGATGCCTGTGGAACGCCACTTGTTACTGATCCCCACTCGGATTTAACCCCATTTATGGACACTCTCTGCTTCCTGTCTGTGAGCCATGATTCGATCCACGAGAGCACTCTTCCCCCAATGCCATGAGCTGCTACTTTCTTCAACAGTCTTTGGTGCGGATCTCTATCAAATGCCTTACTAAAATCTAAGTAAATAATATCAAATTCTTTATCGTGGTCAACAGCCTCAAAAGCTTTACTGAAAAAAGTTAATAAATTAGTTAGACAAGACCGGCCTCTTGTGAATCCATGCTGAGTATCATTAATCAAGCTATGCTTATCGATGTGATGAATGGTTTGAAAAACCGACAAGTTGAAGATTGAGACACTTATGCAGCATATGGGAATCTTTATTCAGGAAACGTTTCGCCACACAGTGGCTTCATCAGTCCAATACAAAGAGGAAGGCATAAGGAGAGGAGGAGAATGAGGTAATCAGTCCCTCAACCTGGAGTCGATGTGTTCAGTCCATCAATCTTGTAGAATGTACAGCATAGGGCCGTAGACGTGGCTTATATACTGTAGTGGAGTGACGTGAAGCAGATGGAGGCGGGTCATAGTGGTACCACCACTAGTCGAAGTAGGTCTTCGTCCAAAGGTTGAACAAGTGTTGAAGAATTCTTGTAACAAGACCCCATGATGCTGCCGTGTCTGACAGTTGTGATGAATGGTTTGAAAAACCGACAAGTTGAAGATTGAGACACTTATGCAGCATATGGGAATCTTTATTCAGGAAACGTTTCGCCACACAGTGGCTTCATCAGTCCAATACAAAAGGAAGGCGTAAGGAGAGGAGGAGAATGAGGTAATCAGTCCCTCAACCTGGAGTCGATGTGTTCAGTCCATCAATCTTGTAGAATGTACAGCATAGGGCCGTAGACGTGGCTTATATACTGTAGTGGAGTGACGTGAAGCAGATGGAGGGGGGGTCATAGTGGTACCATCCACTAGTCCGAAGTAGGTCTTCGTCCAAAGGTTGAACAAGTGTTGAAGAATTCTTTGTAACAAGACCCCATGATGCTGCCGTGTATGACCCCGCCTCCATCTGCTTCACGTCACTCCACTACAGTATATAAGCCACGTCTACGCCCTATGCTGTACATTCTACAAGATTGAATGGACTGAACACATCGACTCCAGGTTGAGGGACTGATTACCTCATTCTCCTCCTCTCCTTACGCCTTCCTCTTTGTATTGGACTGATGAAGCCACTGTGTGGCGAAACGTTTCCTGAATAAAGATTCCCATATGCTGCATAAGTGTCTCAATCTTCACTTGTCGGTTTTTTCAAACCATTCATCACAACTGTCAGACACGGCAGCATCATGGGTCTTGTTACAAAGAATTCTTCAACACTTGTTCAAGCTTTGGACGAAGACCTACTTCGACTAGTGGATGGTACCACTATGACCCCGCCTCCATCTGCTTCACGTCACTCCACTACAGTATATAAGCCACGTCTACGGCCCTATGCTGTACATTCTACAAGATTGATGGACTGAACACATCGACTCCAGGTTGAGGGACTGATTACCTCATTCTCCTCCTCTCCTTACGCCTTCCTCTTTGTATTGGACTGATGAAGCCACTGTGTGGCGAAACGTTTCCTGAATAAAGATTCCCATATGCTGCATAAGTGTCTCAATCTTCAACTTGTCGGTTTTTCAAACCATTCATCACAACTGTCAGACACGGCAGCATCATGGGGTCTTGTTACAAAGAATTCTTCAACACTTGTTCAACCTTTGGACGAAGACCTACTTCGACTAGTGGATGGTACCACTATGACCCCGCCTCCATCTGCTTCACGTCACTCCACTACAGTATATAAGCCACGTCTACGGCCCTATGCTGTACATTCTACAAGATTGATGGACTGAACACATCGACTCCAGGTTGAGGGACTGATTACCTCATTCTCCTCCTCTCCTTACGCCTTCCTCTTTGTATTGGACTGATGAAGCCACTGTGTGGCGAAACGTTTCCTGAATAAAGATTCCCATATGCTGCATAAGTGTCTCAATCTTCAACTATGCTTATCGAGATGGCTTCTTATAATTTGAGCTATAATTGACTCTAGTAATTTGCCTACAATTGAGGTCAGGCTTATTGGGCGGTAATTTGACGGTAACGACTTGTCCCCTGTTTTAAAAATAGGAATTACATTAGCCATCTTCCACATATCAGACACTACACCTGTTTGAAGAGATAAATTAAAAATATTAGTTAATGGTTCACAGACTTCCATTTTGCATTCCTTTAGAACCCTTGAAAAAACCTCATCAGGACCCGGTGACTTATTTTGCTTCAGTCGGTCTATCTGCTTCACGAAGAATTAGGGGAGACCTGATCGAAGTGTACAAGTGGAAGATAGGTATTAATAAAGGGGATATTAACAAGGTCTTGAGGATATCTCTCCAAGAGAGAACCCGCAGTAATGGATTTAAATTAGATAAGTTTAGATTTAGAAAGGACAGAGGAAAGCATTGGTTTGGAAATAGGGTAGTTGATGAGTGGAACAGTCTACCTAGTTGGGTAATTGAGGCTGGGACTTTGGGTAGTTTCAAATTTAGGTTGGATAAGTACATGAGTGGGAGGGGATGGATTTGAGAGTGACTTGCACATCGGAGCTTGTTTCTTGGGTGGCACTGAAAATTGGGTTGGTCAAATGTTGTTAGTGGGATGAATTGTAAAGGACCTGCCTAGTATGGGCCAACAGGCCTGCTGCAGTGTTCCTCCGTTCTTATGTTCTTACATAATTTATCTTCTTCTGGCCCACTATAAAAATTAATTACCGGAATATTATTAGTGTCTTCCTGTGTAAAAACCGAGAGAAAATAATTATTTAAAATCGAGCACATTTCATTCTCTTTGTCAGTAAGATGCCCATAGTTATTTTTAAGGGGACCTATCTTATCTCTGACTTTTGTTCTATATACCTGGAAAAAACTTTTTGGGTTAGTTTTAGAATCCCTAGCAACTTTAATTTCATAGTCCCTTTTAGCTTTTCTTATCCCCTTTTTAATGTCCCTCTTAGTGTCAATATACTGATTCATAAGATGACCCTCGCCTCTTTTGATATGCCTATAAATTCCTTTCTTATGCCCTAGTAGATATTTCAGCCTATTATTCATCCATTTTGGGTCATTTCTATTTGATCTAATTTCTTTATAAGGGATAAATGTTCTTTGAGCAGCATGTATTGTGTTCAGAAAACTGTCATATTGATAGCTCTCTTCGTTACCCCAGTCAACAGATGATAAGTGTTCTCTAAGCCCATCGTAATCTGCTAAGCGAAAATCTGGGACTGTTACTGAGTTATCCCTACTATCATACTTCCATTCAATTCTAAATGTAATTGATTTGTGGTCGCTAACACCCAGTTCTTCTGAAACTTCTAAATTATTAACAAGGGATTCATTGTTTGCCAGAACTAAGTCAAGCAGGTTATTACCCCTTGTAGGTTCTGTCACAAACTGCTTCAGAAAACAATCCTGAACTACTTCTAAGAATCGTATGATTCTAAATTCCCAGTCAAGAAATTCCAATCAATATGACTAAAGTTAAAGTCTCCTAGAATTACTACATTATCGTGCCTTGTGGCCCTAACAATTTCCTCCCATAGTAGTCTTCCTGGTCCCTATCTAAATTTGGGGGACGGTATATCACACCTAAATTAATTTTTCATGCCCCTCTGAAAATTCTATCCAAACAGACTCTGTATGTGTTACTTCAGACTTAATACCCTTTTAATGCAACAGTTCAAGCGATCTCGGACATACAATGCCACCCCACACCCCCTTCCTGATACTTCTATCTACTTGGAACAATTTTGAAACCCTGAATGTGACATTCTGCAGGCATGTCCCGACTTTTTGAATTAAACCACGTCTCAGTAATGGCAAATACATCTATGTTACCTGCACTAGCAACTAGTCTCAACTCGTCCATCTTATTCCTAGCACTGCGACTATTTGTGTAATATATACTTAAGGACCCTCCTTTCTCTTTATCATTCCTGCTCCTTTCTGTTATTTCCACTAAACCATTACTGTCCTTGTCAATTAGTGCCACTGGCTTTCCGATATCCACCTCATTTTGCCTATTACTAGTTCTCCTAGTACTCATATTACTACCCTGAGACTTCACAGTTTTCCCGCAGAAACCCATACCACTAACTATTCCTAGTTTAAAGACCTAACAGCTCCCTCCACTGCGTTGGCCAGTGCTCCCACCCCACACCTAGATAAGTGAACCCCATCCCTGCACACATGTCATTTCTGCCATAGAAGAGGTCCCAGTTGTCAATGAATGTTACCGCATTTTCCTTACAGTATTTGTCCAGCCAGCAATTGACACCAATTGCTCTGGACAACCATTCATTTCCGACTCCTCTCCTTGGCAAAATGCCACATATGACAGGTTTCCCACCCTTCCTCCTAATTATATCTATTGCTGACCTATACTTGCTAATCAGGTCCTCACTCCTACGTCTGCCAACATCGTTGCCTCCAGCACTGAGACAGATAATAGGATTGCTCCCATTACCTCTCATGATGTCATCCAGACGGCTAACAATATCCTTCATCCCTGCCCCAGGAAAACACACTCTCCGCCTCCTACTCCTGTCCTTCAAGCAGAATGCCCTATCCATGTACCTAATCTGGCTATCCCCAACAACAACGTTTTTACCATCCTTTGCGTCGTCCGTCGTGATGCTCCGAGTAGTCGACTCACATTTGCCAGGTAGCATTACACCACTTGTAGAATTCGTCAAGACGTTCTCGATGGTCTTCGTTGGGGTTTCTAGGGATGTCTCACTCACGTCTGCCAACGCTTCTTTGGTGCTCGTTGTGGCATTCCCAGTAGAACACTCACATTCGTCGGGTAGCACCGAGAATGGGTTGGAAGTTTCCACGGTAGTCTTCTGGTTTCTCGTTGTTTCTGCCTCTCCAACCGTTTTCTTGATCTTCAGCTTGGTTCCATGTTGCCCGGCCACTGACCAAGCTCCCCTCTTAACCTGGGGACTCACAACAGGAGGATTACTACGAATCCTCTTGTTCTCCTCCGTTAATCGCCGTATCTCCATCTTAGCAACTCTGAGCTCTTCTCTCAGCTGCTGGTAAAGTTGCTCAAGAGAGGGCATCCTGGTTCAGATTCACAGAGAGCACACAAACAGGTCTTCACAGAGCTAAGTACACGTCACCACTCGTGCATTTATCCAACCTAAATTTGAAACTACCCAAGGTCTAAGCCTCAATAACCCAACTAGGAAGACTGTTCCACTCATCAACTACCCTATTTCCAAACCACTACTTTCCTATGTCCTTTCTAAATCTAAACTTGTCTAATTTAAATCCATTACTGCGGGTTCTCTCTTGGAGAGATATCCTCAAGACCTTATTAATATCCCCTTTATTAATACCCATCTTCCACTTGTACACTTCGATCATGTCTCCCCTCATTCTTCGTCTAACAAGTGAATGTAATTTAAGGGTCTTCAGTCTCTCTTCATAGGGAAGATATCTAATGCCATGTATTAATTAAGTCATTCTACGCTGAATGTTTTCTAACAAATTTATGTCCATTCTGTAATATGGAAACCAGAACTGAGTCTCAATTCTTCAGGTGAGGCCTTACTAATGATGTATAAAGCTGTAATATAACCGCTGAACTTCTGTTGTTTACACTTCTTGACATAAATCCCAGTAATCTGTTTGCCTTATTACGTATGCTAAGGCATTGCTGTCTTGATTTAAGGTTGCTGCTCACCATAACCCCCAAGTCCTTTTCACAATCTGTATGGCTAAGTTCTACATTAAGAACATAAGAACATAAGAATGTAGGAACACTGCAGAAGGCCTACTGGCCCATACGAGGCAGGTCCTTATCAAAACGACATCTACCTAAAGCTACTCAAGAAATAACTCCCGTACCCCTTAACACCAATCAAACCCAGCCCCTCCCACTCATATATTTGTCCAGTCTCTTCTTAAAGCTACCCAAGGTCCTAGCCTCTATCACCCCACTGGGAAGACTGTTCCACGCATCTACAACTCTGTTAGAAAACCAGTACTTACCTATGTCCTTTCTAAATCTAAATTTATCCAACTTAAATCCATTATTCCTGGTTCTTACCTGGTTCGACACCCTCAGTACTTTATTAATGTCTCCCTTGTTTATGCCCGTCATCCACTTATACACTTCAATGATATCTCCCCTCATTCTACGCCTCTCCAGAGAGTGGAGATTTAAGGGTTTAAGTCTATCTTCATACGGGAGGTTCCTTACACAGTAAATCATTTTAGTCATTCTTCTCTGTATGTTCTCTAATGAGTCTATGTCCATCCTGTAGTAAGGGGACCAAAACTGAGCAGCATAATCTAAATGAGGCCTCACTAGTGATGTATAGAGCTGTAAAATAACTTTTGGACTTCTGTTACTTATACTTCTTGAGATAAATCCAAGTAATCTGTTGGGCCCCTTGTTGCCACACTAAGGCACGCTGTTTTGGGCTTAATTTCTGCTTACCATGCCCCCAATTTTTTTCACATTCTGTATCCCAAACCCTATTTTCCCTAGATTAAGTTTTTGAGGGTTTTTTTCATTCCCCGGGGCAAGTCCCTTTACACTTATCCAAAATTAAATTCATCCCCCATTTTTAAACCAAGACATTAATTTGTTCAAATCGTCCTGGAGTTCATTGTTTCCTCCCCAAGTAAATTATACGGCCATCTTTGTAATCAGAAAACTTACTCATGTCATAGTAATCCCTTCATCAAGGTCATTAATGTAAATTAAAAACAAAGAGGGCCTAAAACTGATCCTTGTGGAACGCCACGTGATAATCCCCATTCAGTTTTTACTCCATTAAGGTAACCTCTGCTTTCATTTGGGAAGCCATGCCTCAACCTGCAAAAACTTTACCTCCCCATACCCGGCGCCACTTTTCTTAAGAGTCTCTTTTTAGGTACTCTGTCGAAGGCTTTTAAAATCCAAAAAACAATACAAATTTCCTTTTTGTCAAATGCCTCAAATGTTCTATTAAAAACGCGAGTTTTTAGGCAGGAACGACCTCCGTAATCCCCGCGGATTCATTATCAAGTTATGCTCTTCAAGGGGACTTTTTAAAATTCAGCTATAATTGATTTAATAATTTTTGCCCAAAAAGATGCCCAGGCTTATTGGACGGTTTTGAAGGGGGGGGGATTATCCCCTATTTTGAATAAGGAACCCATTAGCCATCTTTCCAAACTCTGGCAAAACACTGGTAAGGAATGGACCTTTGAATACATGTTAATGGTGACTAAGCTCCATTTGCATTCTTAAGTCCCTTGAAAACAAATGGGGGTCCCGGGGCTTATTTTTTCATTTTGTTATCGTTTTAAAACCATGTCCCCTGACAGTAATATTAGTTAACTTAAATTCCAGGAACAAAAAATTGTTAATTACTGGAATCTCATTTACATTTTCCCTGGTAAAAACTGCAAAAAAAGTCATTAAAAAGGGAAACCATTTCCTGTTCTTTACCGTAGCTGCCCATTCCCAGTTTCAGGGTCCTACTTTTTCCTTCCCCTTTCGTCCTATACACTTGAAAAACCCCCTTTTGGGTTATCTTTGATTATTGCAACCTAATTCATAGTCATTTTTGCCTTTTAAGCCTTTTTTTTCCTTTTCTTTTAAATGAACATATTGGTCAGTAAGGTTTTCCTTCCCCCTTCGATGCGCCTATAAATTCCTCTTTTTTCCCCAATAATGTTTCCACTTTTAACCCCCTTTGGGGTCGTTATTATTAACCTAATTTCTCTCGGGGAATGTAATACCGGGACTTTTACATTTTAAAAAAACAATCAAAAGCAGATCCCTTCATATTTTAAGTATGATTATCGCAATAAAATCATTGCTAACAACCCCAATCAAAATTTAAAAGATTTCCCTAAGTCCTTAAAAATCGGGAAACGAAAATCAGGGATTTTTACTTATTACATTATTTTGCATTCCCCAAATTTAAAGAAAGGGGAGGGGTTTTGCACTTGCCCAAGCTCTTCAGTGATCTCCAGATTATTCACGAGTGTTTCCTTTTTTGAAAGACTAGGTCAGCAAATTATTACCCCTGGTAGGCCCCAGTTACACTTGTTCAAAAAACAGTCCTGAACTGTTTCCTGAAGTCACTGGAGTCTAGATTACCTGTCAAAGAATTCCCCGTCATTTGACAAAGTTAAAGTCCCCTACTATGACATTTTCTGTGTCCCAAAAACCCCAACAATTTGTCCCAAAGAATCTCCCTCTATCGGATCCAGCCTGGGGGGGGCGGTATATTACACCTAGAATAGTTTTCTTGACCCCCACGAACTCTACCCAAACAGACCTGTTACGCTCCATCTATTTTTGTCCCTGTTTTTATGCAACAATTAATATTTCTCGAACAACAACAACTCCCCCCCCCCTTTCCCCATTACTTTCCAAAAAAAAAAAAAACTTAAATCCCGAATTTTACATCAGCTCATTCCCGACTTTTTAAATCATACCACTTTCATTTAAGCATGATATCAAAGTTCCCAGCACATCCCCAAACGTAGTTCTTTAAATTTTTTTTTTGCCTTCGACTGTTACATAAAATACCTCAAGTTTTTTTTTTTTGACATTTTTCCCATTATCTTTGTTTTTTTCACAATTTTGAAATTATCATTTCCCCGAGTTACTCCATGACAGTTTTCTATTAAGTCTTAATATCAGAGCATAACAAATATCCATACCATTTTAACATTTTTTAAACCCATACCCTAACAATCCTAGTTTAAAATCCTAACAACCCCCCACGAGTTAGCAAGAAAACCCCCCCTGCCCGGATAAGTGAACCCCATTTCCCGGATACATTTATTTCGGCCATAGAATTTTCCCATTGTCAAAATGGTACTGCCTTATCCCCTTCAGTGTTTTCCAGCCCCCAATTAATACCAATTGCTCTGGCAACCATTCATTTTCCCAAACCCCTTTTGGCAAAATCCCCATTAACAGGGTGCCCCCCCCCCTTTTTCCCAAACATGTCATAGCTGTCCTGAACTTTTCTAACTAAAACCCACTCTACCCCTGCCACATCATTGCCCCCAACACTGAGGGAAATATAGGGTTTATCCCATTTTCCGTTCTGATGTTGTCAACCGGTAACAATTCCTCCTCCCAGCCCCAGGAAAAATACCCTTGTCTCCCACTCCGTCCTTCAAGCAGAATGCCCTATCCCTGTTCTAACCGGCTATCCCCAACAACAACAATATCTTACCCTTTCCCTTGTTGTCGTTCGCCCCGTGACGATCCCAGTAGTAGCTCACATTCGTCGGGTAGCACCGAGAATCTTTGGGAAAGGTTTCCAAACGGATTTTTCCCACAGCAGTCTCTTTTTTCTTCATCGTTTTTTTGGCTTTCCTTCGTCTTTTTGATCGTAAACTTCGCCCGTCCCTGCTTTCCGCCACTGACCACATCCCTTTTTGCCCTAGGACTCAAACAGGGGGACTATTTACAAACCTCTTGTTTTCCTGGTCAACGCCGAAACTCCACTTCGCTGCCCTAAAATTTTTCCCTTTAAAGTTCCCTAAAAAAGTTCCCTCGAGGGAGGGCATTTTGGGTTTCAGTCCAGGGGACAAAAAAGACACTTCTTTCGCAGATTTAAGTATAGGTCAGCACCCCAAAGTACAGGTCACCACCAAGAGCACACAAAAAAGGTTTTCACAGAGCTAAGTACACTCCCCCCTTAAAATACAGGAACCCCCGCATAACATTACCTCCGAATGCACCAATTATGTAAGTGTTTTTTATGAAAGTGCGGGGGTACGGTATTTTTGGGGGGTCTAAAATGGACAATCATTTAAACAATATTCCTTAGGGGAAAAAAAATTCGGCCCTACGGGGAAACCTAACATACTTATGGATTGAAAAAAAAATCTTTAAACCCCCGGGGTCCACGTACTGGGTTTTGTGGACACCCCGAGCTTCAAACCTTGCATTTTTAAACTAACGAAATCTGCCACTTTTGGGACCAGGTATTGATTTTTGTCTAAATCCTCCTAAGTCCCTGAAAATCTGCTTTTGAATCAATTACCCTCCTATTTTTGGGGTAAATCGGGAATTTGCTCAATAAACTAGTAATTCCCTCTAAAAGATAATTGATATAGTATACAGGGGCCCCCCGCCTAACAAAACATCGCATAACGTTAAATCCGCCAAGCGATAAAATTTTAACGAAAAAATTTTTTGCCTCGGCATGCAAAAAAAACTCGCCAATGCGTTTCGTTCGAGACGCGTCCACGTGGGGCCTGAGCCCGCCTCCCCTTTTTTTTCCGGGGGTCCAGTTTTTTTACAACCACCCCACCGGGGCCCCCCCTTCCAACCCTACAATCAAAAACTTTTTAAAATTTACACAGCCTTTTAGGTTGCCCCTTTGAAAAATTAATCACCAGGGGCCCCAAAAAAAGTTTTCTAGTCCCAAACCCCAAACACCCAAAAAGGGTGAAAAATTACTAGGGATATGAAGAAAGAATCACTGCTAAGTTAAAAAGGGGAAAGGCCCCGTGTCTCCGAGTTTCCCAGGTTTTTCCCAAAAAACCCCTTTTCAACCATCGCTACTATTGGGGGCCAAGAAAAAAAGCAATCAACAAAGCTGTTCTTGCCAAAGGTGCAATTTTGGGGTTTTTAAAAAACAAAGATCGAAAAGGATAGAAGATGTTGAGGGGACTGTTATTGGGGGTGGAAAAATTGAAAAACAATAGAAATATCCAAGCGATCATATGTGAAAGGCTGGGAATTCCCATGAGGATTTAATTAGAAAAATGCCTGAAACTAGTGGTGATGTGAGTAAAATTTAAAAGGCCACAAAGGTTTGGGTTTTAGAGATTTAAAAAATCGTAGTCCATACATAGGGGATAAGGCAAAGGGAAAGGGTGCCATTCGGGCCACAAAACGGGTGAAAAATATGTGCAGGAATTCAAAGGGGTAAAATAACGTGAAGGAAATGAAACCTGAACAATGGGTTTTAAATTTTGAAAAAAACAGGCCTGTTTTGGGAAAAAATTTTCCAAACAGGACCTACATTACTTTAGGAGGAAAAAGGGACCCCCCAGGACATAAGCCTATGAAAGACAGGGTTCCCCTGTTGATGTGTGCTAAGCTAGTGATATTGCAAAGTGAAGCCTTTATTGGGGAAATTTTCTCCCAAAAAACCCCAAAATGTTCAGGAAAAACAATGTCCCCAAGGCTAATTTTTGTATGCCCGTGGAGGGGGAAAAAAGTAAAGCCCTGGGTCACTAGGACCCTTTTTTTATGACTGGGTTTCACCATGCATTTGCCCCCCAAAGTGAAAAATTACCTAATTGAAAATAAATTAGACCTTAATGCCTCCTGGTATTAGACAGTGGGTCCTGGGCCCTCCTTCAGACGTGGCAAGTGACTTTTTGCAGGGAAAAGAGCTTCATTAAGGTCAAGTTTTTTTTTCCCCCTAATACCACTCCTCTCCTGCACCCGATGGGGCCAGCAGGTCCTTTTCCCAACCTTTTAAGAAACTGTACACAAAAGCTATGTTTGAAAGGTGTTTTTAGTGGCCTCAGAAACTCAATTGACTTTTAAAGAGTTTTTTGGGGAGATCACTTAGCATCCTCAATTGTGTAAACAATTTTAGGGAAGGGTTGGGGAAGTGACAAGAGGAAACCCTTTAACCCTGCTTGGAAGAAACGTGGGGCCCAAAATTTTAGGCAAAAAGGGGTTTTGAAAGGTTTGAGGCTAACCCTGGGAACCATCTTTGTTAAGAATCCTTGTGGCATTGGGGGAAATCCTTTGGGGGTTGGGGGGCATGGGGAGGGTTGGGGAAAGTTTTGGGGGAGGGAAAGGGCAAGACGAACTTACCACTGATGAACTGCTGGGTCCCCTCTTCACCAGCCCAAAAGGCCCGACCGAGGAAACGGGCCCGGGGAGGGGAAAAGAGAAATTGAAGAGTTGTCTACTTCAAAGATTAAGGAAATGTGTGCAATGTAGCTTAAAGTGCAAACCTTTTTTGATGAAAATCACCCTCACACAGCTATTGCAAGCCGTGCTGGTGACTATTACACTGACAATGTTGTGAAACACTTTAGGAATGTCATAAAGGAACGGGAGGTACAGGCCTCTATGGACAGATATGTTGTGCGACAGAGGCCCAGTGACTCTCAAGCTGGTCCAAGTGGCATTAAAAGAAGAAGGGAAGTAACCCCGGAAAAGGACTTGCCACCTCAAGTCCTAATGGAAGGGGATTCCCCTTCTAAACATTAACACCATCCACAGTCTCCCCTCCTCCCATCCCATCAATCATCACCAGATCTTCAATAAAGGTAAGTGTCATGAAACTGTGCATGTCTTCGTCAGTTTGTGTGTATTAAAATTAATATTTCATGTGGCAAAAATTTTTTTTTGTTCATACTTTGGGGTGTCAGGAACGGATTAATTTGATTTCCATTATTTCTTAAGGGGAAAATTAATACGGCTAATGATAATTTCACCTAACGTTGAGCTCTCAGGAACGGATTAATAGCATTAGGTGAGGGCTCACTGTATTATAAACAACAACGGGCCCAAGACTGATCCCTGTGGCACGACACTTGTTACAGATCCCCACTCGGATTTAACCCCATTTATGGACACTCTCTGCTTCCTGTCTGTGAGCCATGACTCGATCCATGAGAGCACTTTTCCCCCAATGCCATGAGCTGCCACTTTCTTTAACAGTCTTTGGTACTAAAATCTAAGTAAATAATATCATATTCTTTGACGTGATCAACAGCCTCAAAAGCTTTACTGAAGAAAGTTAATAATATGGGTTTTGGCGGGAAAACTGTGAGTCGCAGGGTAGTAACATGAGTACTAGGAGAACTAGTAATAGGCAAAATGAGGTGGATATTGGAAAGCCAGTGGCACTAATTGACAAGGACAGTAATAAGTTTAGTGGAATAACAGAAAGGAGCAGGAAGGGTAAAGAGAGTGGAGGGTCATTAAAAATTTATTACACAAATAGTCGCAGTGCTAGGAATAAGATGGACGAGTTGAGACTAGTTGCTAGTGCAGGTAACATAGATGTATTTGCCATTACTGAGACATGGTTTAATTCAAAAAGTCGGGACATGCCTGCAGAATGTCACATTCTGGGTTTCAAATTGTTCCAAGTAGATAGAAGTATCGGGAAGGGGGGTGGGGTGGCATTGTATGTCCGAGATCGCTTGAACTGTTGCATAAAAACGGGTATTAAGTCTGAAGTAACACATACAGAGTCTGTTTGGATAGAATTTTCAGAGGGGCATGAAAAATTAATTTTAGGTGTGATATAACGTCCCCCAAATTTAGATAGGGACCAAGGGAGACTACTATGGGAGGAAATTGTTAGGGCCACAAGGCACGATAATGTAGTAATTCTAGGAGACTTTAACTTTAGTCATATTGATTGGAATTTCTTGACTGGGAATTTAGAATCATACGATTTCTTAGAAGTAGTTCAGGATTGTTTTTTGAAGCAGTTTGTGACAGAACCTACAAGGGGAAATAACCTGCTTGACTTAGTTCTGGCAAACAATGAATCCCTTGTTAATAATTTAGAAGTTTCAGAGGAACTGGGTGCTAGCGACCACAAATCAATTACATTTAGAATTGAATGGAAGTATGATAGTAGGGATAACTCAGTAACAGTCCCAGATTTTCGCTTAGCAGATTACGATGGGCTTAGAGAACACTTATCATCTGTTGACTGGGGTAACGAAGAGAGCTATCAATATGACAGTTTTCTGAACACAATACATGCTGCTCAAAGAACGTTTATCCCTTATAAGGAAATTAGATCAAATAGAAATGACCCAAAATGGATGAATAATAGGCTGAAATATCTACTAGGGCATAAGAAAGGAATTTATAGGCGTATCAAAAGAGGCGAGGGTCATCTTATGAATCAGTATATTGACATTAAGAGGGACATTAAAAAGGGGATAAGAAAAGCTAAAAGGGACTATGAAATTAAAGTTGCTAGGGATTCTAAAACTAACCCAAAAAGTTTTTTCCAGGTATATAGAACAAAAGTCAGAGATAAGATAGGTCCCCTTAAAAATAACTATGGGCATCTTACTGACAAAGAGAATGAAATGTGCTCGATTTTAAATAATTATTTTCTCTCGGTTTTTACACAGGAAGACACTAATAATATTCCGGTAATTAATTTTTATAGTGGATCAGAAGAAGATAAATTATGTAACATCACAGTCACTAGTGAAATGGTTGTGAAGCAGATAGACCGACTGAAGCAAAATAAGTCACCGGGTCCTGATGAGGTTTTTTCAAGGGTTCTTAAGGAATGCAAAATGGAAGTCTGTGAACCATTAACTAATATTTTTAATCTATCTCTTCAAACAGGTGTAGTGTCTGATATGTGGAAGATGGCTAATGTAATTCCTATTTTTAAAACAGGGGACAAGTCGTTACCGTCAAATTACCGCCCAATAAGCCTGACCTCAATTGTAGGCAAGTTGCTAGAGTCAGTTATAGCTGAGGTTATAAGAAACCATCTCGATAAGCATAGCTTGATTAATGATACTCAGCATGGATTCTCAAGAGGCCGGTCTTGTATAACTAATTTATTAACTTTCTTCAGTAAAGCTTTTGAGGCTGTTGACCACGATAAAGAATTTGATATTGTTTACTTAGATTTTAGTAAGGCATTTGATAGAGTTCCGCACCAAAGACTGTTGAAGAAAGTAGCAGCTCATGGCGTTGGGGAAAGGGTGCTCTCGTGGATCGAGTCATGGCTCACAGACAGGAAGCAGAGAGTGTCCTTAAATGGGGTTAAATCCGAGTGGGGATCAGTAACAAGTGGCGTTCCACAGGGATCAGTCTTGGGCCCGTTCTTGTTTATAATATATATCAATGATCTTGATGAAGGAATTGCTAGTGATATGAGCAAATTCGCCGATGACACGAAGATAGGTAGGATAATTGATTCAAACGTAGATGTTAGGGAACTTCAGGAGGATTTAGACAAACTCTACTCTTGGTCAGAAAAGTGGCAGATGCAGTTCAATGTAGATAAATGCAAGGTTCTGAAGCTCGGGAGTGTCCATAACCCTAGCACTTATAAGTTAAATAATGTAGAACTTAGCCATACAGATTGCGAAAAGGACTTGGGGGTTATGGTAAGCAGCAACCTTAAACCAAGACAGCAATGCCTAAGCGTACGTAATAAGGCAAATAGATTACTGGGATTTATATCAAGAAGTGTAAGCAACAGAAGTCCAGAGGTCATACTGCAGCTTTATACATCATTAGTAAGGCCTCACCTAGATTATGCAGCTCAATTCTGGTCTCCATACTACAGAATGGACATAAATTCCTTAGAAAACATTCAGCGTAGGATGACTAAATTAATACATAGCATTAGAAATCTTCCTTATGAAGAAAGATTGAAGACTCTTAAGTTACATTCACTTGTTAGACGAAGAATGAGGGGAGACCTGATCGAAGTGTATAAGTGGAAGATAGGTATTAATAAAGGGGATATTAACAAGGTCTTGAGGATATCTCTCCAAGAGAGAACCCGCAGTAATGGATTTAAATTAGATAAGTTTAGATTTAGAAAGGACATAGGAAAGTATTGGTTTGGAAATAGGGTAGTTGATGAGTGGAACAGTCTACCTAGTTGGGTTATTGAGGCTAGGACTTTGGGTAGTTTCAAATTTAGGTTGGATAAGTACATGAGTACTTATTGGTATTGGTAGATAAAAGACTGTTGAGTAGACTTCAGGATGTACATGTTTATAGAGGGGCCACAGATATATCAGATCACTTTCTAGTTGTAGCTACACTGAGAGTAAAAGGTAGATGGGATACAAGGAGAATAGAAGCATCAGGGAAGAGAGAGGTGAAGGTTTATAAACTAAAAGAGGAGGCAGTTAGGGTAAGATATAAACAGCTATTGGAGGATAGATGGGCTAATGAGAGCATAGGCAATGGGGTCGAAGAGGTATGGGGTAGGTTTAAAAATGTAGTGTTAGAGTGTTCAGCAGAAGTTTGTGGTTACAGGAAAGTGGGTGCAGGAGGGAAGAGGAGCGATTGGTGGAATGATGATGTAAAGAGAGTAGTAAGGGAGAAAAAGTTAGCATATGAGAAGTTTTTACAAAGTAGAAGTGATGCAAGGAGGGAAGAGTATATGGAGAAAAAGAGAGAAGTTAAGAGAGTGTGAAGCAATGTAAAAAGAGAGCAAATGAGAGAGTGGGTGAGATGTTATCAACAAATTTTGTTGAAAATAAGAAAAAGTTTTGGAGTGAGATTAACAAGTTAAGAAAGCCTAGAGAACAAATGGATTGTCAGTTAAAAATAGGAGAGGAGAGTTATTAAATGGAGAGTTAGAGGTATTGGGAAGATGGAAGGAATTTTTTGAGGAATTGTTAAATGTTGATGAAGATAGGGAAGCTGTGATTTCGTGTATAGGGCAAGGAGGAATAAACATCTTGTAGGAGTGAGGAAGAGCCAGTTGTGAGTGTGGGGGAAGTTCGTGAGGCAGTAGGTAAAATGAAAGGGGGTAAGGCAGCCGGGATTGATGGGATAAAGATAGAAATGTTTAAAAGCAGGTGGGGATATAGTTTTGGAGTGGTTGGTGCAATTATTTAATAAATGTATGGAAGAGGGTAAGGTACCTAGGGATTGCAGAGAGCATGCATAGTTCCTTTGTATAAAGGCAAAGGGATAAAAGAGAGTGCAAAAATTATAGGGGGATAAGTCTGTTGAGTGTACCTGGTAAAGTGTATGGTAGAGTTATAATTGAAAGAATTAAGAGTAAGACGGAGAGAATAGGATAGCAGATGAACAAGGAGGCTTTAGGAAAGGTAGGGGGTGTGTGGACCAGGTGTTTACAGTGAAAACATATAAGTGAACAGTATTTAAATAAGGCTAAAGAGGTCTTTGTGGCATTTATGGATTTGGAAAAGGCGTATGACAGGGTGGATAGGGGGGCAATGTGGCAGATGTTGCAAGTGTATGGTGTAGGAGGTAGGTTACTGAAAGCAGTGAAGAGTTTTTACGAGGATAGTGAGGCTCAAGTTAGAGTATGTAGGAAAGAGGGAAAATTTTTTCCCAGTAAAAGTAGGCCTTAGACAAGGATGTGTGATGTCACCGTGGTTGTTTAATATATTTATAGATGGGGTTGTAAGAGAAGTAAATGCGAGGGTCTTGGCAAGAGGCGTGGAGTTAAAGATAGAGAATCACACACAAAGTGGGAGTTGTCACAGCTGCTCTTTGCTGATGACACTGTGCTCTTGGGAGATTCTGAAGAGAAGTTGCAGAGATTGGTGGATGAATTTGGTAGGGTGTGCAAAAGAAGAAAATTAAAGGTGAATACAGGAAAGAGTAAGGTTATGAGGATAACAAAAAGATTAGGTGATGAAAGATTGAATATCAGATTGGAGGGAGAGAGTATGGAGGAGGTGAACGTATTCAGATATTTGGAGTGGACGTGTCAGCGGATGGGTCTATGAAAGATGAGGTGAATCATAGAATTGATGAGGGAAAAAGAGTGTAGTGGTGCACTTAGGAGTCTGTGGAGACAAAGAACTTTGTCCTTGGAGGCAAAGAGGGGAATGTATGAGAGTATAGTTTTACCAACGCTCTTATATGGGTGTGAAGCGTGGGTGATGAATGTTGCAGCGAGGAGAAGGCTGGAGGCAGTGGAGATGTCGTGTCTGAGGGCAATGTGTGGTGTGAATATAATGCAGAGAATTCGTAGTTTGGAAGTTAGGAGGAGGTGCGGGATTACCAAAACTGTTGTCCAGAGGGCTGAGGAAGGGTTGTTGAGGTGGTTCGGACATGTTGAGGGAATGGAGCGAAACAGAATGACTTCAAGAGTGTATCAGTCTGTAGTGGAAGGAAGGCGGGGTAGGGGTCGGCCTAGGAAGGGTTGGAGGGAGGGGGTAAAGGAGGTTTTGTGTGCGAGGGGCTTGGACTTCCAGCAGGCATGCGTGAGCGTGTTTGATAGGAGTGAATGGAGACAAATGGTTTTTTAATACTTGACGTGCTGTTGGAGTGTGAGCAAAGTAACATTTATGAAGGGATTCAGGGAAACCGGCAGGCTGGACTTGAGTCCTGGAGATGGGAAGTACAGTGCCTGCACTCTGAAGGAGGGGTGTTAATGTTGCAGTTTAAAAACTGTAGTGTAAAGCACCCTTCTGGCAAGACAGTGATGGAGTGAATGATGGTGAAAGTTTTTCTTTTTCGGGCCACCCTGCCTTGGTGGGAATCGGCCGGTGTGATAATAAAAAAAAATAATAAAAAATAAGTACATGAGTGGGAGGGGTTGGATTTGAGAGGGACTTGCACATCGGAGCTTGTTTCTTGTGTGGCATTGATAGTTGGGTTGGTCAAATGTTTGTTAGTGGGATGAATTGTAAAGGACCTGCCTAGTATGGGCCAACAGGCCTGCTGCAGTGTTCCTCCTTTCTTATGTTCTTATGTTCTTTAATAAATTAGTTAGACAAGAACGGCCTCTCGTGAATCCATGCTGAGTATCATTAATCAGATTATGCTTATCCAGATGGCTTCTTATAATCTCAGCTATAATTGACTAGTAATTTGCCTACAATTGAGGTCAGGCTTATTAGGCAGTAATTTGATGGTAACGACTTATCCCCTGATTTAAAAATAGGAATTACATTAGCCATCTTCCACATATCAGACACTATACCTGTTTGAAGAGATAGATTAAAAATATTAGTTAATGGTTCACAGACTTCCATTTTGCATTCCTTAAGAACCCTTGAAAAAGTTCATCAGTCGATCTATTTGTTTCATAACCATTTCACTAGTGACTGTGATGTTACACAATTTATCTTCTTCAGGCCCACTATAAAAATTAATTACTGGGATATTGTTAGTGTCTTCCTATGTAAAAACCGAGAGAAAATAATTATTAAGAATAGATCACATTTCATTCTCCTTGTCAGTGAGATGCCCAGAGTTGTTTTTAAGGAGACCTATCTTATCTCTAACTTTTGTTCTATAAACCTGGAAAAAACTTTTTGGGTTAGTTTTCGAATCCCTAGCAACTTTAATTTCATAGTCCCGTTTAGCTTTTCTTATCTCCTTTTTAACGTCCCTCTTAATGTCAATAAACTGATTCATAAGATGACCTTCACCTCTTTTGTTACGCCTAAAAATTCCTTTCTTCTGTCCTGAAAGATATTTGAGCCTATTATTCATCCATTTTGGATCATTTCTGTTTGATCTAATTTCTTTATGAGGTATAAATGTTCTTTGGGCAGCATGTATAGTGTTCAGAAAACTGTCATATTGATAGCTTTCTTCATTACCCCAGTCAACAGATGAAAAGTGTTCTCTAAGTCCATCATAATCTGCTAAGTGAAAATCTGGGACTGTTACTGAGTTATCCCTACTATCATACTTCCATTCAATGCTAAATGTAATTGATTTGTGGTCGCTAGCACCAAGTTCCTCTGAAATTTCTAAATTATTAACTAGGGATTCATTGTTTGCCAGAACTAAGTCAAGCAGGTTATTTCCCCTTGTAGGTTCTGTCACAAACTGCTTTAAAAAAGAATCCTGAACTACTTCTAAGAAGTATGACAAATACTCTTGAGAGTAAGACACATGTGCAACATCTGGGTATCTTTATTGTAAACGTTTTGCCATCCAGTGGCTTTATCAATACAAATTCTAGGACATAACTTGAAGACAGTAGAACTATGTACAGAAGATGAGGTAATCAGTCCCTCAACCTAGGAGTAGGTGCGAACAGCACCATAGTCGTGGAGATTCTGAAGCAGAAGAAAGAATCCTGGCGCTTATATAGTAACGTCAGGTGAAGCAGACGAGGGCAAATTTACTGGTAGGCGGGATTCCCCAGTGGAAGTAGGTCCTTCCCAAAGAGATGGGTTAGTTGTAGTGGTAGTTGTCGTAGTCGTGAAGGTTATGTACATGTCCTCAGAATTAAGATTCCATGATGTTGCAGTGTCTGACAAGTTGTGTACGAATGGTATATAATACCGACAAGATGAGAGTAAGACACATGTGCAACATCTGGGTATCTTTATTGTAAACGTTTCGCCATCCAGTGGCTTTATCAATACAAATTCTAGGACATAACTTGAAGACAGTAGAACTATGTACAGAAGATGAGGTAATCAGTCCCTCAACCTAGGAGTAGGTGCGAACAGCACCATAGTCGTGGAGATTCTGAAGCAGAAGAAAGAATCCTGGCTACAACTAACTACAACTAACCCATCTCTTTGGGAAGGACCTACTTCCACTGGGGAATCCCGCCTACCAGTAAATTTGCCCTCGTCTGCTTCACCTGACGTTACTATATAAGCGCCAGGATTCTTTCTTCTGCTTCAGAATCTCCACGACTATGGTGCTGTTCGCACCTACTCCTAGGTTGAGGGACTGATTACCTCATCTTCTGTACATAGTTCTACTGTCTTCAAGTTATGTCCTAGAATTTGTATTGATAAAGCCACTGGATGGCGAAACGTTTACAATAAAGATACCCAGATGTTGCACATGTGTCTTACTCTCATCTTGTCGGTATTATATACCATTCGTACACAACTTGTCAGACACTGCAACATCATGGAATCTTAATTCTGAGGACATGTACATAACCTTCACGACTACGACAACTACCACTACAACTAACCCATCTCTTTGGGAAGGACCTACTTCCACTGGGGAATCCCGCCTACCAGTAAATTTGCCCTCGTCTGCTTCACCTGACGTTACTATATAAGCGCCAGGATTCTTTCTTCTGCTTCAGAATCTCCACGACTATGGTGCTGTTCGCACCTACTCCTAGGTTGAGGGACTGATTACCTCATCTTCTGTACATAGTTCTACTGTCTTCAAGTTATGTCCTAGAATTTGTATTGATAAAGCCACTGGATGGCGAAACGTTTACAATAAAGATACCCAGATGTTGCACATGTGTCTTACTCTCATCTTGTCGGTATTATATACCATTCGTACACAACAAATACTCTTGTTGAGTGACGGACTGAACACATCGATTCCAGGCTGAGGGACTGATTACCTGAAACTCCTCTCTTTATGCCTTCCTGCTTTGTATTGGACTGATGAAGCCACTGTGGGGAGATATCATTGAAGTGCATAAGTGGATGATGGGCATAAACAAAGGAGATATTAATAAAGTACTGAGGGTGTTGAACCAGGTAAGAACCAGAATTAATGGATTTAAGTTGGATAAATTTAGATTTAGAAAGGACATAGGTAAGTACTGGTTTTCTAACAGTTGTAGATGCATGGAACAATCTTCCCTATTGGGTGATAGAGGCTAGGACCTTGGGTAGCTTTAAGAAGAGATTGGACAAATATATTAGTGGGAGGGGCTGGGTTTGATTGGTGTCATTGGGTACGGTTGTTATTTCTTGGGTAGCTTTAGGTAGATGTCATTTTGTGATAAATGGTTTGAAAAACCGACAAGTTGAAGATTGAGACACTTATGCAGCATATGGGAATCTTTATTCAGGAAACGTTTCGCCACACAGTGGCTTCATCAGTCCAATACAAAGAGGAAGGCGTAAGGAGAGGAGGAGAATGAGGTAATCAGTCCCTCAACCTGGAGTCGATGTGTTCAGTCCATCAATCTTGTAGAATGTACAGCATAGGGCCGTAGACGTGGCTTATATACTGTAGTCGGTTTTTCAAACCATTTATCAGAACTGTCAGGCACTGCAGCATCATGGGGTCTTGTTACAAAGAATTCTTCAACACTTGTTCAACTTTGGACGAAGACCTACTTCGACTAGTGGATGGTACCACTATGACCCCGCCTCCATCTGCTTCACGTCACCTCACTACAGTATATAAGCCACGTCTACGGCCCTATGCTGTACATTCTACAAGATTGATGGACTGAACACATCGACTCCAGGTTGAGGGACTGATTACCTCATTCTCCTCCTCTCCTTACGCCTTCCTCTTTGTATTGGACTGATGAAGCCACTGTGTGGCGAAACGTTTCCTGAATAAAGATTCCCATATGCTGCATAAGTGTCTCAATCTTCAACTTGTCGGTTTTTCAAACCATTTATCACAACTGTCAGGCACTGCAGCATCATGGGGTCTTGTTACAAAGAATTCTTCAACACTTGTTCAACTTTGGACGAAGACCTACTTCGACTAGTGGATGGTACCACTATGACCCCGCCTCCATCTGCTTCACGTCACCTCACTACAGTATATAAGCCACGTCTACGGCCCTATGCTGTACATTCTACAAGATTGATGGACTGAACACATCGACTCCAGGTTGAGGGACTGATTACCTCATTCTCCTCCTCTCCTTACGCCTTCCTCTTTGTATTGGACTGATGAAGCCACTGTGTGGCGAAACGTTTCCTGAATAAAGATTCCCATATGCTGCATAAGTGTCTCAATCTTCAGATGTCATTTTGATAAGGAACTGCCTTGCATGGGCCAGTAGACCTTCTGCAGTGTTCCTCCATTCTTATGTTCTCATGTTATGTTCTGTGTGGCGATACGTTTCTTCAATAAAGATTCCCATATGTTGCATAAGTGTCTCAATTCTTCAAGCTGTCAGTTTCCAAACCATTTATCACATGCTTATTTGTATTTAACACCATTTCAACAATTTCACCATCACTCAAGGAATGCACAACAGGTGGAGTTATGTAGAGATGACTGATGCTCCACACAAAAGAAAGAAGGAACACTGCAGCAAGTCTACTGGCCCATGCGAGGCAGGTCCAATTCTCCCACCTTGGGTAATTTCAAATTTAGGTTGGATAAATACAAGAGTGAGAGGGGTTGGATTTGAGAGGGACTTGCACGTGAGTAAATAAAATTTGTAAAGTAAAAGGACACAAGTGCAACTAATGTGACCTGTACTTAGCTCAGTGAGGATGTGTCGAGTGTGCTCTTATAAGAACATAAGAATGTAGGAACACTGCAGAAGGCCTACTGGCCCATACGAGGCAGGTCCTTATCAAAACGATCTCTACCTAAAGCTACTCAAGAAACAACTCCCGCACCCCCCAACACCAATCAAACCCAGCCCCTCCCACTCATATATTTGTCCAGTCTCTTCTTAAAGCTACCCAAGGTCCTAGCCTCTATCACCCCACTGGGTAGACTGTTCCACGCATCTACAACTCTGTTAGAAAACCAGTACTTACCTATGTCCTTTCTAAATCTAAATTTATCCAACTTAAATCCATTATTCCTGGTTCTTACCTGGTTCGACACCCTAAGTACTTTATTAATGTCTCCCTTGTTTATGCCCGTCATCCACTTATACACTTCAATGATATCTCCCCTCATGGAAATGAATGGTATAAAATACCGACACAATGGCAATATAAACACAAATGCAGTATAATGTGATCCTTTATTGACTACGTTTCGCCCACACAGTGGGCTTTTTCAAGTCACAAACAGAACTACCTGGGGTGGAAGGAACGCGAGTATTTATAGTCCGGCTGAGGTCAGGTGAAGAATGCTGCATCTGATGATGTACCGAGTGGGGTTATAGAGTCTAAAAACTTGGGTAGCTTGGAAAGGAGATTGGATAAGTTTGTGCGCAGACTTCTACAGTGTTCTTATGTGGATAAAGCGATGAAGAAGTTTCTTGGCAAGTTGGTTCAGCCTATGTTATAGAAGCCCACTATTCTGGTTGAAGTTGTCGGATGTAGAAAAGAAGTGATGATTCCAGGGATTCTTCGGTATTGGAGTGTTGGTCTTCTGTGGCGATAAGTCTTGAGTTTCGTAGTTTATCAAGTGGTTGTGTGAATTACGGTGTTCGTACCGCGCATTCCTTGTGTAGTCAGACCTGCTTGCGTATTGGTGTTCTGAAATACGGTGTTTGAGGTCCCTTGTTGTTTCGCACACGTATAAACATGTTGCAGTTCATTACAAGGATTTTGTATACCTGCAGAGGATGGAGGCTTGTCTGCTACTACTGGTGACATCACCAGTAGTAGGCAGGACAAGCCTCCATCCTCTGCAGGGGTATACATTCATAATACCTTGTACTGACTGCAACAAGTTTACGTCAAAAACAACAACACACAGTGGGCGAAACATCAAGGGACCTCCTAAAACACGTATTTCAGAAAACTACACCAATACGCCAAGCAGTCTGACGACACAGGAATGCCTGCGTACAACACCGTAATTCACACACACCACTTGATAAACTACAGAAACTCAAGATTTTAAAATCGCCAAGAGAACAACACTCAATACCGATAAGATCCTGGAATCCTCACTTATTTTCATACATCCGACAACTTCAACAGAATAAGTGGCTTCTATAACTTAGTGAAACACTTGCCCAAGAAACTTCTTCATCGCTATCCACATAAGAACCACTGTAGAAGGTCTGCTCACAAACTTATCCAATCTCCTTTCCAAGTCTACCAAGTTTTAGACTCTATAACCCCACTCGGTACATCATAGGATAGCAGCATTCTTCACCTGACCTCAGCGGTCTATAAATACTCGCGTTCCTTCCACCCCAGGTAGTTCTGGGTTTGTGACTTGAAAAAGCCCACTGTGTGGCAAAACGTAGTCAATAAAGGATCATCTCATTATACTGCATTTGTGGTTTATATTGCCATCTCCCTCTCTACGCCTCTCCAGAGAGTGGAGCAATACCGGCCCCCATACCGTCTATCTTCATCGGTAGGTTTCTACACATAATAATTTTAGTATTCTTATCTGTATGTTCCTCTAATGAGTCTATGTACATACTGTAGTAAGGGGACCAAAAACTGAGCAGCATCTAAATGAGGCCTCACTAGTGTTGTACAGAGCTGTAAAATAACTTTTGGACTTTCTGTTACTTATACTTCTTGAGATTAATCCAAGTAATCTGTTGGCTTGTTGCGCACACTGAGCACTGCAGTCTTGGCTTTTAGATTTCTGCTTACCATGACTCCCAAGTCTTATTCACATTCTGTTATGACAAGCTCTACTTCACCTAGATTATAGCTTCGAGGGATATTTTTCATTACCAAGGGCAAGTACCTTACACTTATCCTCACACTTAAAACTTCATCTGCCATTCTCAGACCAAGACATTAATTTGTTCAAATCGTCCCTGGAGTCATGATATCCTCTCAGAGTGAATTATAGGCCGATCTTTGTATCATCAACAAACTTACTCAATGTCACTAGTAATCCCTTTCATCAAGGTCATATGTAAAATTATGAACAAAGAGAGGGCCTAAAACTGATCCTTGTGGGACGCCCATAGTGACTAATCCCCATTCAGATTTCACTCCATTAATGGTAACTCTCTGCTTTCTATTGGTAAGCCATGCCTCAATCATGCTAGAACTTTACCCTCTATACCATGAGCTGCCACTTTTCTTAAGAGTCTCTTGTGAGGTATCTGTCGAAGGGCTTTACTAAAATCCAAATAAACAATATCATATTCCTTTATCACTGTTCAACTGCCTCCAAATGTTCTTGAAGAACGTCGTAAGTTTGTCAGGCAGGAACGACCTCTCGTGAAATCCATGCTGTGATTCATTTATCAAAGTTAATGCTCTTCAAGGTGACTTCTGATAATGTCAGCCTATTAATTGATTCTAATAACTTGCCCACTATAGATGTCAGGCTTATTGGACGGTATTTGAAGGAGTGGACTTATCCCCTGATTTGAATATAGTGAACCACATTACCATCTTCCACATCCTCTGGCACAACACTGGTAAGGATGGACGCATTGGAAATACACCGTTATGGCTGACTAAGCTCCATCTTCATTCCTTAAGTACCCTTGAAAACTCATCGGGTCCCGGGACTTATTTTTTTCAGTTTGTCTAATCTGTTTAATAACCATGTCCCTCGTGACAGTTAATATTAGTTGAACTTGAATTCATCAGGAACTAAAATAATTGTTAATTACTGGAATTCATTTACATCTTCCTGTGTTAAAAACTGACAAAAAAATAGTCATTAAATAAGGAACACATTCCAGTTATTATTCCGTCAGCAGTCCATTTCCAGATTTCAGAGATCTACTTTTTCCTTCACCTCGTCCTATACACTGAAAGAACCCCTTTGGATTAGTCTTTGATTCATTAGCGACTCTAATTTCATAGTCACGTTTAGCCTTTTAATCGCCTTTTTTAACTTCTTCTTTTAAGCTGATACATATTGGTCAGTAAGGTTAACCTCTCTCTTCTGAATGGCCTATAATTCCCCTTTTCTCCCCTATATAGATGCTTTAACTCCTGTTAACCATTTGGGATCGTTATTATTAGACCTATTTCTCTCTGGGGAATGTATATAC
Organism: Cherax quadricarinatus; assembly: GCF_026875155.1. Classification (NCBI taxonomy): domain Eukaryota; kingdom Metazoa; phylum Arthropoda; class Malacostraca; order Decapoda; family Parastacidae; genus Cherax; species Cherax quadricarinatus. The sequence continues at coordinate 35,472,769 of NC_069399.1, forward strand.
TCTGGGCACTGTGTACATTATTAAGAAAACAAGCATAAAAGCAGATCCCTTCATATTCATAAGTATGATTATCGTCAATAAAATCATTAGCTAGACACCCAATCAAGATTAGACAGATGTTCCCTAAGTCCATATATCGGCAGAACGAAAATCGGGCGAATTTTTCCTGTATTATCATTATTTCTTGCATTCCCATTTAATGCTTAAAGGTGATGGATTTGTGATCACTTGCGCCAAGCTCTTCAGTGATCTCCAGATTTATTCCACTGTGTTTCCTTATTTGACAGACTAGGTCTAGCAAATATTACCCTGGTAGGTTCAGTTCACTCTGTTTCAGAAAAAACAGTCCGAACTGTTTCCATTGAAGTCACTGGACTCTAGTTTACCTGTCAAAGAATTCCAGTCAATTTGGCTAAAGTTTAAAATCCGCACTTATGACTACGTTACTGGTCCAAGAAGGCTAACAATTTCGTCCCAATGAAGTCTCCCTCTATCGTGATCCAAGGCTGGAGGTCGGTATATTTACACCTAGAATAGTTTTTCTTGACCCTCACGAACTCTACCCAAACAGACTCTGTTACTGCTCCATCTATTTTTATACCTGTTTTTTATGCAACAATTATAATTTTCTCGAAACATACAATCAACTCCTCCCCCTTCCCATTTACATCTATCCACATTGGAATAACTTAAATCCCTGAATATACAATCAGCAGTATATCCCCGACTCATTTAAATCATTACCACGTTTCGTTAATGCAATGATACAAAAGTTCCCAGCACATAGTTACCAACGTAGTTATTAATTTTATTCTGTGCAGTCGGACTGTTAGCATAAATCACCATCATTGGTTTTTTTTTCTGCACATTTTTCTATTCATCTTTGTTTTTTCACAATTTCGAAATATATCATTACCAGAAGTTTACTCCATCCATGACAGTTACTATTAAGATTCTTATATCAGAGCAGAAGTAATATATCCATACTCATTATTAATTTTTTCATTTCTAAACCCATACCTCTAACTAATCTAGTTTTAAAGTCATAACAACCCCCTCAACTGAGTTAGGCAAGAAAAACCCACACCTGGCCCTGGATAACTGTGAACCCCATCCCTGGCATTACATTCATTTCGGCCATAGAAGTGGCCAGTTTGTCAATGTGAATGTTACTGCATTATCCTTACGTGTTTATCCAGCCAACAATTAATACCAATTGCCTCTGGAAACCATTCATTACCACACTATCTTCTTGGCAAAATTGACACATATAAACAGGGCGCCCCTCTTCCTAATCAATGTCTATAGCTTGTGTCCTGAACTTTCAACTAAATCCTCACTTCTACGCTTGCTACACTTGCCTCAGCACTGAGGCAAAATAATAGGATTGACTCCCATTACCTTCATGATGTTGTCGGAGCCGGCTAACAATGTCCTCCATCCCAGCCCCAGGAAAGCATACCCTTGTCTCCTACTCCTGTCCTATCAAGCAGAAAGATGCCCTATCTTTGTATCTAACATGGCTATCCCCAAAACAACAATATTCTTACCTTCCTTGTCGTTCGTCGTGACGATCCCGTAGCAGAGTAGTTGACTCACATTGTCTGGTAGCACGAGAATGCGTTGGAGGTTTCCACGGGAGTTTCCACAGCAGTCTTTCTATCTTCTTCATCGTTTCTGGCTTTCCATGTTTCTTGATCGTCAACTTCGCGTGTCCCTGCTGTCCAGCCACTGACACACGATCCCTTCTGCCCTGAGAGACTCGTAAACAGGGCTACTACGAATCCTCTTGTTTTCCTCGGTCAATCGCCGTTATCTCCATCTGTCGCTGCCTTCACATTCTCCTTTTAAGTTGCTGGGTAAAATTTTTTTGTAAAAAAAAATAAAAAAGTTGCTCGATGGGAGGGGCCATTCTTGGCTTCAGTCCACGGGAGCAAACAAGACACTTCTTCACAGTGTTAAAGTCAGTAGGGGCGTCAGCACTCCAAAAGTACCACTCAAGAGCACACAAACAGGTTCTTCTCTTCACAGGCTCTAAAAAGTACACGTCACCCATCGCTAAGTACACGGTCACCATTGATAAGTTACACGTCACCCACTCTATGTACCGTACCACGTCTCTACAGATTGAACCAAGAAGATCAAGATGCCTCCATCGAGAGCAGCCCCAAACTTTACCAACAGGGCCTTAAAGAAAGAAAATTGAGGAATGGCAAAGATGGGAGATTCGGCGACTACCTCCCTCTCTCTTCTGACCGAGGGTAAACAAAGGAAGTTTTCGTGTTTAGTTAGTTGTCCTCCTGTTTTGTAGTCTCAGGTTCCAAGAAGCGGAAACTGGTGAGTGGCTGGATAGCATTTGAACGAAGTAGTTAACAAGCAAGAAGACGATGGAAAAAAAGTAGAAAACGATGACAAGAAGAAGGATGGGAGAACCATTTTCCTACTCCCCCTCTCCCCCCCCTCACTGACCCCCCCCCTCCCCCTTGAGTTTGTTGTGATGTGGAAAACATCTAATGCATGTCTCGTGCAACCGACGAATGTGAGTCGAATACTGGGAATGTCACGACGAACAACACCAAGGAAGGTAGATATTGTTGTTGTTGGGGATAGCCAAGTTTAGGTACAGGATAGGGCGTCTCTGCTTGAAAGGACAGGAGTTGGTGACGTGTTACTTAGCTCAGTGGAGACGTGTGTACTTAACAGTACCGGTGACGTGTCTTAGCTCTGAAGGACCTTGTTTTTTGTGTGCTCTCTGTGAATGTACCAGGATGCCCTCTCTTGAGCAACTTTTACCAGCAGTGAGAGAAGAGCTCCAGAGTTGCTAGATGGAGATACGGCGATTAACGGAGGAGAACAAGAGGATTCGTAGTAATCCTTCTGTTGAAGTGTCCCCAGTGTTAAGGAGGGGAGCCTTGGTCAGTGGGCGGGGCGGCAACATGGAACAAGCTGAAGATCAAGAAAAACGGTTGGGAGAGGCAGAAACAACTGAGAAGAAACCAGAAGATACCGTGGGGAAACTTCCAACCCTTTCTCGGTGCTACCTGACGGAATGTGAGTGTTCTACGGGAATGCCACAACGAGCACCAAAGAAGCACTGGCAGCGTGAGTAAGACATCCCTAGAAACCCCAACGAAGACCATCGAGAAACGTCTTGACGAATTCTACAAGTTGTGTAATGTACGGCGAAGTGAGTCGACTACTCGGAGCATCACGACGGATGGCGGCCAAGGAAAGGTAAAAACATTGTTGTTGTTGGGGGATGATAGCCAGATTAGGTACACGGAAGATAGAGCTTCTTGCTTGAAGGATAGGAGATAGGAGGCAGGGAGTGTGTTTTCTGGGGCTGGGATGAAGGTATGTTAGCTGTCTGGATGGACATAATGAGAGAGGTTAAGGGAGCATACCCCTATTATCTGTCTCAGTGCTGGAGGCAACGATGTTGGCAGACGTAGAGTGAGGACCTGATTTAGAGGTATAGGTCAGCAATAGAGAAAATTAGGAGGAAGGGTGGGGGAAACTGTCATATGTGGCATTTTGGCCAAGGGAGAGGAGTTGGAATGAATGGGTTGTCAGAGCAATTTGGTGTCAATTGCTGGCTGGACAATTACTGTAGGAATAATGCGGTAACATTATCATTGACACTGGGACCTCTTCATGGCAGAATGACAGTATGCCAGGGATGGGAGTTCACTTTCTAGGTGTGGGTGGAAGCACTGGCCAATGCAGGGATGGGAGCTGTTAGGTTTTTAATCTAGGAATAGTTTGTGGTATGGGTTTTGGCGGAAAAACTGTGAAGTCGCAGGGTAGTAACATGAGTTACTAGCGAGAACTAGTAATGGCAAAATGAGGTGGATATTGGAAAGCCAGTGGCAACTAATTGACAAGGGACATAATAGGTTTAGTGGAATAACGAAAGGAGCAGAAGGGTAAAGAGAGAGGAGGGTTCATTAAATTTTATTACACCAAATAGTCGCAGTGTAGATAAGATGGACGAGTTGAGACTAGTTGCTAGTGCAGGTAACTAGATGTAATTTGCCATTACTGAGACGCGGTTTAATTTCCAAAAAGTCGGGACATGCCTGCAGAATGTCACATTCAGGGTTTTTAAATTGTTCCAAGAGATAGAAGTATCGGGAAGGGGGGTGGCGTGGCATTGGATGTCCGAGATCGCTTGAACTGTTGCATAAAAAAGGGTATTAAGTCTGAAGGAACACATCAAGAGTCTGTTTGGTAGATTTTCAGAAGGGGCATGAAAAATTAATTTTGGTGTGATATACTGTCCCCAAATTTGGATAGGGCAGGGGAGACTACTATGGGAGGAGATGGTTAGGGCCACAAGGGGCACGATAATGAAGTAATTTCTAGGAGACTTTAACTTTAGTTTCATATTGATTGGAATTTCTTGACTGGGAATTTAGAATCATACGATTCCTTAGAATAGTTCAGGATTGTTTTTTTGAAGCTGTTTGTGAAGAACCTACAAGGGGTAATACCTGCTTGGACTTATTTCGAAAAAAAAACCCAAAACAATGGAATCCCTTGTTATAATTAGAATTTCAGAGGAACTGGGTGCTAGCGACCACAAATCAATTACATTTAGGAATTGAATGGAGTATGATAGTAGGGGATAACTCAGTAACAGTCCCAGATTTTCGCTTAGCAGATTACGAATGGGCTTAGAGAACACTTTTCATCTGTTTGACTGGTGGTAACGAAGAGAGCTATCAATATGACAGTTTTCTGAAACAATACATGCTGCTCCAAAAGAACGTTTTATCCTTATAAGGAAATGAGATCAAATAGAAATGACCCAAAAATGGAATGAATAATAGGCTGAAATATCTACTTAGGGCATAAGAAAGGAATTTACAGGCTGTTATCAAAAGAGGCGAGGGTCATCTTATGAATCAGTATAATGACATTAGAGGGACATTAAAAAGGGGATAAGAAAAGCTAAAAGGGATATGAATTAAAAGTTGCTAGGATTCTAAAATAAAAAACCCCCCCCCCCCCCCCCCCCCCCCCCCCCCCCCCCCCCCCCCCCCCCGTTTTTTCCAGGGTCTATAGAACAAAAGTCAGAGAATAAGATAGGTCCCTTAAAATTAACTATGGGCATCTTAGACAAAGAGAATGAAATGTGCTCCAATTTTAAATAATTATTTTCTCTCGTTTTTACAAGGAAAGACACTAATAATATTCGGTAATAAATTTTTATAGTGGATCAGAAGAGATAAATTATGTAACATCACAGTCACTAGTGAAATGGTTGTGAAGCAGATAGACCGACCTGAAGCAAAAATAAAGTCACCGGCGGTCCTGATGAGGTTTTTTTCAAGGGTTCTAAAGGAATGAAAATGAAGCTGTGAACATTAACTAATATTTTTAATTTATCTCTTCAAACAGGTGTTAGTTCTGATTGTGGAAGATGGCGAATGGTAATTCCTGATTTTTAAAACAGGGGACAGTCGTTACCGTCAAATTACCGCCAATAAGCCTGACCTCAATAGTAGGCAAATTACTAGAGCCCAATTATAGCTGAGGATTATAAGAAGCCATTCGATAAGCATAGTTTTGATTAATGATACTCAGAAAGGTTTTTCAAAGAGGCCGGTCTTGCCCTAACAAATTTTTATTAACTTTTTTCCCGAAAAGCTTTTGGGGTTGTTGACCACATAAAGAATTTGATTTTATTTACTTAGTTTTTATTTAAGGGCTTTTGTAAAATTTTCCGCCCCAAAAGACTGTTGAAGAAAGTACCCAGCTCATGGCATTGGGGGAAAGGGTGCTCTCGTGGATCGAATCATGGGCTCAAAAGACGGGAAAGCAGAGAGTGCCCAAATTAAAGGGGGTTAAAAATTCCGAGTGGGGATCAGTAAAAATTTGGCTTTCCCACAGGGTTTCCCAGTTTTGGGGCCCATGTTTTTTTTATAATATATATCAATAAACCCTTGGGAATGTAGGAATTATAGTGAATGAGCAAATTCGCCGATGACACGAAGATGGGTAGGAAAATTTGTTTTCAAACATAGATGTTAGGGAACTTCAGGAGGATTTAAAAAACTCTACTCTTGGTCGAAAAGAAAAGCGATGCAGTTCAATGTAGAAAAAATGCAAGGGCCCTGAAGCTCCGGGAGTGTCCAAACCCTAGCACTTAAAATTTAAAATTTATGTAGAATTTAACCATACAGATTGCGAAAAGGATTTTTGGGGGGGTTATGGCAAGCAGAAAACCTTTAAACCCAAGACAGCAATGCCTAAGCGTACGTAATAAGGCAAATGATTACTGGGATTTATATCAAAAAGTGAAAAGAAACAAAAGGGTTCCAGAGGTCATCGGGCAGCTTTATACATCATTAGAAAAGGCCTCCCTAGTTTAAATGCAGCTCAATTTTTGGTCTCCATATTACAGAATGGACAAAAATTCTTTTTAAAAAAACATTCAGCGTAGGATAAAAAAATTTAATAAAATAGCATTAGAAAATTTTTCCTTATGAAGAAAGATTGAAGACTCTTAAGTTTACATTCACTTGCCCCAGCCCGAAGAAGGGAGGGGAGCCCTTTATCGAAGGGGTTATAAGAAAAAGGGATAGTATTTTTAAAAGGGGATATTAACAAGGTTTTCTTGGGGAAATTCCTCCAAGAGAGAACCCGCAGTAATGGTTTTAAATTTAATAATTTTAGTTTTAAAAAGGGACATAGGAAAGTATTGGTTTGGAAATGGGGTATAGATGAGGGGAAAAACAGTCTACCTAGTTTGGGTTTATTGGGTTTGGGGTTTTTTGGGGTTTTAGTTTAAAATTTTTGGGTTTGGGATAAATACATGAGGGGGGATGGGTTGGTTTTGAGGGGGACTTTCACATCAGAGCTTATTTCTGGGGAGCTTTAAAAAATTGGGTTGGTCAAATTTTTTGTTAGGGGGATGAATGTAAAGGCCCCTGCCTAGAAGGGCCCAAAAAGGACTGCTGAAAAAATGTTCCTCCTTTCTTTAATGTTTTTAAAGTAGGCCCCCAAGGGGAGTTTTGCTTTCCTGGGGCCCGGGGATGGGAGGAAAATTTTTAACCTGCCCCTGGAATGACATCATGAAAAGGTATGGGACAACCCTATTATCTGCCCTCAGTGGGGAGGAATGATGTTGGCAATGTGGGGAGTGAGGCCTAAATTAGAAAGGGTATAGGGTCGGGCAATGAAATAATTAGGGGGGAAAGGGTTTGGGAAACCCCCTGTCATATTGGTTTTTTTGTCATGGAGAGGAGTTGGAAATAAATGGTTGTCAGGCAATTGGTGTTTTTGCTGGCGGACAAATACTGAAAGGGAAAAATTTCCCGGAAAACATTCATTGAAAACCCTGGGACCTCTTCTATGACAGAAAGGGACATGTATGAGGGAGGGGGTTCATTTTATCGAGGTCGGGGGGGGGGGGGTACTGGCAACTGCAGGGGAAAGGGAGCTGTTGGGCTTTAAACTGGGAAAAATAGTTAGTGGTATGGGTTTTTGGCGGGAAAAAAACCAGGGGAAGGGTCCAAGTGTAGAAATTTTAATGAGTTTGGGGGAACTAGAAATTTAAGCAAACAAGGTAGTTTATTAAAAAACCAGTGCCCACTGGGTGATAAGGACAGAAATTGGGGTTTAGTAGAAAAACAGAAATGAGCAGGAAGGGTAAAGAAAAAAGGAGAGCCTTTAAATGTTATATATGCTAATACCGTAGTGCTGGGAAATTTAAGATGGACGAATTGAAAATAGTTGCTAGTGCAGGTAATATTAAAGAAATTTGCCATAACTGAGCCCGGGGTTTTAAATTCAAAAAGTCAGGACTGCCTGCAGAAAATGTCACTTTTCAGGTTTTTAAAAACCCCCTTGACGCCCCAAACCCCCCAAATCCTAAGTGTCCCTGGTGTCCCCAAAATTTTAAAAAAAAAAAAAAAAAAAAAATTCTTTATAAAAAGGATAGAGAAATCTTTTTCCCGATTGTAATGATCCCAAAAACACAAAAATTTAAAAAAAAGGGAAAAAACTGATAAAATTTTAACGCTCCCCGCGAAGTTAGGGGACCTCGGCGATATTTACAAAATCGGTGAAAAACTTTCCACTTTGGCCTTTTTTCCCGGCAAATTTCCATTGCTCAAAGGTTGCCCAAAAATCAAAGCTTTTTCTTTAAAATTTCCTTTTTTTCTATCGATTAAAGTACAAGAAATTTGCCCATTTATCGTTTTTAAAACATCCAATAAGGGTGGTCAGAAATTTGCAATTTGGCCAATTTCAGGGGAAAATTTAAAAAATATAAAAATTTTCAAAAAAAGGGTCCAGAAGGGAAACAATGCAGACTTTCCCTGGCTCAAAAAATAAATTTTCTTTGCTCATCAGCCCCCACGTCCCCAAAGGGCCCATTATTTCTTGTTTCTTTTTTAAATTTTTAATTCAAACAAAAAATAAAGATTTACTTTTATAAAGACTACTGAAAATACTGAAAATAATTGTAAAAATAACATCAACCCTTTCATGCCCGGGATATTAGAATGGCTAGTTAGACATTTACTGGACAATGCCCATCATTTGTTTATTTTTAAAACAACGGCAAAAATAAAAATTTCCCCCCTTACTTTGACCTCCTTTTCCCAAAGGTTTTTTTTATAGAAAAATCAATATTTTTTTCCATTCTTTTAAAAATAAACCCAAAGGAAAACGAGAATACAAAAAAATTTTTGACCACAAATTTGGGGCTTTTTAAATTTTAAAAAAAAAAAACTTCAGTTTTTTTTTTTTTCTCATTATGTACTGCATGCTTCAGGTTTTTTTTTATATGGTGCATACTGACCACAAAACCCCAATTTCGTCACATATTGGCCTCCCCAGCTTTTTTCCTGTTGATTTGAAGCCCTAGGTTTTTTGAGTGTTATGCGTCAAACACGGTACCCTTCATAAAAACTTTAAAATATACGCCCTTGCAGTAAAAAGGGGTTAAATTATTCCAGAAAGATAGAAGTATGGGAAAAAGGGAGGTGGGGGGGCATTGTATGTCCGAGTCGCTTAAAACTTTTGGCATAAAAACGGGTTTTAAAAGTCTGAAAAAACACATACAGTGGGGTTGGTTTGGGAATATTCAGGGGGGCATGAAAAATTTATTTTGGTGTATATCCCGTCCCCCCAAACTTAGATGGGGCCCAAGGGGGAGACTACAAATGGGAGGAAATTTTTTAAGTACAAGGAAAGAAAATTTAGAATTCTGGGAAAGACTTTAATTTTTGGTCATAAAATTGGAATTTCTTGACGGGGAAAATTTAGAATCATACAATTTCCCTTAAAAGTATTTCAGGATTTTTTTTTTGAAGCATTTTTGTGACAGAACCTACAAGGGGAAATAATCTGCTTAAATTAGTTCGGGAAAAACCCTTGAATCCCTTGTTAAAAATTTAGAAATTTCAGGGGAACTGGGTGTTTAGCGACCAAAAAATAAATTTTACTTTTGGGGCATTAAATTTTGGAAGAATGATAGTAGGGATAACTCAAAACAGTCCCAGATTTTTCGCTTAAAGATTATGGGGGCCCTTAGAGAACATTTATCATCGCTAACTGGGGTTAACAAAGGGGAGCTACCCAAATGACAGTTTTCTGAACCTATACTCCCTTCCCCCAAATAAAAATTTATCCCAAAAAAAGAAATTAGATCAAGCAGAAATAAACCAAAAGGGAAATGAATAATAGGCTGAAATATCTATAGGGCATAAAAAGGGGAATTTATAGGCATATCAAAAAGGTAAAGGGTAAATTTATGAATCAGTATATTGACGTAAAGGGCCCATTAAAAGGGGATAAGAAAAAAAAAAGGGGGACTATAAAAATTAAAAGTTGCTAGGGATTAAAAAACAAACCCCAAAATGGTTTTTTCCAGGTCTATGGGAACAAAAGTTAGAGATAAAGATAGGCCCCCCTTAAAAACAACAGGGGCATTTTAAACGAAAAAGAGAATGAAATGTGCTCGATTTTAAATAGTTTTTTTTTTCTGGGTTTTTTTACACGGGAAAAAACACAAACCCAATATTCCAGAAATTTAAATTTTTATAGGGGGGGCCTAAAGAAGAAAAAATTATTTTAAGGGTCACAGTAAACTAGTGAAATGGTTCTTAACCCCAGATAAAAACAGATAAAGCAAATAATTTTCCCGGGTCCTGATGGCTTTTTAAATTTTTTCTTAAGGAAATGCAAAATGGAACTCTGTAAAACCATTAACTAATTTTTTTAATTTATCTTTTTCCCAAACGGGGTGTGGGTCTGATGTGTGGAAGATGGCAAAATGTTTTTTCCTATTTTTAAATCAGGGGACAAGCATTACCTTCAAATTACTGCCCAATAACCCTTACCTAAAATTGTAGGAAAAATTACTAGAGTCAATTATAGCTGAGATTATAAGGGGGGCCATTCGATATGCTTTGCTTGATTAATGATATCAACATGGATTCACGAGAGGCTGTTTTTGTCTAACAATTTTTTAACTTTCTTCAGTAAAGCTTTTGGGCTGTTGATCCGATAAAAAAAATTTGATTTTTTTCCCTTAATTTTAGAAAGGGCTTTTGATAGAGTTCCGCCCCCAAAAAACTTTTTTAAAGAAAGTGGAAACTCTGGCATTGGGGGAAAAGTGCTCTCGTGGATTGAGTCATGGCTCACAGACGGGAAAGAAAAGGGGAAAAGGGGTCCATAAAAGGGGGTTTAAATCCGAGGGGGGATCTGAAAACAAGTGGCGTTCTACAGGGATCAGTCTTGGGCCCCCCTTTGTTGTTTATAATAATATCAATGATTTTGATAGGGAATTACTAGTAAAAATGAGAAAAATTCCTATGACACAAAGATGGGTAGGAAAATTTTGATTAAAAACGTAAAATATCAGGGAATTCAGGAGGATTTTAGATAAACTCAATATTGGGTCAGAAAGGTGGCAAATGCAGTTCAATGTAGATAAATGAAAGGTTCAGAACTCGGGAGTGTCCATAACCCTAGCCTTTTTAATTTAAAATAATGTAAAATTTTAGCCATACAGTTTGGGAAAAAGGGACCTGGGGGAAATGGTGAGCAGAAACCCTTTAAAACCCAAAGACTTTTATGCCTAAGCATACGTAATAGGGCAAATAGTTTTATTGGATTTTATCAAGAAGGTAAGCAACAGAAGTCCGAGGTTATACTAAAAGTTTTAAATAAATCATTAAAAAGGCCTCACCTAGATCATGCAGCCCCAGTTTGGTCTCTATATTACAGAAACATAAACACTATCATTTTAATTTTGTGACCCTTTTATTGAAAACTTTTTCGCCCCACAGTGGGCTTTTAAGTCAAAAAAAAGATCTACCGGGGGTTTTTAAAACGAAAAAACCGAACAAAAAGTTCAGGTAAGATCCCAAATGGGATGAGTTGGGAAGAGGGGAAAAGTTTGAAGGTTAGTGCTGGGAGGGGTGTTCTTAGTTTTAGAAATAGAGATAGGGCTTAACCCAGCAGCGAAGGCGACCCAGGGGCCCAGATACGGGAAGAAAAATTCCTCTTCTGTTGGGACTCCCGGGGGGGGTAGCAAGGAGGGAAAGGGGCATGCCCACGTTTAGGCTAGAGAGGAGTGTAGAACTAGGGCCCTGTTTAACCCCCAAAAACTTTAAAGGGCCCAAAGCGGGTCAGGAATGGCACCCGTCATAGAAGGTACCTGTCAGGAATCCAAGGTTATTTGTAAATAGGGTTGGAGAGGATCATGCAAGGGGTAGAAAAGGTTGTGTTGGTTTTTTGGGTCTGCAAAAGTCTTCGTCAAGGAGAGAGGGGCCCGTAGTTTAGTTGTGTCCTCAAAGTTTGTCTTCGCTGTCACTTTAGCGTTTTTCCAGTACAGGGTTTAGCGCAGGGATGTCTAATTGGGCATGGAGGACTCGCGTGGCAAAATCCTCCCCCTCTGGGCATTTAAGCAACCCGCACAGGGGCCCTTTTTCTGGACAAAGCTGCAGTTTAAATAAGTTTTTTTTGCTGCAAGAGAGGGGGGCTAGAGGAAGAAAAATTTTTCCCGAGGGCATTTTTTAGGGATTTGTAAAGGTGTAGTTTGGGGGGTTGAGGAAAGGGATGTTTCAGCTTGTAAAGGGCCCCCAAGGGCCTTACTAGCTATTTCATGCCTTGAGTGAATGTGTCCGTGTAAACGAAAAAAGGTAGTCAAGGGTTTAAAGCCAAGGACAGTGACTGATTGTGTGAAAGGGGATGTTAAATGCGGGTGTCAGCTGTTTTTGAGCTCGACAGGTAATGGGGGATCCCCGTTTTTCCCGAGTTTAAAAAAAATAATGCCCGGATTTTGCTGCATTGGTTTTGATCCTCCATTTTTGTTTTCCCCAAAAGGCTTCCTTCGACCTCATTTTTTTGCTTTGGTGTGGTGGGTTTTTATTTCTGGTAAAAGTGATAAGGGTTTTGGGGAATGTCATCTGCATATGCTAGGGGAAGAGGAGTTGTGGTATAAAGGTGTTGGAATGTCTTAGGGGTATGGGGAAAAATTAAAGGGGAGGGGAGGGGGGACCCGAAACCCTGGGGGACTCGGCATTTAAATGTGAAGTAGCCCGAGTTTTAAACAGCCCTTGGAATTTGATTCTCTGGTACGGGGCCCTCTAGGAAGTTGCAGAGGAGTTTTTCGAGTATTGGAGGCAGGTTAAAAAATTAGTGCAGAGTTTGTACTTGAGCCCCTTGTGCCAGACAGTGTCAAAAGGGTTTTTCAAAATCTTTTGGGAACCAGGGCTGTCCTGTTTCTTTGTTTTTTTGTTGATGTGGATGTAATTGAGAAAGATGTTAATGGGATCCTGTTGGTTTTGTGTGTTCTGAAGCATCGGGGCCCCAAAATAGAGAATTTTTGTTTTCCCGGTATCTGCGAAAAGGGGATTTAAATTTATGGTTTTTTTTAAAGAGTTTTTTTCCCAAAGTTTTTGAGGAAGGCTGATAGGGGAATTTTCTAGGGCAGAAATGGTATTTTTGGGTTTTGGAAGGAGGATAGCAGTTTGCAGCTTTTTAAGAGGGGGGAAAGGGAATTTTTTAGAGGCAAGGGAGGCATTGAGGGGTTTGTGTAGGCATAAGGGTAGAGTCAGGAAGGTTTTTTCCCGGGTAATATGGTTTAGGCCAGAGGCCCCCGGGGCCTTTGGGGGGAAAAGGGGTCTGAGGAGAATTTTAAAAAGCTGTGTTGGTGAAAGGAAATGTCAAGTTCTTGGGGGAGATAAGAGAGTCCCGATGGTGTGGGTGTCTGGGGTTGTTTTTTGTGGTGTGTAAAGTGTTCCAGTGTTCTTTGGGTTTTGAATGGTTTTTAATAGCGTTAGGGTGGGGGGGTGAGGGTGGGGGGATGTTCTCCCAGAATTTTTTGAAGATGTAATTAAAACAGCCCGCGGGGCTGAGATTGTTTTGTTGTTGTGGGGTGTTGTTTGAATTTTTTGGTGGGGGTGGGGGTCTCTGGGTTTTTTTTATTTAAAATTCCAAAGGGGGGGGAAGGCTTTGGGGTTTTTTTATACTCTGTTTGTCCCCCTTGTAGTATGAGCTTGGGCCATGTTGTTGTGGTTTAGTTTTTGACTGTTGAATGTTTTTTTCTGAGGTAAGTAGATCTAATCGGACTTGATTAAATCTGTGTGTGTTGTAGAGAAAGCGGTTGTGGTAACAGATAATTAGTCTTCATGTTCTGATTGAGGGTTTGAAGGAATAACGAGTGGTGTGGGTTTTCTTTGGTAGTGTGGTGTTGGCTGCTTGTGTAATAGTGTCCTGGATGAGAGCAAGTTGAGTGACAATGTCAGAGATGGGTTTGCTGTTGTAGTCATAGGTGAGGTTAGTATTATCTGTGTTGTTTGAAGGTATCCCAGTCAGCATTCTTGTAGGAGAAGGAAGGTGTGGCAGGGATGAGGATAGGGTTGGAGGAGATGTGTAAGATGACGAGAATGTGATCAGAGCCTGTAATAGGACCAGGTGATATGTAGTGTTGAAAGAGAGAGCTGGCTCGGTTTGCCAGAATGATGTTGGGTTTGCCTTGGCCAGTGTGATTGTAGAAGGTGTTGAAGTCAGGGCCGAGGTGAACTAGGTGTTTGTGGTTTGTGAAGTTGAGTAACTGGTGATCAAGTTGGTTGTTACTGGTGTGATGAAAGGCGGTGTGTTTGGCATTCATATCAGCTAGTAGGTATGTTGGTGTGTTGGTGTAGTTGAAGACTAAGGAAAGGTCGTGTATGTTGAGAGTAGTGTTTGGGCGAGCATAGGTGGTGAAAAAGATAAAGGGACCAAGGTGGGTGTGTATTCTGACTGCAAGACAGTGTTGGTGAATAAAAGGGATTGGGAGAAATTCGTGTTTTATGTTGGATTTGACAAGGATGGCAACCCCATCGTGGGGATCATTGGGGGACTGTAGTGCAGTATAACCATAATGGCAGATACGTTGAGGCAGGTACTGTTTAGCAAAACAATATCTGGCCTCTCTGCTTCAAGGAGCTCGGCCAGTAGGTGTCTAATTGTAAAGTAAGAACGTACATTGAACTGAATCACCTTAAACATGATTTAATGGTTTCGTCATAGCAAAGTTAATGTCAGGGGAGGACTTTGGATTAAAGCCCGTGATAGTGGTGCCATCAGTGGATGTGTGTTTGTAGGTGCTACGGACCCGTTTCCTGGAGGGGGAGGAAGAGATGGATCTGTTTTTATGTTCTTTGTTCTGTCTGTCAGAAGTTGGGGCAGGTTTAGGTTTGAGTGGATTTTGTCTGGAGGAGGTGGAGTTGGATCTGGATGAAGTTTTGGTTGTGGTGGAGGAGTGGGCGAAGGTGGATGCAGAGGAAGTGGAAGCTTTAGTAGGGGATGAGGAAGAGGAAACTATGGTAAGGGATGAGGAAGTGGAAGCTAAGGTAAGGGATGAGGAAGTGGAAGCTTTGGAAGGGGAAGAGGAAGTGATGAAGGAAGTGGGGGGAGGGGTGGTCGTAGCAGCACCAGTAGGGGTGTTGGTGGGAGGTGTAGAAGTAGTGAAGAGGGGTAGGGGAGGAGGAGAGCTGGTGGGAGTAGGAAGTGGGGGGGTGGGAGAGAGGAAGGAGGGAGAGGTTGAAGGAGGCTTAGAAGAGAAGCAGGAAGGAGGGATAATTAAAGAGGGAAGATTGTTAGCAGACAAGATTAGGTTAAGGACATGTGAGTAGTCTGATTGGTAAGCTTGAGAGATTACCATCGCAGAGTGGGCAGCAGTGGCGAGTTGACAGTTTTGTAGTCTAGTTTGGGTGTAGGTGTAGAAGGTGAAGTGCTTGTAGTCTGTGTGTTGGTGTTTGATGTGTGTAGAGTAGAAGAGGTAGACCAAGTGCGTGGGGAGGCCCAGGCATTGGGGGTAGGGGAGGGAGGTGCAGGGAATGGGTTGGGGAGGGAGGGAGGTTGACTAGCTCCGAGGGAGGAGAGAATGTGCTTTCTAGAAGGGCAGGAATTTGCAACTGCAGTGTGTGACCCACCGCAGTTAGAACATTTAAGGGGGAGGTTGCAAGTATTCCAGAAGTGGCCAGTTGCTGAACATCTGGAGCAGACTTGTGTAGATGTGCATGTGTTTTTGTCGTGGCCAAATTTGTAGCATTTAAGACATTGTGTGATTGGGTGGAAGTTCGGAGTGAAAAGAGTGTTTGGAGGAATGCGGATGGTCTTGGCAAAGATTCCTTGACTGAAGAGTGTAGAGGAGTCAGCAGGAGTAGAACAGCGTATTTTGAGAATGGTAGAGTTTTCGGGTCTGTAAATATCGTCAACAGAGACTTTGTTCTTAGTACTGATATCTTTTATTAAGTCTTCTTTGTCTGTGTCATAGGCTGTCAGAAGAGAGTAGTCTACATGTTTAGCAATGACTGCTTTTGGCACGGTGCTCAGGAGTCCAAATAATGGTGAAGCCTGTGTTGAGAAGTTTTTGTCTGGTATCGATTGAGGTGTACGCTTCGTAGGAATGTTTGTCAAGAAGGAGTTTGAAGCCTGAGTTGGTTTTGAAGACTTTAAGTTGAGGTGCACCAGTGATCTGATATAATAAATTTTCAGGACAGATAGTGGCATCAGGATTAGAGAATTTGAGGTTTAGCGAGAAGGAATTGGATTTAGAAGAAGCAGAGGCAGGTGTGGGCGGTTTGGGGAGAGTGGAAGGGGGGTGGGAGGTGGAAGGCAACGAAGGCATCGTCTAATTACGAAAAGATGTAATTGGCTAGGCAAGTACGTGTAAGTAGACACACATACTTGCCTGGCGCAGGACACTGAGGAGGTGAACTGTAGCTTGATGGAGCACTGTATATCCTGAGTGGCGGCGAGACTGGCTGAATGGCGTGCAGTCAACAGGCGAAGAGAATTCAGGCAGCAACAGGTTTCCTGACCTTGGGTAGGCAACCACCGACGCACCAAACCTGATGGTGGAGAGGAAGACGAAGGTCCAGCAAGCACTACTCTAAGCGAAGTCTCTCCCAACACGGGGTAATTCGAGAAAGGCGAGATCGTTGATGTGTTAGGTAAGCACACGTCACCACTCGAGCTAAGTCGACCTGGGGTGGAAGGTACGGGAGTATTTATAGTCAGGTTCAGAACGTTGAAGTCAGGTGGAGAATGCTGCATCTGATGATCTACCGGGTGGGCTTATAGAGTCTTGGGTAGCTTGGCAGGGGTATTGGACAAGTTGTGAGTAGACCTTCTGCAGTGTTCTATGTTCTTATGTGGGATAGCGATGAAGAAGTTTCTTGGCAAGTGGTTCAGCTATGTTATAGAAGCCATTGTTCTGGTTGAAATTGTTGGTTATAGAGATAAGCGATGATTCCAGGATTCTTCGGTATTGAGTGTTGTCTTCTGTGGCGATGAGTCTTGAGTTTCTGTAGTTAATTAAATGGTTGTGTGAATTGCGATGTTGTACACAGGCATTCCTTGTATCGTCAGTCCTGCTTGCGTATTGGTGTTCAGAAATACGTGTTTGTAGGTCTCTTGATGTTTCACCCACGTATAATTTGTTGCAGTCATTACAAGGGATTATGTATTACCCCTGCAGAGGATAGAAGCTTGTCTTGTCTACTACTGGTGATGTCCTTGATGGTCGTGGTTGTGGAGGTAGATACTTGGAATGATGTACTGGAAAAGATGTTGGAAACGTGTTTGGCAATGGAGTTGGTGGGGAGGACTATGTATCTCTTCTCGGCAGTGTCTTCTCTGGGTGTGTTGAAGATGTTTAATGCCTGCCGTCTGCAGTCTCTGATGAAGTGACGAGGATAGTGGAGTTTAGAAAATACTTGTTCAATTATAGTGCATTCTTCCTCAAGGAACTCATTGCTGCAACAAATTATACGTGGGCGAAACATCAAGAGACCTCCAAACACGTATTTCAGAACACCAATACGCAAGCAGGACTGATGATACAAGGAATGCCTGTGTACAACATCGCAATTCACATAACCATTTAATTAACTACAGAAACTCAAGATTCATCGCCACAGAAGACAACACTCAATACCGAAGAATCCTGGAATCATCGCTTATCTCTATAACCAACAATTTCAACCAGAACAATGGCTTCTATAACATAGCTGAACCACTTGCCAGGAAACTTCTTCATCGCTATCCCACATAAGAACATAGAACACTGCAGAAGGTCTACTCACAACTTGCCCAATACCCCTGCCAAGCTACCCACCCGGTGGATCATCAGATGCAGCATTCTCCACCTGACCTCAGCATTCTGAACCTGTAATAAAGTTGGTAGAATTACCGACAATATGTAAAGTAAAAGGACACAAGTGCAACTAATGTGACATTTATTGTGGCAACGTTTCGCTCTCCAGGAGCTTTATCAAGCTCCTTGATAAAGCTCCTGGAGAGCGAAACATTGCCACAATAAATGTCACATTAGTTGCACTTGTGTCCTTTTACTTTACATTCTGAACCTGACTATAAATACTCCCATACCTTCCACCCCAGGTATATCTGTTTGTGACTTGAAAAAGCCCACTGTGTGGGCAAAATGTTGTCAATAAAGGATCACATTAAACTGCATATGTGTTTATGTTTCCATAGTGTTGCTATTTTATACCATTTATTTTCATCCTCCATATTACAGAATGGATATTAATTCGTTAGAAAACATTCAGCGTAAAATGACTAAATTAATACATAGCATTAGAAATCTTCCTTATGAAGAAAGATTGAAGACTCTTAAGTTACATTCACTTGTTAGACGAAGAATGAGGGGAGACATGATCGAAGTGTATAAGTGGAAGGTAGGTATTAATAAAGGGGATATTATGGAAATAAATGGTATAAAATACCGACACAATGGAAATATAAACACAAATGCAGTATAATGTGATCCTTTATTGACAACGTTTCACCCACACAGTGGGCTTTTTCAAGTCACACACGGATCTACCTGGGGTTGGAAGGTACGGGAGTATTTATAGTTCAGAATGTTGAGGTCAGGTGGAGAATGCTGCATCTGATGATCTACCGGGTGGGGTTATAGAGTCTTGGGTAGCTAGGCGGGGATATTGGACAAGTTGTGAGTAGACCTTCTGCAGTGTTCTATGTTCTTATGTGGGATAGCGATGAAGAAGTTTCTTGGCGAGTGGTTCAGCTATGTTATAGAAGCCATTGTTCTGGTTGAAATTGTTGGTTATAGAGATAAACGATGATTCCAGGATTCTTCTGTATTGAGTGTTGTCTTCTGTGGCTATAAGTCTTGAGTTTCTGTAGTTAATTAAATGGTTGTGTGAATTGCGATGTTGTACACAGGCATTCCTTGTATCGTCAGTCCTGCTTGCATATTGGTGTTCTGAAATACGTGTTTGGAGGTCTCTTGATGTTTCGCCCACATATAATTTGTTGCAGTCATTACAAGGGATTATGTATACCCCTGCAGAGGATGGAGGTTTATCCTGTCTACTACTGGTGATGTCCTTGATGGTCGTGGTTGTAGAGGTAGATACTTGGAATGATGTTTTCGCAAAGATGTTGGAAACATGTTTGGCAATGGAGTTGGTTGGGAGGACTATGTATCTCTTCTCGGCAGTGTCTTCTCTGGGTGTGTTGAAGATGTTTAATGCCCGCCGTCTGCAGTCTCTGATGAAGTGACGAGGATAGTGGAGTTTAGAAAATACTTGTTCAATTATAGTGCATTCTTCCTCAAGGAACTCATTGCTGCAGATTCTGAGTGCACGTAGGAAGAAGCCTATAATTACACCACGTTTAGTTTTGGTGTCGTGGTGAGAGTAGAAGTGGAGAAGATCGTTTTGGCATCATCTCAGTAGCCATCTCAACACGCAGCTCCCCAGTCATACCTCGACGTTACATCAATGCACTCAAAGGTTTAGCAGAAGACACGACCATCAGGGTCACCACCGCTGATAAAGGAGGTGGTGTTGTTGTCATGAACACTGACGATTACAGGAACAAAATGCTCAATCTACTTAATGACCCAGATACCTACAAACCTCTCACAACTAACCAAGTGGACAACCTTACTAAAACTTTTCTTCAAAGGACTCGCCGCATTTTGAGGGGCTCAGAACAAGGGAAGAAACTTCTGCACACCATGCCCAGCAACCCCAGACCTGCCAGAATGTACGGCTTGCCAAAGACTCACAAGCCTGGTATCCCACTGAGGCCCATATCCTTGGGAATAGGCAGTGCTCCCCACCAGCTCTCAAGAATTCTCGCAAAACACCTCTCTAAACTCTTGGGCACTATCAGTCCAGCACATCTCAAACACTCGGGTGATCTTCTCAACCGCATTCGCAACATCAACATCAGGAACAAGAAACTTTCCAGCCTTGATGTGACTTCCCTATTCACCAAAGTACCTACTACACAAGCCATCGATCTCTTGCGCAGGAAAATTGACGATTCACTTGATTTTTCCCATTCCAGCCAGCGATTTCATCGACCTTGTTGAACTATGTGTTGGCTTTATGTGTTTCTCTTTCGAAAATCACCTCTTTCAGCAGACATTTGGACTACCCATGGGTTCGCCACTCAGTGCAGTCCTGGCGAACCTATACATGGAACATCTAGAAGCCGAACGTTTCTCCACCATTATTCCTTCGTCTGTCACCTGGCTCCGTTATGTTGACGACATTCTCCTCATAACTCCTAAACGCTTCAACGTTCAAGCTCTCCAAGACAAGCTCAACCAGGTCGAGCCTTCAATCCAGTTCACACTTGAAGAAGAAGGGCGACAACACTCTTCCTTTCCTTGATGTTCTGCTCTGCAAAGCTGACCACGAACTTCGTTTTAAAAGTCTATCGAAAACCCACCAACCAAAACGATCTTCTCCACTTCTACTCTCACCACGACACCAAAACTAAACGTGGTGTAATTATAGGCTTCTTCCTACGTGCACTCAGAATCTGCAGCAATGAGTTCCTTGAGGAAGAATGCACTATAATTGAACAAGTATTTTCTAAACTCCACTATCCTCGTCACTTCATCAGAGACTGCAGACGGCGGGCATTAAACATCTTCAACACACCCAGAGAAGACACTGCCGAGAAGAGATACATAAATCCTCCCAACCAACTCCATTGCCAAACATGTTTCCAACATCTTTGCGAAAACATCATTCCAAGTATCTACCTCTACAACCACGACCATCAAGGACATCACCAGTAGTAGACAGGACAAGCCTCCATCCTCTGCAGGGGTATACATAATCCCTTGTAATGACTGCAACAAATTATATGTGGGCGAAACATCAAGAGACCTCCAAACACGTATTTCAGAACACCAATATGCAAGCAGGACTGACGATACAAGGAATGCCTGTGTACAAACATCGCAATTCACACAACCATTTAATTAACTACAGAAACTCAAGACTTATAGCCACAGAAGACAACACTCAATACAGAAGAATCCTGGAATCATCGCTCATCTCTACAACCAACAATTTCAACCAGAACAATGGCTTCTATAACATAGCTGAACCACTCGCCAAGAAACTTCTTCATCGCTATCCCACATAAGAACATAGAACACTGCAGAAGGTCTATTCACAACTTGTCCAATACCCCTGCCAAGCTACCCAAGACTCTATAACCCCACCCGGTAGATCATCAGATGCAGCATTCTCCACCTGACCTCAACATTCTGAACATGCCTATAAATACTCTCGTACCTTCCAACCCCAGGTAGATCCGTGTGTGACTTGAAAAAGCCCACTGTGTGGGTGAAACGTTGTCAATAAAGGATCACATTATACTGCATTTGTGTTTATATTTCCATTGTGTCGGTATTTTATACCATTTATTTCCTAGGTAGTGGTAAGACACATATGCAACAGTTAGGTATCTTTATTTCGAAACGTTTCGCCTACACAGTAGGCTTCTTCAGTCGAGTACAGAAAAGTTGATAGAAGCAGATATTGTTTCATACTATGGAACAATGCTCTTCTCCAGACTGAGGGACTGACCACCTCAAAACTTTAAGGGTGATGGACTGATTACATCGTCTTCAAGTATCTTCTGCTTCTATCAACTTTTCTGTACTCGACTGAAGAAGCCTACTGTGTAGGCGAAACATTTCGAAATAAAGATACCTAACTGTTGCATGTGTGTCTTACCTAACAACCTGTCGGTATTTTATACCATTTTAATGTCCAACTAGGTAGACTGTTCCACTCATCAACTACCCTATTTCCAAACCAATACTTTCCTGTGTCCTTTCTAAACCTAAACTTATCTAATTTAAATCCATTACAATAAAGTTGGTAGAATTACCGACATAAGTGCAACTAATGTGACATTTTATTGTGGCAACGTTTCGCTCTCCAGGAGCTTTATCAAGCCATTACAAACAATACATGGACACAGAGGGTATATAAAGGCTCAGAGTGAGGTGCAATACTAGTGAGGTACCATTTCGATGTTCACTAGTAGTAGTAGTAGTAGTATAGTAGTGACAAAAATATAATACAATATGGTAGAGCAATTAATTCGTACATGAGTAAAAGGATATAAAAGCTATTACAGGTCTCCCTCAACATTCACGTTTTCAGCTTTCGCGGGCTTCACACATTCGCGAATTCCCAACCGCCAAATTCCCAGCCACTAAATTCCCAGCCGCCAAATCATATTCAAGTTTCCTGCCACTTGCGAGTCCCTACTACCCTCCCACCGACCCCCGCAACTGGCAGCCAGCCCTCCCACCACTCAGTGTAGTGTTTTGTTTGTTCATTATTTGCTATTAAACTACAGTATAAATAATGTAAACCCATTCATGACTGCATATTGGAATGGCTATTTGGACAGGTATTGGATGGTGACATCATGTGTTTACTCTTGAACACAGCAAAGAATCAAACATTTCTGCTATTGCTAATAATAACAACGACGATGATGATGATGATGATGATGATGATGATGATGATGAGATGATGATGATGATGATAAATGATGATGATGATGATGATGATGATGAATGATGATGATGATGATGATGATGATGATGATGATGATGATGATGATGATGATGATGAAGATGATGATGATGTTTGATGATGATGATGATGATGATGATGATGATGATGATGATGATGATGAGATGATGATGATGATGATGATGATGATGATGATGATGATGATGATGATGATGATGATGATGATGATGATGATGATGATGATGATGATGATGATGATGATGATGATGATGATGATGATGATAGATGATAGACTCAAATTTCATACACATATACAACAAATTTCTAAGAAAATTTCCAAGACTGTAGGCATACTATCGAAGATACGGTACTATGTTCCACAGTCAGCCCTCCTGGCCCTATATCACTCTCTTATTTACCCTATCTCACCTATGGAATTTGTGCATGGGGCTCAACAACAGTTAACCATCTCAGACCACTAATTACCCAACAAAAGGCTGCAGTTAGAATGATAACAAATTCTCACTACAGGCAGCAACTCTCCACCAATATTCAATACACTAAACCTACTCACCATACAAAACATCCATACTTATTACTGCACCTATTACATACATAGAACACTTAACTCTGATATTAACCCTCCCCTCAAACATCTCCTTGCCAACCTCAACAGAACACATGACCATAACACAAGGCACAGATCACTCTTTGATGTTCCTCGTGTTCACCCTCACACTATGCAAAAACTCAATGCACATAAAAGGCCCTAAAATCTGGAATTCATTACCTGTAAATATAAAAGAAACACTACCTGTTTATAAATTCAAGTCTCTACTCAAAGATCACTTACTCACCCAAACCTAATAAATACTGAATAACTGAACCTTATAAATTGTATATCTTAAATGTTTCTCACAATTATATCACATAAATGTTAAACCTAAAACCCAATCTAACTTTATTATTTTTTAAATACACTACCTAACAGAATCCTTCATATGACCTGTCTTTGTAATACTCACTTGTGCTTTATAGTAATCTGTTTACATTAATGTTTTTTTCACTGACTTCATCATTGCTTAATTAATCTTAAGTTAATTTTAAGCCAGCCCGTAATGCTATGCATAGTATAAGTGGCTTTGGCATACTGCTCTTATCTGTATTTTTTTGTACCTCTGTATGTGTGCACAAATTTATAATAAATAAATAAATAAATAAATAAATAAATAAATAAATGATGATGATGAAAGATGATGATGATGATGATGATGATGATGATGATGAGATGATGATGATGATGATGATGATGATGATGATGATGATGATGATGATGATGATGATGATGATGATGATGATGATGATGATGATGATGATGATGATGATGATGATGATGATGATGATGATGATGATGATGATGGGTGATGATGATGATGATGATGATGATGATGATGATGATGATGATGATGATGATGATGATGATGATGATGATGATGATGATGATACGATACGATATAATTGAAGAAGGAAATTGTACAAAAATACGAGGGAGTGGTTGACACATGGTCAGTGTGGCTTTGTTTATGCTGGAGTGAACATTAGTCTCCCTGCTCTTCCAAACATTTCACAATAATTCATTGTTTGGTGCTTGTAGATTGAGTGCGACTGGAGTGGTAGAGGTGATAGAGGCAGTGGTAGAGGCAGTGATAGAGGCAGCGATAGAGGCAGTGATATTTACTAACATATATGTTATAAATAATAATACATGTAGTACATTATGAATAACATTTATTATTATTATTATAAATTTTATTAATATTAACATGTACTATTATTATTTATAACATACGTATATGTTAGTAAATACCACTGCCTCACCCACCCCAATGGAAATAAGTCACACTGTCTGACTTTTTTGGGTTATCCTAGGTTCTCTGCACATATGCTGCTATGTATGATAATTCTATGTAACTGTATTTGTGTATACCTGAATTAACTTACTTACTTACTTACACTGCCTCTACCACTGCCTCAACCGCTGAATTATTGTGAAATGTTTGGAAGAGCAGGGAGACTAATGTTCACTCCAGCATAAACAAAGCCACACTGACGATGTGTCAACCACTCCCTCGTATTTTTGTACAATTTCCTTCTTCAATTATATCGTATTATTATTATTATTATTATTATTATTATTATTATTATTATTATTATTACTATTGTTATTATTAGCAGTAGCAGAAATGTTTGATTCTTTGCTGTGTTCAAGAGTAAACACATGATGTCACCATCCAATACCTGTTCAAATAGGCCATTCCAATATGCAGTCATGAATGTGTTTACATTATTTATACTGTAGTTTAATAGCAAATAATGAACAAACAAAACACTCACCACACTGAGTGGTGGGAGGGCTGGCTGCCAGTTGCAGGGGTCGGAGGGAGGGTAGTAGGGACTCGCAGTGGTTGAGGAAGTGGTGGAGTCTGTGTTATTTAGCATAACATGTATATATTTAGTACAACTTACGACGTTTTCATGTATTTTATGATTGTTCATGGTTCAACAAGTTAAGCAGTATTGTATTATATTTCCCTACAATATATTGGGGCACCAAACATTCACGGTTTTTCAACATTCGCGAGGCTCTTGATCCCCTAACCCTCGCGAATGTTGAGGGACACCTGTACTTGGGTAACATAAAAATAGGTTGGACAAATATAGACTGTAAAGAGGCAGGTTGTTTCAGTGTTCACTCTCTGTAATGTACTTTGTGTAGTATAACAGGAGAGACTATGTGATGGCAGGGTTTACTGTTTTCAGGATTCTTGCTAAGACTTCGGAGATGGTGAAGCTGCCGTTGTTTAGTTTAATTGTATTCGAAACAGCGATCAGTGCTGATTCGAGGCACTTGCGTCTGCAGAAATTAGTTTCTTTGATCACTAATTGGGCATCTCTGAATTTCATGAGATGATTGGTGGAATTTCGGTGTTGTACACAGGCATTGTTCAAGTTATCATTCCTACATGCGTAAATGTGTTCATTGAGGCAGGTGTCGAGGTTTCTTGCTGTTTCACCTACGTAGATCTTGTCACAGCCTCCACAGGGTATAGTGTAAACTCCTGCATTGACTGGTTCGTGGTGCTTGGGTTTTGTCCTGGTTAGATCCTTTATTGAAGTGCTAGAAGCGATGGCGACTCTGGTGTTAGCTTGTGAAAGTACTTTAGAGACGTTTAGTGCAACCTGGCTGTTGGGAAGAATTATAACTTTTTTGGGAGCGGTGTTGATGCGTGGAGAATTAATGATCTGAAGAGCTCTTTTCTTGCAGTCTTTGATGAAAAAAGGAGGAAATTGTAACTCAGTGAATGTTTGGTGAATGTATGTACATTCCTTGTCAAGAAACTCAGGACTACAAATTCGGTATGCTCTTAGGAAAAACCCGATGATGATGCCTCTTTTGGTCTTGGTATCTTGACTGGAATAGAAGTGTGTGAGATCATTTTTATTGGCGGGTTTCCGATAAACTTGAAATCTTAGGTTGTTGTCTACTTTGTGAATGAGGACGTCGAGGAAAGGTAGCTTGTCATTGGACTCTTCTTCTAGTGTAAACTGGATCGCCGATTCAACTGCGTTGAGCCTTGCCTGAAGATTCCGTACATCAAAACGTTTGGGAGTTATTACGAGGACGTCGTCCACGTAACGTAACCAAGTGACGCTTGAAGGGATGATGTTGGTGAAGTGTTCGGACTCTAGGTACTCCATGTATAAGTTGGCTAGGACGGCACTGATGGGGACCCCATTCCCATGCCATAGGTTTGTTTGTAGAGCTTGTTATTGAAAGAAAAACAGTTGAAATTAACACAGAGTTCAATCAAGTCAACAAAATCTCCGGGAGGTAGAGGAAGATTAAGGTCCTGATTGACTTTACGTTGTAGAACCTCGATGGCTTTTTTGGTAGGTACTTTTGTGAAGAGGGAAGTCACATCCAAACTGCTTAGTTTCTTGTTCTGGATGGAGAGGTTTCGGATGCGGTTGAGAAGGTCGCCGAGTGTTTAAGATGAGCGAGGCTGATGGTCCCCAGAAGGCAGGAAAGATGTTTGGCAAGAACTCCGGCTAGTTTGTGTGGAGCACTGCCTATTCCTGACGTGATTGGTCTGAGAGGAATATTGTGTTTATGGGTCTTGGGTAAACCATACATGTGTGCTGGTTTAGGGTTGCTTGGTAACAAGTACAGAAGTTTCTTCCCTTCTCTAGTGCATTTGAGTATTTGTCTGGTTTTTTATAGAAAATCAGCACTCAACAGTGGGAAACGCTCACAAAAGATTTTCTATACAAAACCACACAAATACTCAAATGCACTAGAGAAGGGAAGAAACTTCTGTACTTGTTACCAAGCAACCCTAAACCAGCACACATGTATGGTTTACCCAAGTCCCATAAACACAATATTCCTCTCAGACCAATCACGTCAGGAATAGGCAGTGCTCCACACAAACTAGCCGGAGTTCTTGCCAAACATCTTTCCTGCTTTCTGGGGACCATCAGCCCCGCTCATCTTAAACACTCAGGCGACCTTCTCAACCGCATCCGAAACCTCTCCATCTGTAACAAGAAACTAAGCAGTTTGGATGTGACTTCCCTCTTCACAAAAGTACCTACCAAAAAAGCCATCGAGGTTCTACGACGTAAAGTCAATCAGGACCTTAATCTTCCTCTACCTCCCGGAGATTTTGTTGACTTGATTGAACTCTGTGTTAATTTCAACTGTTTTTCTTTCAATAACAAGCTCTACAAACAAACCTACGGCATGGGAATGGGGTCTCCCATCAGTGCCGTCCTAGCCAACTTATACATGGAGCACCTAGAGTCCGAACACTTCGCCAATATTATCCCTTCAAGCGTCACTTGGTTACGTTACGTGGACGACGTCCTCGTAATAACTCCCAAACGTTTTGATGTACGGAATCTTCAGGCAAGGCTCAACGCAGTTGAACTGGCGATCCAGTTTACACTAGAAGAAGAGTCCAATGACAAGCTACCTTTCCTCGACGTCCTCATTCACAAAGTAGACAACAACCTAAGATTTCAAGTTTATCGGAAACCCACCAATAAAAATGATCTCACACACTTCTATTCCAGTCAAGATACCAAGACCAAAAGAGGCATCATCATCGGGTTTTTCCTAAGAGCATACCGAATTTGTAGTCCTGAGTTTCTTGACGAGGAATGTACATACATTCACCAAACATTCACTGAGTTACAATTTCCTCCTTTTTTCATCAAAGACTGCAAGAAAAGAGCTCTTCAGATCATTAATTCTCCACGCATCAACACCGCTCCCAACAAAGTTATAATTCTTCCCAACAGCCAGGTTGCACTAAACATCTCAAAAGTACTTTCACAAGCTAACACCAGAGTTGCCATCGCTTCTAGCACTTCAATAAAGGATCTAACCAGGACAAAACCCAAGCACCACGAACCAGTCAATGCAGGAGTTTACACTATACCCTGTGGAGGCTGTGACAAGATCTACGTAGGTGAAACAGCAAGAAACCTCGACACCCGCCTCAATGAACACATTTACGCACGTAGGAACGATAACTTGAACAACGCCTGTGTACAACACCGAAATTCCACCAATCATCTCATGAAATTCAGAGACGCCCAATTAGTGATCAAAGAAACTAATTTCCGCAGACGCAAGTGCCTCGAATCAGCACTGATCGCTGTTTCGAATACAATTAAACAAAACAACGGCAGCTTCACCATCTCCGAAGTCTTAGCAAGAATCCTCATGAAAACAGTAAACCCTGCCATCACATAGTCTCTCCTGTTATACTACTCAAAGTACATTACAGAGAGTGAACACTGAAACAACCTGCCTCTTTACAGTCTATATTTGTCCAGCCTATTTTTATGTTACCCAAGTAATAGCTTTTATATCCTTTTACTCATGTACGAATTAATTGCTCTACCATATTGAATTATATTTTTGTCACTACTACTACTACTACTACTAAAACATCGAAATGGTACCTCACTAGTATTGCACCTCACTCTGAGCCTTTATATACCCTCTGTGTCCATGTATTGTTTGTAATGGCTTGATAAAGCTCCTGGAGAGCGAAACGTTGCCACAATAAAATGTCACATTAGTTGCACTTGTGTTCTTTTACTTTAAATCCATTACTGCGGGTTCTCTCTCGGAGAGATATCCTCAAGACCTTATTAATATCCCCTTTATTAATACCTATCTTCCACTTATACACTTCGATCAGGTCTCCCCTCATTCTTCGTCTAACAAGTGAATGTAACTTAAGAGTCTTCAATCTTTCTTCATAAGGAAGATTTCTAATGCTATGTATTTAGTCATCCTACGCTGAATGTTTTCTAACGAATTTATGTCCATTCTGTAATATGGAGACCAGAATTGAGCTGCATAATCTAGGTGAGGCCTTACTAATGATGTATAAAGCTGCAGTATGACCTCTGGACTTCTGTTGCTTACACTTGATATAAATCCCAGTAATCTATTTGCCTTATTACGTACGCTTAGGCATTGCTGTCTTGGTTTAAGGTGCTGCTCACGATAACCCCCAAGTCTTTCCCAATCTGTTGGCTAAGTTTCTACTTCTTTTAAACTTAAAGTGCTGGGGTTATGGACACTCCCGAGCTTCAAAACCCTTGCATTTAATCTACATTGAACTGCATCTCCACTTTTTGACCGAATATAGTTTGTATAAATCCCCTGAGTTCCCTAACGTCTACGTTTGAATCATTTCCTACATACCTTTGGTCATCGGCAAATTTGTCATTCATAGTAATTCCCCATCAAGGTCATTGATATATATTATAAACAACAAGGGCCCCCAAGACGATCTTGTGGAACGCCACTTGTTACAGATCCCCCCTTGGGTTTAACCCCCTTTATGACACTCTGCTTTCCCGTCTGTGACCTGACCGATCCATGGGGCACATTTCCCCCCAAAGCCATGAAACTGCCCCTTTCTTTTAAAACTTTGGTGCGGAAAAACCCATTAAAAGCCTTATTAAAAACTAAGAATAATATCAAAATCTTTATCTGGTCAACAGCCTCAAAAGCTTTACTGAATAAAGTTAATAAATTAGTTAACAAACCGGGTCTTTGAATCCATGCTGAGTTATTAACAAGCTATGCTTATCGAGATGGCTTCTTTTTAAATTTACTAATTTAATTGACTAGAAAATTTTCCCACAATTGAGGTCAGGCTTATTTGGGGGGTAATTTGACGGTAAAAGACTTGTCCCCTTTTTTAAAAAAGGAATTACATTTGCCATCTTCCACATATCAGACACTACACCTGTTTGAAGAGATAAATTAAAAATATTAGTTAATGGTTCACAGAGTTCCATTTTGCATTCCTTAAGAACCCTTGAAAAAACCTCATCAGGACCCAGCGACTTATTTTCCTTCAGTCTGTCTATCTGCTTCACAACCATTTCACTAGTGACTGTGATGTTACATAATTTATCTTCGTCTAGCCCACTATAAAAATTAATTACTGGAATATTGTTAGTGTCTTCCTGTGTAAAAACCGAGAGAAAATAATTATTTAAAATCGAGCACATTTCATTCTCTTTGTCAGTAAGATGCCCATAGTTATTTTTAAGGGGACCTATCTTATCTCTAACTTTTGTTCTATAGACCTGGAAAAAACTTTTTGGGTTAGTTTTAGAATCCCTAGCAACTTTAATTTCGTAGTACCTTTTAGCTTTTCTTATCCCCTTTTTAATGTCCCTCTTAATGTCAATATACTGATTCATAAGATGACCCTCACCTCTTTTGATACGCCTATAAATTCCTTTATGCCCTAGTAGATATTTCAGCCTATTATTCATCCATTTTGGGTCATTTCTATTTGATCTAATATCTTTATATGGGATAAACATTCTTTGAGCAACATGTATAGTGTTCAGAAAACTGTCATATTGATAGCTCTCTTCGTTACCCCAGTCAACAGATGATAAGTTTTCTCTAAGCCCATCGTAATCTGCTAAGCGAAAATCTGGGACTGTTACTGAGTTATCGCTAGTATCGTACTTCCATTCAATGCCAAATGTAATTGATTTGTGGTCGCTAGCACCCAGTTCCTCTGAAATTTCTAAATTATTAACAAGGGATTCATTGTTTGCCAGAACTAAGTCAAGCAGGTTCTGTCACAAACTGCATCAAAAAACAATCCTGAACTACTTCTAAGAAGTCGTATGATTCTAAATTCCCAGTCAAGAAATTCCAATCAATATGACTAAAGTTAAAGTCTCCTAGAATTAGTACATTATCGTGCCTTGTAGCCTTAACAGTTTCCTCCCATAGTAGTCTCCCTTGGTCCCTATCTAAGTTTGGGGGATGGTATAACACTCCTAAAATCAGTTTTTCATGCCCCTCTGAAAATTCTATCCAAACAGACTCTGTATGTGTTACTTCAGACTTAATACCCCTTTTTATGCCACAGTTCAAGCGATCTCGGACATACAATGCCACCCCACCCCCCTTCCCGATACTTCTATCTACTTGGAACAATTTAAAACCCTGAATGTGACATTCCGCAGGCATGTCCCGACTTTTTGAATTAAACCAAGTCTCACTTAACCCTTTGACTGTCGCAACCCCCAATCCTGAGGTGTCTCCTGGTGTCGCAAAATTTAAAAAAAATTTTTTTTATTTTTTCTTATGAAATGATAGAGAATCTTTTCCCGATTGTAATGACACCAAAAGAAAACGAAATTTGATGGAAAACTGACTGAATTATGCTCTCGCGAAGTTAGCGACCTCGGCGCTGTTCACAAATCAGCGATTTCGCCCACTTTGAGCCCTATTTTCGGCTAATTCCATTGTTCCAGTCGCCCAAACTCATAGCTATTTGTTTAGAAGTCAATTTTTTCTATCGATTGGGTACAAGAAACTGCCCATTTACCGATTTCAACTGCCTAATAATGTGGTCAGAAATTTGCAATTTCGCCAATTTCACGAAAACTAAAAAATATGACAATTTCAAAATAAGGTCCAGAATGAACAATGAAGACATTCCTGGCTCTAAAATAACATTTTCTTTGCTCATCAGTCATGTCTCCAGGCCCCTCTGATATTACTCTTGCTTTCTATTTTGAATTTTTATTCAAACAAAAAATAGAAGACTTACTATTATGCAGACTACTGCAATACTGTAATAATTGTATAAATAACATCAACCCATTCATGACTGCATATTAGAATGGCTAGTTGGACATTTATTGGACAATGGCATCATTTGTTTACTTTTGAACATTGGCAAAAATCAAACATTTCCCCTACTTTGACCTCCATTTCTAGGTTCTTTTTATAGTAAAATCAATCAAAATCACCTCTATTTCTATATATGTTTTCCATTCTATCAAATGAGCCAAGAAACGGAAACGGACAACCAAAATAATAAAACGAAATAGACCACAAATTTGGCATTTTAATTAAAAAAAAATGGTCGGAGTTTTTTTTTTCTCATTATGCACTGCGTGCTCCAGGATTTTTTTTATATGGTGCACACTGACCACACAGACCCATTCTCTCACATGTGGGCCTACCAGCTTTCTCCTGCTTGATTTGAAGCCGCTCCCAATTTTTATGAGTATATATACGCAAACACGGAACCTCGTAAGACATATATATACGGGTGCGACAGTCAAAGGGTTAAGGCAAATACATCAATGTTACCTGCACTAGCAACTAATCTCAACTTGTAATAAAGTTGGTAGAATTACTGACAATATGTAAAGTAAAAGGACACAAGTGCAACTAATGTGACATTTTACTGTGGCAATTTTTTCGCTCTCCAGGAGCTTTATCAAGCCATTACGTAATGGCTTGATAAAGCTCCTGGAGAGCGAAACGTTGCCACAATAAAATGTCACATTAGTTGCACTTGTGTTCTTTTACTTTACATAATCTCAACTCGTTCATCTTATTCCTAGCACTACGGCTATTAGCATAATAAACTTTGAAAGACTCTCCTTTCTCTTTACCCTTCCTGCTCATTTCTGTTTTTCTACTAAACCTATTACTGTCCTTATCACCTAGTGTCACTGGCTTTTCAATATCTACCTTGTTCTGCTTATTACTAGTTCCCCTAGAACTCATAATATTACTACACTTGGACTTCACTGTTTTCCTGCCAAAACCCATACCACTAACTATTCCTAGTTTTTAAAATCCCAACAGCTCCCTCCACTGCAGTTGCCAGTACCCCCACCCCAGACCTCGATAAGTGAACCCCATCCCTGGCATACATGTCATTTCTGTCATAGAAGAGGTCCCAGTTGTCAATGAATGTTACCGCATTTTCCCTTTCAGTATTTGTCCAGCCAGCAATTGACCAACCAATTGCCCTGGGGCAACCATTCATTTCCCAATCCCCTCCTTGGCAAAATACCACATAAAGACAGGGTTTTCCCCCCCTTCCTCCTAATTGTTTCTATTGCGACCTATACAGGAGGGCCCCGCTTTAAAGGCCCTTTCACTTTTCGGGGGTTCTGCTAATACGGTCATTTTAAAAATTTTGACCAAAACTCGCTATACGGCTCCCCCACCTGACTTTCTAATACGGTTCACCGTGCCCCACCCTGTTTGTTTACATTCTCCGTGAGCTCAGTAAGCACTAAGTCTCTCCATTTTGTCTGGAAACTCCAAAATTTCAAATGTTTTTAAAAGTTATTTCATATTTTTTATATACTCTGATAAATTTTACTTATGTATACCCGTACCTAAAATAAACTTACATACTGTGCTGGCAAGCAGGTACACATTAAAATCGGTAAGTGTCTTATGTCTCCAGACGTCATTTAGTTTAAAGATAATAATAATCATCGAGTATTTAAATGTCGTATATTACGTTAATATACACATTTTCATTAATCCATCTATGATATTTTTTCAAAATTATATAATAAACACGATGCATAACATATTAATAAGATAAATACACCCACAGTAAAAATAAATAAACATAAATGTGAGATGTGGTAGCAGACGACTTGCACAAGTGACGCCATATTGGAAATGATAATAATAATAATAATACTCACCGAGTCTCATTAAATGTCGTATATTACGTTAATATACACATTTTCATTAATCCATCCATGATATTTTTTTTCAAAATTATATAATAACACGATACATAACATAAAAAGATGATAAAAAACACCCCACAATAGAATAAATAAACATAAATATGAGATGTCGTAGCCAGATAACTTGTACAAGTGACGGCAATAATAACATTTTCTCTAATCTAACATAAGAGAAAATGTGTTACTGGGGGTAACTGTAGAAAATTATTCCTTTTGTATGTATGTAAGTTTATTCAGGTATACACAAATACAGTTACATAGATTATCATACATAACAACATATGTGTAGAGAACCTAGGATAACCCAAAAAAGTCAGTGTGACTTATTTCCATTGCCTTCACTCAGAGCTTCATTTCTTCTCAAAATGATGTTACATGAGAATGGGAGTGTTCTTCTTTATTAATTCTACCGTATCAATGTAGAGACAACCTGTACACAATGTAACTTGTACACAAACCAGACGTGTACACTTCGTTTGTTTACAAAACTTACGTTCCCCTGGTTTGTTTACATAACTCTGCGCCTGTCCCCTCTCATGTACTCATTCTTTCTCTCTCTCATTTATTCGTTTTATCTCATTTACTTAATCCTGACCCTACATTAAGACTACAAATATTTTAAGGTAAGTAATGAGTGAACTGTATATACATTTTATCGCTCTGGGATGCTGAAATATCATAGAATATATGTGTGGGTGGGTTGGCCTGGTGTGGTAGCCCGGCTGACTACCATACATACCACACTTGATTTTTTACATAATAATACTCACC
Organism: Cherax quadricarinatus; assembly: GCF_026875155.1. Taxonomy (NCBI): domain Eukaryota; kingdom Metazoa; phylum Arthropoda; class Malacostraca; order Decapoda; family Parastacidae; genus Cherax; species Cherax quadricarinatus. The sequence goes on from NC_069399.1 coordinate 35,507,043, forward strand.
TCTCTACAGTAAGTCTTGTTTTGGATTATGTATTAGTAGATAAAAGACGTTGAGTAGATTCAGGATGTACATGTTTATCGAGCGGGCCACAATATATCAGGATCACTTTCTAGTTGTGTAGCTACAAGAGAGGTAAAAGGTAGGGTGGGATACAAGGAGAATAGAAGCATCAGGGAAGAGAAGAGGTGGAGGTTTATAAACTAAAAGAGGAGGAGTTGGGTAAGATATAAAACAGCTATTGGAGGATGATGGGTAATGAGAGCATGGGAAAGGGGGTCGAAGAGGATGGGGTGGGTTTAAAAATGTAGTGTTAGAGGTTCAGCAAAAGTTTGTGGTTCAGGAAAGTGGGTGCAGGAGGGAAAGGGGGAGCGATTGGTTGGAATGATGTGTAAAGAGAGTGGTAAGGGAAAAAAAGGTTGTATGAGAATTTTTTTAAAAAAGTAGAAGTGTGCAAGGAGGGAAGAGATATGGAGGAAAAAAGAGGGGGTTAAGGAGTTTTTGAAGCAAGAAAAAAAGAGAGCAAATGAGGGAGTTGGGTGAGCTGTTATCAACAAATTTTTGTTGAAAATAAGAAAAAATTTTTGGGAAAAGTGAGTTTAACAATTTAAGGAAGCCTAGAGAACAAATGGATTTGCAGTTAAAATGGAGAGGAGAGTTATTAAATGGAGAGTTGAGGTATTTGGGAAGTGGAGGGGGAAAATTTTGGGAATTGTTAAATGTTGATGGGAAAAATAGGGAAGCTGTGATTTCGTGTATAGGGCAAAGGAAGGGAATAACTTTTTTTAGGAGTGAGGAAGAGCCCGTTGTGAGTGTGGGGGGGAATTCGTGGGCAGTAGGTAAAATGAAAGGGGGTAAGGCAGCCGGGATTGTGGGATTAAAAAAAAAGAAATGTTAAAAAACAGGGGGGGGGATTAGTTTTTTGGGGGGTTGGTGCAATTATTTTAATAATGTATGGAAAAGGGGGAAGGTACCTAGGGTTGGCAGGAGCATGCAAGTTCCCTTTTTATAAAGGGAAAGGGGGTAAAAGAGAGTGCCAAAAAATTTTGGGGATAAAAATTGTTGAGTGTACCTGGAAAGTGTATGGTAGAGTTATAATTGAAAGAATTAAGAGTAAAACGGAGGGAAAAGGATGCAGATGAACAAGGAGGCTTTAGGAAAGGTAGGGGGTGTGTGGACCCGGTGTTTTTCGTGAAACATATTAAAGTGAACGTATTTAGATAAGGCCCTAAAAAGGGCTTTGTGGCATTTATGGATTTGGAAAGGCGTTTTGACAGGGTGGATAGGGGGGGGCCCAAAGTGGCAGAGTTGCAAGTGTATGGTGTGGGGAGGTTACTGAAAGGAGTGAAGAGTTTTTACGAGGATAGTTTAGGCTCAAGTTAGAGTTGTAGAAAAAGGGAAATTTTTTCCCCGTAAAAAATAGGCCCTTTGACAAGGGTGTGTGATGCACCGTGGTTGTTTAATATTTTTATAGATGGGGTTGTAAGAGAAGTAAATGCGAGGGTCTTGGAAAAAAGGCGTGGAGTTAAAAGAAAAAAGAATCACACACAGGGTGGGAGTTGTCACAGCTGCTTTTTGCTGATGACACTGTGCTCTTGGGAGATTCTGAAGAGAAGCTGCAGAGATTGGTGGATGAATTTGGTAGGGTGTGCAAAAGAAGAAAATTAAAGGTGAATACAGGAAAGAGTAAGGTTATGGGATAAAAAAAAGATTAGGTGATGAAAGTTTTGAATATCAGATTGGAGGGAGGGGAGTATGGAGGAGGTGAACGTATTCAGATATTTGGGAGTGGACGGTGTCAGCGGATGGGTCTATGAAAGATGAGGTGAATCTAGAATTGATGAGGGAAAAAAGGGGTGAGTGGTGCACTTAGGAGTCTGTGGAGACAGAGAACTTTGTCCTTGGAGGGAAAGAGGGGAATGTATGAGAGTATAGTTTTACCAACCTCTTATATGGGTGTGAAGCATGGGTGATGAATGTTGCAGCGAGGAGAAAGGCTGGAGGCAGTGGAGATGTCATGTCTGAGGCAATGTGTGGTGTGATATAATGCAGAGAATTCGTAGTTTGGGAAAAGTTAGGAGGAGGTGCGGGATTACCAAAACTGTTGTCAGAGGGCTGAGGAAGGGTTGTTGAGGTGGTTCGGACATGTAGGGGAGAATGGCGGCGAAACAGAATAACTTCAAGAGTGTATCAGTCTGTAGTGGAAGGAAGGCGGGGGTAGGGGTCGGCTTGGAAGGGTTGGAGGGAGGGGGTAAGGAGGTTTTTGTTTTGCGAGGGGCTTGGACTTCCAGCAGGCATGCGTGAGCGTGTTTGATAGGAGTGAATGGAGACAAATGGTTTTTAATACTTGACGTGCTGTTGGAGTGTGAGCAAAGTAACATTTATGAAGGGATTCAGGGAAACCGGCAGGCCGGACTTGAGTCCTGGAGATGGGAAGTACAGTGCCTGCACTCTGAAGGAGGGGTGTTAATGTTGCAGTTTAAAAACTGTAGTGTAAAGCACCCTTCTGGCAAGACAGTGATGGAGTGAATGATGGTGAAAGTTTTTCTTTTTCGGGCCACCCTGCCTTGGTGGGAATCGGCCAGTGTGATAATAAAAAAAAATAATAATAAATAACTACTCATCTCACCCTATATTTTAAGGTAAGTAATGAGTGAACTGTATATACATTTTATCGCTCTGGGATGCTTAACCCTTTGAGGGTTTTGGCCGTACTAGTACGTCTTACGCGTAGGGGTTTTTGACGTACTAGTACTCATAAATTCTAGCGGCCTCAAATCTAGTGGGAGAAAGCTGGTAGGCCTTCATGTGAAAGAATGGGTCTATGTGGTCAGTGTGCACAGTCTAAAAAAAATCCTGCAGCACACAGTGCATAATGAGAAAAAAAAAACTTTGACCATTTTTTTTGAATAAATCAGCGACTTTGCAGTGTATTTTCGTATGGTATTTATTGTCGTATTCTAGTTTTCTTGGTCTCATTTTATAGAATGGAAGAATATTACAAAAATTTGAGATGATTTTGACGGGTTTTTTACAATGAAAGGTGCCTTGAAATTGAGCTCAAAGTAGCAGAAAATGTTCGATTTTTACCAAACTTCAAAAGTAAACAAAATCGTGCCAAGCGTGCAATACACGTCAACTGGCGAGTCTAATATTCTTTCACAAGTGCACCAATAATATTTGTACCATTTTTTACACTAATGCAGTAGTCTGCATAACAGTAAATCTTATATTTTTGTGAAAATAAAAATTCAAAGTGGAAAGCAAAAGAATATAAGAGGGGCCTTGAGACGTGACTATGACTAGAGAAATTTTCATTTTAGTGCCAGGAATGTCTTTCTTTTTTTATTCTGGACCCTATTCGGAATTGGCATCTTTTGAAATTTGTGTGAAATGGCAAAATTGCTAAATTCGACCACTGTTCTGGATAGTTGAGTTTCATAAATGGGTGTTTCTTGCACCCATTCGATAGAAAAAATGGAAGTTCTAGCGAAATATTCATGTTTTTTGTCGACTAGTACAGTGAAATTGGCCAAAAAATGGGGCTCAAAGTGGGCAAAATCGCCGATGGGGTAAACATCGCCGAGACCGCTAACTTTGCGAGAGCAAATTCCGTAAGTTTTCTATCAAATTTCAAACTTTTGGTGTCTTTATGATCGGGAAAAGATTCTCTATCTTTTCATAAGAGAAAATATTTTTTCTTTTTTTTTTAAATTTGGCCGACCCTGAGAACGAGTTTCGGAGAGGGCCTGTCGACCCTCAAAGGGTTAAATATCATAGAATAGTATGTGTGGGTGGGGTGGCCTGGTAAGGTAGCCTGGCTGATTACCATACATACCACACTTGATTTCTTACAATAAATACTACTTGTCTCACCCTAGATTAAGACTATAAATATTTTAAGGTAAGTAATGAGTGCACTATGTGTGCATTGTACTTTTTTATTGTTTTTTGATGTCTGGTTCTATTGCTAACTTAATATATGTTAGTGTAAACTTGTTATCTAGTGTTTGTATGCATTTATAAGTGGAAAAAAAGGGTGTTCCACTTTACGGCGGTTTCCGCTTTACGGCGGTAGCCTGGAACCTAACCTGCCATATAAGTGGTGCCCTGCTGTACCTGCTAATCAGGTCTTCACTCCTACGTCTGCCAACATCGTTGCCTCCAGCACTGAGACAGATAATAGGATTGCTCACATTACCTCTCATGATGTCATCCAGACGGCTAACAATATCCTCCATCCCAGCCCCAGGAAAGCAAACCCTCTGTCTCCTACTGTCCTTCAAGCAGAACGCTCTATCCATATACCTAACTTGGCTATCCCCAACAACAACATTCTTACCTTCCTTGGTGTCGTTCGTCGTGACGTTCCCAGTAGTCAACTCACATTCGTCGGGTAGCACTGAGAATGTATTAGATGTTTCCACAACAGTTTCCACGGCAGTCTCTTTCTTCTTCATCGTTTCTACCTTTCCATTCGTCTTCTTGATCGTCAACTTCGTTCACTGCTGTCCAGCCACTGACCAGTTTCCTTTCTTGACCTGAGGACTCAAAACAGGAGGATTACTACGAATCTTCTTGTTTTCCTCGGTCAGTCACCGAATCTCCATCTTTGCCATCCTCAATTCTTCCTTAAGCTGTTGGTAAAGTTGCTCGATGGAGGGCATCTTGCTTCAATTCGTAGAGAGCGCGCAAACAGGTCTTCACAGAGCTAATTACACGTCACCACATAAGAACATAAGAAAGGAGGATCACTGCAGCAAGCCTGTTGGCCCATACTAGGCAGGTCCTTTACAATCCATCCCACTAACAAAACATTTGCCCAACCCAATTTTCAATGCTACCCAAGAAATAATCTCTGATAACTCTATCCACTCATTTGCAAGTCCCAATCAAATCCAACCCCTCTCACTCATATATTTATCCAACCTAAATTTGAAACTACCCAAAGTCCTAGCCTCAATAACCCAACTAGGCAGACTGTTCCACTCATCAACTACCCTATTTCCAAACCAATATTTTCCTATGTCCTTTCTAAATCTAAACTTGTCTAATTTAAATCCATTACTGCGGGTTCTCTCTTGGAGAGACAACCTCAAGACCTTATTAATATCCCCTTCATTAATACCCATCTTCCACTTAAACACTTCGATCATGTCTCCCCTCATTCTTCGTCTAACAAGTGAATGTAATTTAAGACTCTTCAATCTTTCTCCATAGGGAAGGTTTCTAATGCTATGTATTAATTTAGTCATTTAGTCACATTCATTTAAGGACATAAGAAAGAAGGAACACTGCAACAGGCCTGTTGGCCCATACTAAGAAGGTCCTTCACAATCTATTCCACTAACAGAATATTTGCCCAACCCAATTTTCAATGCTACCCAAGCAATAAGCTTTGATAATTGTATTTACTCATGTGCAAGTCCCACTCGAATCCAACCACTCTCACTCATGTGTTTATTCAACCTAATATGTTTATCAAACGTTATTTACATCCCCTATAGTAATTCTTATTTTCCATTCAGTGGTGACCTGTACTTAACTCTGTGAAGAAGTGTCTTCTGTGCTCCCTGTGGACTGAACCAAGATGCCCTCCATCGAGCAACTTTACCAGCAACTTAAGGAAGAATTGAGGGTAGCGAAGATGGAGATACAGCGATTGACTGAGGAAAACAAGAGGATTCGTAGTAGTCCTTCTGTTTCGAGTCCTCAGGTCAAGAAGGGATCGTGGTCAGTGGCTGGACAGCAGGGGGCGAAGTTGACGATCAAGAAGACGAATGGAAAGCCAGAAACGATGAAGAAGAAAGAGACTGCTGTGGAAACTCTTGTGGAAACCTCCAACGCATTCTCGGTGCTACCTGACGAATGTGAGTCGACTACTGGGATCGTCACGATGAACGCCAACAAGGAAGGTAAGAATATTATTGTTGTTGTTGGGGATAGCCAGGTTAGATACATGGATAGGGCATTCTGCTTGAAGGACAGGAGTAGGAGACAGAGGGTTTGCTTTCCTGGGGCTGGGATGGAGGACATTGTTAGCCGGCTTGACAACATCATGAACGGTAATGGGATCAATCCTATTATTTGCCTCAGTGCTGGAGGCAATGATGTTGGCAAGCGTAGAAGTGAGGATTTAGTTAGAAAGTTCAGGACAGCTACAGACATAATTAGGAAGAAGGGGGGGGGTGCACCCTGTTATATGTGGCATTTTGCCAAGAAGAAGTGTTGGTAATGAATGGTTGTCAAGAGCAATTGGTATTAATTGTTGGCTGGATAAACACTGTAAGGATAATGCAGTACCATTCATTGACAACTGGGACAACTTCTATGGCCGAAATGACATGTATGCCAGGGATGGGGTTCACTTATCCAGGACAGGTGTGGGTTTTCTTGCTAACTTAGTTGAGGGGGTTGTTAGGACTTTAAACTAGGATTAGTTAGAGGTATGGGTTTAGAAATGATAAATAATGAGTATGGATATATTGACTTATGCTCTGATATTAAGAATCTTAATAGTAACTGTCATGGAGTAACTCTGGGTAATGATAATTTCAGAAATTGTGTAAAAACAAAGATCAATAGGAAAAAAGTGCAGAAGAAAGAGCATATGATGGTATTTTATGCTAACAGTCGAAGTGCAAGAAATAAAATTAATGAACTACGTTTGGTAGCATGTGCTGGGAATTTTGATATCATTGCATTAACTGAAACATGGTATGATTCAAAGAGTCGGGATATGACTGCTGAGTGTAATATTCAGGGATTTAAGTTGTTCAATGTGGATAGATGTAATGGGAAGGGGGGAGGAGTTGCATTATATGTTCGAGAAAATATTAATTGCTGCATAAAAACAGGTATAAAAATAGATGGAGCGGTAACAGAATCTGTTTGGGTAGAGTTTGTAGAGGGTCAAGAAAGGCTAATTCTAGGTGTAATATACCGACCTCCAGGCTTGGATCACGACAGAGGGAGACTTCTTTGGGACGAAATTGTTAGGGCTTCTAGACACAATAATATAGTCACAGTAGGGGACTTTAACCTTAGTCAAATTGACTGGAATTCTTTGACAGGTAATCTAGAGTCCAGTGACTTTATGGAAACAGTTCAGGACTGTTTTCTGAAGCAGAGCGTAACAGAGCCTACCAGGGGTAATAATCTGCTAGACCTAGTCTTGTCAAATAAGGAAACACTCGTGAATAATCTGGAGATCACTGAAGAGCTTGGCACAAGTGATCACAAATCCATCACTTTTAGCATTAACTGGGAATGCAAGAATAATGATAATACAGTAAAAATCCCTGATTTCCGTTCTGCCGACTATGATGGACTTAGGGAACATCTGTCTAATCTTGATTGGGGTTATCTAGCGATGATCATACTTATGATTATGAAGGGATCTGCTTTTATGATTTTTTTCTTAATAATGTACACCGTGCCCAGAGTATATACATTCCCCAGAGAGATATTAGGTCTAATAATAACGATCCCAAATAGGTTAACAGTAGGTTAAAGCATCTATTAGGGGAGAAAAAGGGAATTTATAGGCGCATCAGAAGAGGAGAGGTTAACCTTACTGACCAATATGTTCAGCTTAAAAGAGAAGTAAAAAAAGGGGATTAGAAAGGCTAAATGTGACTATGAAATTAGAGTTGCTGGTGAATCAAAGACTAATCCAAAGGGGTTCTTTCAAGTGTATAGGACGAAGGTGAAGGAAAAAGTAGGACCTTTGAAAATTGGGGATGGACAGCTGACAGATAACGAACTGGAAATGTGTTCCTTATTTAATGACTATTTTTTGTCAGTTTTTAAACAGGAAGATGTAAATGAGATTCCAGTAATTAACAATTATTTAGTCCCTGATGAATTTAAATTAACTAATATTACTGTCACGAGGGACATGGTTATTAAACAGATAGACAAACTGAGTTGTTTTCCAGGGTACTTAAGGAATGCAAGATGGAGCTTAGTCAGCCATTAACGAGTGTGTTTAATGCGTCCATCCTTACCGGTGTTGTGCCAGAGTTGTAGAAGATGGCTAATGTGGTTCCTATATTCAAATCAGGGGATAAGTCCGTTCCTTCAAATTACCGTCCAATAAGCCTGACATCTATAGTGGGCAAGTAACTAGAATCAATTATAGCTGACATTATTAGAAGTCACCTTGACGAGCATAACTTGATAAATGAATCTCAGCATGGATTCATGAGAGGTCGTTCCTGCCTGACAAACTTGCTGACGTTCTTCAATAGAACATTTGAGGCAGTTGACAGTGATAAGGAATATGATATTGTTTATTTGGATTTTAGTAAAGCCTTCGATAGAGTACCTCACAGGAGACTCTTGAAAAAAGTGGCAGCTCATGGTATAGGAGGTAAAGTTCTAGCATGGATAGAGGCATGGCTCACCAATAGAAAGCAGAGAGTTACCATTAATGGAGTGAAATCTGAGTGGGGATTAGCCACTAGTGGCGTTCCACAAGGATCAGTTTTAGGCCCTCTCTTGTTCATTATTATTTTTTTTTTATTATCACACTGGCCGATTCCCACCAAGGCAGGGTGGCCCGAAAAAGAAAAACTTTCACCATCATTCACTCCATCACTGTATTGCCAGAAGGGTGCTTTACACTACAGTTTTTAAACTGCAACATTAACACCCCTTCTTCAGAGTGCAGGCACTGTACTTCCCATCTCCAGGCCTGCCGGTTTTCCTGAACCCCTTCATAAATGTTACTTTGCTCACACTCCAACAGCACGTCAAGTATTAAAAACCATTTGTCTCCATTCACTCCTATCAAACACGCTCATGAATGCCTGCTGGAAGTCCAAGCCCCTCGCACACAAAACCTCCTTTACCCCTCCCTCCAACCTTTCCTAGGCCGACCCCTACCCTGCCTTCCTTCCACTACAGACTGATACACTCTTGAAGTCACTCTGTTTCGCTCCATTCTCTCTACATGTCCGAACCACCTCAGCAACCTTTCCTCAGCCCTCTGGACAACAGTTTTGGTAATCCCGCACCTCCTCCTAACTTCCAAACTACGAATTCTCTGCATTATTCACACCACACATTGCCCTCAGACATGACATCTCCACTGCCTCCAGCCTTCTCCTCGCTGCAACATTCATCACCCATGCTTCACACCCATATAAGAGCGTTGGTAAAACTATACTCTCATACATTCCCCTCTTTGCCTCCAAGGACAAAGTTCTTTGTCTCCACAGACTCCTAAGTGCACCACTCACCCTTTTCCCCTCATCAATTCTATGATTCACCTCATCTTTCATAGACCCATCCGCTGACACGTCCACTCCCAAATATCTGAATACATTCACCTCCTCCATACTCTCTCCCTCCAATCTGATATCCAATCTTTCATCACCTAATCTTTTTATCCTCATAACCTTACTCTTTCCTGTATTCACTTTTAATTTTCTTCTTTTGCACACCCTACCAAATTCATCCACCAATTCTCTGCAACTTCTCTTCAGAATCTCCCAAGAGCACGGTGTCATCAGCAAAGAGCAACTGTGACAACTCCCACTTTATGTGTGTGATTCTTTATCTTTTAACTCCACGCCTCTTGCCAAGACCCTCGCATTTACTTCTCTTACAACCCCATCTATAAATATATTAAACAACCACGGTGACATCACACATCCTTGTCTAAGGCCTACTTTTACTGGGAAATAATTTCCCTCTTTCCTACATACTCTAACTTGAGCCTCACTATCCTCGTAAAAACTCTTCACTGCTTTCAGTAACCTACCTCCTACACCATACACCTGCAACATCTGCCACATTGCCCCCCTATCCACCCTGTCATACGCCTTTTCCAAATTCATAAATGCCACAATGACCTTGATGAAGGGATTACGAGTGACATGAGTAAGTTTGCTGATGATACAAAGATAGGCCGTATAATTCACTCTGAGGAGGATAGCAATGAACTCCAGGAGGATTTGGACAAATTAATGTCCTGGTCTGAAAAATGGCAGATGAAGTTCAATGTCGATAAGTGTAAGGTACTAGCCCTTGGTAATGAAAATAACCCTCGAAGCTATAATCTAGGTGAAGTAGAGCTTGATCATACAGAATGTGAAACGGACTTGGGAGTCATGGTGAGCAGAAATCTAAAGCCAAGACAGCAGTGTCTTAGTGTGCACAACAAGGCCAACAGATTACTTGGATTTATCTCAAGAAGTATAAGTAACAGAAGTCCAAAAGTTATTTTACAACTCTATACATCACTAGTGAGGCCTCATTTAGATTATGCTGCTCAGTTTTGGTGCCCTTACTACAGGATGGATATAGACTCATTAGAGAACATACAGAGAAGAATGACTAAAATGATTTACTGTGTAAGGAACCTCCCGTATGAAGATAGACTTAAAGTCTTAAATCTCCACTCTCTGGAGAGGCGTAGAATGAGGGGAGATATCATTGAAGTGTATAAGTGGATGACGGGCATAAACAAGGGAGATATTAATAAAGTACTGAGGGTGTCGAACCAGGTAAGAACCAGAAATAATGGATTTAAGTTGGATAAATTTAGATTTAGAAAGGACATAGGTAAGTACTGGCTTTCTAAAAGAGTTATAGATGCGTGGAACAGTCTTCCCAGTGGGGTGATAGAGGCTAGGACCTTAAGAAGAGACTGGACAAATATATGAGTGGGAGGGGCTGGGTTTGATTGGTGTCATTAGGTAAAGGAGTTATTTCTTGGGTAGCTTTAGGTAGAGGTCGTCTCAGTAGTAGTAACCAGTTACCAGTAACCAGTGTACCAGTAGTTGACTCGCTACCAACCGTCTCTGCCTGAGTCACTGTCTGAACTCATATTGTGCTGACCATAGCACTATTCAAAGACCCCCTCACATATGGGTACTGTGGGCGGCCAGTCAGTTTACGAGAGTGAGCAAGAGAGATAGGTATGGCTGTAAGGGCGCTCCCCACATTATCTGTAATTATACGTACTACCAGCCTACGTGAGTATTACTTTACCCAATCCACGTGTTCGAACTCCCACATGATAGTCGTTTTGATAAGGACCTGCCTCGTATGGGACAGTAGGCCTTCTGCAGTGTTCCTACATTCTTATGTTCTTATGTTCATACACCTCCACAGTGTGACTGACTTTGTGTGAGTCTTACACACAGTCACACAGTCTCACACACACAGTCATAATCTCACACACACGGTCACACAGTCTCACACACACAGTGGAACTTACACATGGACAGTTTCAAATTTAGGTTGGATAAATACAAACCGCAATAATGGATTCAAATTAGATAAGTTTAGATTTAGAAAGGATATAGGAAAGTATTGGTTTAGTAATAGGGCAGTTGATGAGTGGAACGGTCTACCTAGTAGGGTTATCAAAATTACCTAAATCTGAAACTTCCTTGGGTAGTTTCAAATTTAGGTTGGATAAGTACATGAGGGAGAGGGGTTGGATTTGAGCGGGATGTGCACATGAATATATAGAATTGTTTAGGGTTATTGCTTAGGTAGCGTTTAATCTATTAGCGGGTTGGATTTGTGAAAGACCTGCCTAGTATGGGGCAACAGGACTACTGTTGGGAAATAAACATGAAAGCTCTGTAATTTAGGCTATAATATCCGCCACATCTTCTTTGTTTGGCGCGGATGTGGATGCAAATGCGGATATATATTGATTCGTGATTGTGGATGCAGACGTGGATATCTCATTTAGAAAAAATAAAGATGCAGATGCGGATGTAAGAAATTGTGCGGATGTCCCGCGGATGCGGATACGAAAATCCGATACATCCCTACTACAGGCCAATATCAAACTTATCGTTGCTATCCAAAATCTTTGAGAAACTCAAGCACAAGAGACTATATTCATTTGTAACAGCGCAAAGAATCCTCAACCCCTGCCAATTTGGCTTCAGGAAAAGCAAAAGCACAAACAACACAATTGTAAAAATGCTAGACCTGCTTTACATAGCACTGGAAAAAATGAATATCCATTAGGTCCCCTTATCAACCTAAGGAAAGCTTCTGATACAGCAGACCACAGCATCCAACTCCACAAACTTGATCATTATGGTATAAGAGGCCATGCACTTACATATTTCAAATTCTACCTTACTAATAGGCATCAATACATCTCTAATAAGGACACAACCTCATCAATAAGACCACTTGATACTGGAGTACCACAGGGAAGTGTCCTTGGTCCCCTGCTCTTCCTCTTATACATCAATGATCTTCCTAATGTATCACAACACCTGAAACCTATTTTCTTTGCTGACAACACGACTTATGTCATCGCCCACCCTAATCTTACCTCACTCAATACCACTGTTAACGAAGAGCTAATAAAAATATAAACCTGGATGACTGCTAATAAACTTACACTTATTACTGACAAAACCTTCAATATTAAGTTTGGGAGCAGAGCAAGTAGTGCACAGCTGAACATTATGATTGACAACACTCTTATTGCTAGACATAATGAGAGCAAATTCCTGGGCCTGCACCTTGACAGCAACCTGAAATTCAGTGCCTATATCCAACACATAACAAAAAAAAGTATTCAAAACAGTTGGGATCCTCTCTAAGATACGTTACAACGTACCACAATCAGCCCTTCCTACACTATACTATTCACTCATCTATCCCTACCTCACCTATGCTATTTGTGCCTGGAGATCAACAGCAGCAACCCACCTAAAGCCAATAATCACTCAACAAAAAGCCGCAGTATGAATTATCATGTAATCTAATGCTAGGCAACATATCCCCTACTCTTCAAAGACCTAAACTTACTCAGTGTACAGAACATTCACACCTACTACTGTGCAACCTACTTTTACAGAACCATAAATTCTAATATTTACCCTGAACTAAAACACTTTCTGACAGTTGTGACAGGACCCATAGACACAATACCAGACACAAAAATCTCTATGACATTCCCCATATGGCTAAATCTTTACAAAAATTCAAATGTACATAAAAGGGCCTAAAATCTGGAACTCCCTGCCTGAAAACTCTAGAACTGCAGACTCTACCACCATTTTCAAAACAACAGTTAAAAAACATCTAATCTCCCTAACACACCCCATCATCAGCTAACTATATGAGAACCACCTATTCTCTTTTTCGTATTATGCACACATCCAAAACAAATTAGATTTACTTTCAATATCTGTGATTCCCCCTAACTTGCACTTACATTCACCCAAATGATTGTATACATAAAATTCCTAATATAGCTACAGCAGACCCTCAGAAAACGATGCCATTGGATAGCAATAAAATCGGATACCGATGTGTTTTTGTGTAAAAACATTAGCTTGGTTAACGATGAAAAACTCAGTTAAGGACACTCATCCCGAACGTGTCCGAGTGGCCTGAGCCCATGTACAAGGTAGTGTGCCATTGTTTACAACCCAGGGAGGACGATTCCACGAGTACATGCGACATATTTTGCATTATTCCATTGTTTTTAGTACTTGTAACTGCTAAATAAGCCACCATGGGTCCGAACAAAGTTTCTAGAGCCAGCCTTGTGATAAAGAAGGAAAGAAACACAATAAAATTCAAGAAAAATCTCGTAGCAAAGTACCAAAGTGGAGGAGGAAGATAGAGGGGTGAATGTGCCTTTAGCAGTGATTCAGTGATTCTATGATATGTACGATACTAAAGCAGCAGGTATCGATAAAGGCTATAGTGCCAGCCAGCGATAAAGTGTAGAATTAACTTACTTGTTACACTGTCCTCAGGGTTGGAAATTAAAAAAAAAAAAAAAAAAAAAATCTTATGAAATGATAGAGAACCTTTCCCCAATCATGACACGAAAAGTATGAAATTTGATAGAAAACTTACGGAATTATGGTTTCGCAAAGTTAGCAGTCTTGATGATGTTTACGCATTGGCGATTTCGCCCACTTTGAGCCCTATTTCGGCCAATTGAAATGTACCAGTCGACAAAAATCATAACTATTTCGCTACAACTCCATTTTTTCTATCGAATGAGTACAAGAAACCACCCATTTATCGACTTCAACTATCCAATAAAGTGGTCAGAAATTGGCAATTTTGCCAATTTCACACAAATTTCAAAAGACACCAATTTCCAAATAGGGTCCAGAATAAACAAGACAGACATTCATGCGGCATACGTGCTGCACCTCTCCTGCCAACGGTTTATAAGCTCCTTCTCAGCACGTATGCCGTATTCTATTCAAGATTGATGGACTGACCACATCGACTCAAGGTTGAGGGACTGATTACCTCATTCTCCTCCTGTTCTTCAAGATTCTCCTTTGTATGGACTGATAAAGCCACTGTGTGGGGAAACGTTTCCTCAATAAAGATACCCAAGAGTTGCACATGTGTCTAATTTATCAACATGTCGGTTCTCTGAACCATTCATCTACAAACCTGTCAGACACTGCAACTTCTTGGGATCTTAATACTTGGGAATTCTTCGCTTGCCTAATTCTTGGGCACGACTTACTTCAACATTGAACAAATGTGACACCACCTATGACTGCTGCACCTCTCCTGCCAACGGTTTATAAGCTCCTTCTCAGCACGTATGCCGTATTCTATTCAAGATTGATGGACTGACCACATCGACTCAAGGTTGAGGGACTGATTACCTCATTCTCCTCCTGTTCTTCAAGATTCTCCTTTGTATGGACTGATGAAGCCACTGTGTGGCGAAACGTTTCCTTAATAAAGATACCCAAGAGTTGCACATGTGTCTAATTTATCAACATGTCGGTTCTCTGAACCATTCATCTACAAAATATATTGTTTACAAAACTTATTTACAAAAACAAACAATACAAAAAATTGTTTATTACTATTGTTCTAAGATTGTTTTCATATCTTAGTGACTATATTGTGTGTGCAATTAGTGTATATTTCAATTATATTATTGTTCAAGGCCCTTAACTATCTTTTGCTAACTAGTACCAACTACCTCATATATTTTTTTTTTCTACTTTTTTTATTCTTTTGCTACCTTAACTTGTATATTTTATCTTGTCAATTTAAATCTAGTTATACTCTAATTCTTGTAAACAACTTATATAACACCTTAGTGCAATTACAATTGAGAGTCTTGTGCCTTTTTTATATTATTAGATTAAACTCAGTTGTACTATAGTCAATACCAAATTCATTATATTAAACCATATTGCAATTACTAGTGAGAGACTGGTGCTATTTTTAATTTGTATTGTTATTTATTAGATTAAATCTAGTTGTACTATAGCTCATTCTAGCTCAAAACATAGACTCCAAAAGTCATTATATTAGACCTTAGTGCAATTATTTGATTACCACTTTATTGTTCACCACAACTTATATTAGTCCCTTTTATATTATAATTTTATATTATAATTCTAACTTTAAAGAATTACCTTTAAAGTACTACCTACTATCATATTCCCAAGCTCCATTATTTGATCATCACTTTATTTGTTCACCACAAGTTATTTTAGTCCCTTTTATATTGTCTCCTTTATTTTAGCTTTAAAAAACAACCTTAGCTCATTATTTTTACATTTGTTAAATAATTCAGGAGCTATTTTTTTAGCTTTAGAATATTTACTTTGTTTTATACTTAATTATAACTATAGATTCACTACAAATCTTATGATTACAAGCATTGATCCTGATACCAACCTCTTATTTAATGACAAATGATTCAAACAGTTACTGTAATTACTGCACAGCAGAACAATCAAAGCCACTTCTCAGAGCCAACAACAACATAACTATCTTTAACTACAATATCAGATCTTTAAGCAAGCATTACGATAACCTCCTAGCATTACTAAATTCCTTGCATGCCAATATGTCCATCATTACACTAACTGAAACCTGGCTAAAGCCTGATAGTACAGATGTCTATGCCATTCCTGGTTACACAGCCATACACAACTGTAGGCCAGACCAACAAGGGGGTGGCACAGCCATATACTACTCAGACCAACTAGAATGTATCACTAATACTTGCACAAGGGATGAACATGGGGAATATATAATAGCTAAATTCAAATCCAAATACCTACAAAAACCTCTCACAGTGATAAACATCTACAGAGTTCCACAATCAAACATTAGCCAATTTAGTCAAAACCTAGGAAGTATGGGTAACTGATGCACGCATGAACAAAGATCACTTACTACTCTCAGGTGACTTCAATATAAATCTCCTGTAAGACCAGGACCAACACGTTACTGAATTCACAAACACAATGAGTAACTGCATGTTGCTACCAACAGTAACAAAACCTACAAGAGTTATGGAGACTAGTGTTTCCCTACTTGACCACATCTGGACCAACACCATATTCCCTTTAAAATCAGGCATAATTACAGATAATACCACAGACCACTACCCTACTTTCCTCATAACAACTCTTGGTAAAATACCCCAAGACACTACTAAAGTCACCTTCAGACTTCACAATGAGGCAGCCATTAATAACTTCACAACAGCAGTAACAAACATTGACTGGCACACTGAGCTAGAAATCTATACAGATATTGACGAATGTTTTAATAATTTTCTAAAAAAGACCCAATACCCCTATAACAAGCACTGCCTAAAAAAACTAAACAGATGACAGCTAAGAGATGAACAGTCCCTGGCTAACACCCAGCATTCTCAAATCCATAAATACAAAACACCGATATGAAAAACAGTACAGAATGGGTCACATAACCAGAGACCAAACAAAACGTTACTCGTCAATCCTAACCAGCCTGATAAGAAGGGCAAAAAAACTGTATTATGAGAACAGATTATCCAACTTACGAGGTGATATAAAAAAGACCTGGAAGACCCTATCAGAAATTCTGGGAATAAAAAAGATATCACGAAATAGCGAAATAAAATTAGCAAAATCAGATGAACCCCAACTCCCACCAACAGAAACAGCAAACAGACTCAATGATTTCTTAAAAAAACCATACCCCCGGCCGGGATTGAACCCGCGGTCTTGAGTCAATGATTTCTTCTCCACTATAGGACAAAACCTTGCCAATAAAATCCGAAGCTCAGATACCCCACCAAATGACTACCTCACTGGCAACTACCCGAACACACTGTTCCTAGCTCCGACTAACCCATACAAAGTCTCCCTTATTATCAATGCACTGAAAAACAAGGCAGGAGATTTAAATACCTTACCACCCTTTATATACAAAAAAGTGTCACAAGTACTATCACCAATCATTGCAACACTCTTTAACAAATCCATTGAATCCTCCACCTTCCCTACAGCTCTCAAAATAGCAAGGGTCATCCCGATCCATAAAGGAGGAGACCAAACAGAGTTGAATAACTATAGGCCAATATCCAATTTACACCCTCTCTCAAAAATCTTCGAAAAATTAATTCATAAACGAATCTACTCCTACCTCATCTCCCAAAACATTCTCAACCCCTGCCAATTTGGATTCAGGCCTAATAAAAATACTAATGATGCTATTATACAC
This sequence comes from Cherax quadricarinatus, assembly GCF_026875155.1. Lineage (NCBI taxonomy): Eukaryota > Metazoa > Arthropoda > Malacostraca > Decapoda > Parastacidae > Cherax > Cherax quadricarinatus. The sequence continues at coordinate 35,524,533 of NC_069399.1, forward strand.
ATGCTAGAACATATATACACTGCAATAGAGAAAAAAGACGTCCCCCCGGGGATCTTCATTGACTTACGTAAAGCTTTTGATACAGTTGACCATGACTTGCTCCACGTAAAATTGTCACACTATGGTATTAGAGGGCACTCCCTCAACTACCTCAAGTCATACCTCAGCAACAGAAGCCAATATGTGTATGCAAATGGGGCAAGCTCTTCCACTCAACCAATTACAGTTGGTGTCCCACATGGAAGTGTCCTTGGCCCTCTTCTCTTTCTCCTATACATAAATGACCTACCAAATGCTTCGCAATTACTCAAACCCACACTTTTTGCAGATGACACTACATACGTCTTCTCTCACCCGAGCCCAGTCACGCTAGCCAATACTGTAAACACCGAATTACAGAAAATATCTACCTGGATGAGGACTAACAAACTTACACTAAACATTGACAAAACCTACTTCATTCAGTTTGGTAACAGAGCTACGATGTACCTCTTAACATAACGATAAACAGATCACCTATCACAAAGCTAACAGAGGGAAAATTCTTAGGAATCCACCTTGATAATACTCAAATTTCATACACATTTTACAACAAATTTCTAAGAAAATTTCCAAGACTGTAGGCATACTATCGAAGATACGGTACTATGTTCCACAGTCAGCCCTCCTGGCCCTTTATCACTCTCTTATTTACCCCTATCTCACCTATGGAATTTGTGCATGGGGCTCAACAACATTAACCATCTCAGACCACTAATTACCAACAAAAGGCTGCAGTTAGAATGATAACAAATTCTCACTACAGGCAACACACTCCACCAATATTCAAAACACTCAACCTACTCACCATACAAAACATCCATACTTATTACTGCACCTATTACATACATAGAACACTTAACTCTGATATTAACCCCCCCCTTAAACATCTCCTTGCCAACCTCAACAGAACACATGACCATAACACAAGGCACAGATCACTCTTTGATGTTCCTCGTGTTTCCCTCTCACGCTATGCAAAAACTCAATGCACATAAAAGGCCCTAAAATCTTGAATTCATTACCTGTAAATATAAAAGAAACACTATGTTTATAAATTCAAGTCTCTTCTCAAAGATCACTTACTCATCCAAAACCAATTAAATACTGAATAACTGAACCTTATAAATTGTATTTTCCTATATGTTACTCACAATTATATCACACAAATGTTAAACCTAGGACCCAATCTAACTTTGTTATTTTTTTAAATACACTACCTAACAGAATACTCCATTCGACTGAATGTACAGCAATGCATGCAACCATATGACCTGTCTTTGTAATACTCATTTGTGCTTTATAGTTATCTGTTTACAATAACGTTTTATCACTGATTTCATCATTGCTTAGTTAATCTTAAGTTAATTTTAAGCCAGCCCGTAATGCTATGCATATAAGTGGCTTTGGCATGCTGCTCTTACCTGTATTTTTTGTACCTCTGTATGTATGCTTAAATTACTAAATAAATAAATAAACATATATACCAATATACAGTCACTGGACATATTCCTAGAAGTTCTGCAGCTTGTGGAACTCTTTGAAACATGGTGTCATACACAATGGTGTTTTACACTCCTCACACATAAAACCAGTGTGTGTGCATTTTTGTGGGAGTTTTTTTTTATGTGCAAAGACAAAACACCTCGTCTGAGCAGTTTTCTTCAAAGTATTAGCAGGCAGTTGTGTTATGTAGTTATCCTAGGTAAATGGTCGTGTGTCATCATTCCTTCCTTCCTAATTTCCTTCATTCCTTTCCTGCATTCCTCTCCTACCTCTCTTCCTACATTCCTTCATCTTGGGTGCGAGTGTGTGGCTTATAATTGTTTTGAGTCAGGAGTCGGCAGCTGTCAAAATGACATTGTCTCATTACTCACTACCCCTACTGCCTGTCAAAACAATGGGGTCGGATGCTGCTTCCCCTCCATTCTATCTAATTATCTTTCTCCCTCATTCTATTTCTTTCAATCTGTGTCTCTCTTTCCCTCTGTCTGTCTATCTCTGTCTCACAGGTACACATAAATACAAGTATACATAATGTAAATTACCTAGGATAACCCAAAAAATCCAGACAAAGTGCTATACTCTGCTTGAAGATGTGAGTAAACATGATGACGACGCAGTCTTGTGGCTCTCTGAGACAGAGAGCTAGACAGATAGACAGGGAGCTTGACAGACAGAGAAACAGACAGAAATGTTTGTGTACCAGCAAAATCAAAGGGAGGGCTATGGGCATCTAATCTTTCCTTATCAGCTCCACCCTTGTTTACCCCTCAAGGAAGGTTCCTTGATGTTGGTGAGGGGCTCTTGATTTAGGGAATTGGATCTGTGCTCCAGTTCCCCGAATTAAGCCTGAATGCCTTCCACATCCCCCCCCAGGCGCTGTATAATCTTCCGGGTTTAGCGCTTCTCCCTTGGTTATAATAATAATAATCCACCCTTGTTTAGCTCATCAAACATCATCTCTTATCAGATGTTATCTCCCATTATCTTGTCACTGTCATGGGGTGAAATGTTTTTCATGCTTGAAGGCAACATATTATTACATATTATTATTATTACGTATTATTATTATTATTATTATTATTATTATTATTATTATTATTATTACTTCTTCCTTCTTTCTTCTTCTTTCTTCTTCTTCTTCTTTCTTCTTCTTCCTTCTCCTTCTTCATCCTCCTTCTTCTCCTCCTCTTCTTCCTCCTCCTTCTTCCTCCTTCTTCTTCCTCCTTCTTCTTCCTCCTTCTTCTTCCTCCTTCTTTTCTTCCTTCTTTTCTTCCTCCTCCTTTTCTTCCTCCTTCTTCTTCTTCTCCTTTCTTCTTCCTCCTCCTTCTTCTTCCTCCTCCTTCTTCTTCTTCCTCCTTCTTCTTCCTCCTCCTTCTTCTTCCTCCTTCTTCTTCTTCCTCCTTCTTCTTCTTCCTCCTTCTTCTTCTTCCTCCTCCTCCTCTTCCTTCTCTTCCTCTTCCTCCTCCTCTTCTCCTCCTCCTCTTCCTCTTCCTCTTCCTCTTCCTCCCCCTCCTCCTCCTCCTCTTCTTCCTCCTCTTCTTCCTCCTCCTCCTCCATTGCTTTTGGTCTCAAACTCCTCGAAATCATGAAATTGATCTTCACTGACACTTCCATCTGTGTTAGAGCATCACTTGTGAAGAGAAGAGTCCCAGATTTGCTGGCGAGTCACATATTTCTTACCACTACGCATGCTGAAAAAGGACAAATGAAATGGCATTGCCACAATGCACCACTGGCTCCCCAATTTTTTTTGTATGGTGCACACTGACCATGGAGACCCATTCTCTCACATGTGGGCCTACCAGCTTTCTCCTGCTTGATTTGAAGTCGCTAGAATTTATGCGTATAAATACGTCAGTCAGAAACAGTGGTGCGTAAGATGTATATATACGGCGTAAACAGTCAAAGGGTTAAAGATACGCCGAGGTAGTGACGATGGTGGTAGTGATGATGGTGATAGTGATGGTGGTGGTAGTGATGGTGATGGTAGTGATGGTGGTGGTAGTGATGGTGGTGGTAGTGATGATGGTTGAGAAGATGGTGGTAGTGACGATGGTAGTGACGATGTGGTAGTGACGATGGTGGTAGTGACGATGGTGGTAGTGACGATGGTGGTAGTGACGATGGTGGTAGTGGCGATGGTGGTAGTGGCGATGGTGGTAGTGGCGATGGTGGTAGTGGCGATGGTGGTAGTGGCGATGGTGGTAGTGACGATGGTGGTAGTGACGATGGTGGTAGTGACGATGGTGGTAGTGACGATGGTGGTAGTGACGATGGTGGTAGTGACGATGGTGGTAGTGACGATGGTGGTAGTGACGATGGTGGTAGTGACGATGGTGGTAGTGACGATGGTGGTAGTGACGATGGTGGTAGTCATGATGGTGGTAGTCATGATGGTGGTAGTCATCATCCTTATCATATGGTGAGGTACTGGTAGCTGTGTTGTTGTTAGTAAAGCAACGATCTTGTAGTTGTGGTTATGGTGACTGATCCTAGTGGCGTTCCACAAGGATCAGTTTTAGGCCCTCTCTTATTTATAATTTACATTAATGACCTTAATGAAGGGATTACGAGTGACATGAGTAAATTTGCTGATGATACAAAGACAGGACCGTATAATTCATTCTGAGGAAGAAAGCAATGAACTCCAAGAGGATTTAGAGAAATTAATGTTTGAAAAATGGCAGATGAAGTTCAGTGTGAATAAGTGTAATGGTAATGAAAATAACCCTCGAAGCTATAAACTAGGTGAATTAGAGCTTGATCATACAGAATGTGAAAAAGACTTGGGAGTCATGGTAAGCAGAAACCTAAAGCCAAGACAGCAGTGCCTAAGTGTGCACAACAAGGCTAACAGATTACTTGGATTTATCTCAAGAAGTATAAGTAACAGAAGTCCAAAAGTTATTTTACAGATCAATACATCACTAGCGAGGCCTCATTTAGATTATGCCGCTCAGTTTTGGTCTCGTTACTATAGGATGGATATAGACTCATGATTTACTATGCAAGGAATCTCCCGTATAAAGATAGACTTAAAGCCGTAAATCTCCACTCTCTGGAGAGACGGAGAATGAGGGGAGATATCACTTAAGTGTATAAGTGGATGACGGGCATAAACAAAGAAGATACAGTGGAACCTCAAAAATCGAACTTAATCCGTTCCAGGAGCTAGTTCTAAATTCAAAAAGTCTGAAATTCAAAGCAATATTTCCCATAAGAAATAATGGAAATACAATTAATCCGTTCCAGAAACCCAAAAATATTCACAAAAAAAATACATTTTATAGAGATTAGTTACAGTTTTACATACACACAACAAATGCTTTAGACTTTAATTATGTATAGTAATACAAAATAACATTTTTACTTACCTTTATTGAAGATTGGTGATGGCATCTGGAAGATAGGGAGGAGGAGAGAGTGAGTTGGAGTTATTGTTTGGAAGGAGAATCCCCCTCCATGAGGACTTCCGGTATCAAAGCCCTCTCTGGGGTTGCTTCCCTTCTCTGTATTTTAATGCCACTAGGACCAGCTTGAGAGTCATTGGACCCCTGTCTCACAAAATAACTGTCTACAGTCCTCTGTTTCTGTCTCACAAAATAACTATCCACAGTCGTCTGTTTCTGTCTCACAAAATAACTGTCTACAGTCCTCTGTTTCTGTCTCACAAAATAACTATCCACAGTCGTCTGTTTCTGTCTCACAAAATAACTGTCCACAATCGTCTGTTTGTCTCACAAAATAACTCCACAGTCGTCTGTTTCTGTCTCACAAAATAACTGTCCACAGTCGTCTGTTTCTGTCTCACAAAATAACTGTCCACAATCGTCTGTCTCAAAAAATAACTCCACAGTCATCTGTTTGTCTCACAAAATAACTCCACAGTCGTCTGTTTCTGTCTCACAAAACTCCACAGTCGTCTGTTTCTGTCTCACAAAATAACTGTCCACAATCGTCTGTCTCACAAAATAACTGTCCACAGTCGTCTGATTCTGTCTCACAAAATAACTGTTCACAGTCGTCTGCTTCTGTCTCGCAAAATAAATGTCCACAGTCGTCTGCTTCTGTCTCACAAAATAACTGTCCACAGTCGTCTGCTTCTGTCTCACAAAATAACTGTCCACAGTCGTCTGCTTCTGTCTCACAAAATAACTGTCCACAGTCCTCTGTACATCCTGGCAAGCTCAACAAGTCTCACTCCAATCTCATACTTCTGTATTATTTCCTTCTTCACATCTATGGTGTTTCTCACTTTCTTTACCACAGGGGTACCGCTAGCAAGTTTCTTTGGGCCCATGGCAGCTTATTTCACAGCCCCACAAGCACTAAACACAATTAAATACGTGTAATCGTAAAATGTGTGGATGAGATCGCAGGTTAGTGTTCACTCAAGCATAAACAAAGCTAGACTGCTCACTGGGCCTGCACGGGGACGCGGACAGAGCGGGCCAGCGGACAGGTCCCGTACCCGGTGGTCCGAAAATAGGGGCGCGTTCGATAATAGGGATACAGTTTGTCCGAAAAAATGGTCTTATTTCCGAAACGTTCGATATGTGATACGTTCGATTTTTGAGGTTCCACTGTATTAATAAAGTGCTGAGGGTGTCGAACCAGGTAAGAACCAGAAATAATGGATTTAACTTGGATAAATTTAGATTTAGAAAGGACATAGGTAAGTACTGGTTTTCTAACAGAGATGTAGATGCGTGGAACAATCTTCCCAGTAGGGTGATCGAGGCTATGACCTTGGGTAACTTTAAAAAGAGATTGGACAAATATATGAGTGGGAGGGGCTGGGTTTGATTGGTGTCATTGGGTACAGGGGTTAATTCTTGGGTAGCTTTTGGTAGAGGTCATTTTGATAAGGACCTGCCCTGTATGGGCCAGTAAGCCTTCTGCAGTGTTCCCCCATTCTTATGTTCTTAAATAACCCACACATAGAAGAGAGGAGCTTACGACAAAGTTTCGGTCCAACTTGGACTTGTAAATGGTCCAAGTCGGACCGAAACTTCATTGTAAGCTCCTTTCTTCTATGTGCGGGTTATTTGTGTATTGTTCCAGTCACGGTATTGTGCCTTTTTTGGTTACTTAACTATGGTGTTTGTGCCTGGGATCTACTACACCAAATCACCTAAAGCTAAGAATAAGAAAAACAAAAAGCTGCTGTATGAATGATCACCCAAGCTACACAACATATGCCCTCCCCCCCTACCTCATCAAATGTTTGAACTTACTCACCATGTAAAACACTCACTCATACTAATGTGCATATTTTATATGCAGGACAATCAATTCAAATAAGCCCTGCTCTGAGACTCTGGGTAACTGCAACAGAACTCATAGATATAATACAAGATACAAAAATATCTTTTATATTCCCCATATTTGACTCAACCTGAGGAAAAACTCAATGAGCAAAACAGCCCGTAAAATCTGTAACTCTCTGCCTGAATACTCCAAAGGTTCCCTTTGCCAACCACTGCAAAGCTACTGTTAAAAAGCACCTTACATTAATGTGACCCTGTCAGCAATACACTGTCAAACAAATCCAATTCCATCCCTCTATATCTTATTTCAGCCTTTTGTCTTTCTGCTCCTATATATCATATGATATGCTTCAATCCCTTCTTTCAGACATAGTTGTTGTATTGGTAGTTTTACACAGCATTATCTTTGTCTTTACTTCTCATATCCAGGTCTGCAGAAATAATTTTCAGAGAATTTAGATTATATTACAGAATACTGTTTTGTATTGTAATTTAATTAGGATAACATTTGCTCAGATTTTCAACCTGGAGGGTTAGCCACCCAGGATAACCCAAGAGAGTCAGAGCTACAAAATTATATATTTTTTATTTTGTGAATTAACATGAATATATTTTTAATTCCTATTACACTATGTATTAGAACCTTCAAAATAATACTAAAGCAATGTAAATTTTAAGTACAGTATGGTCTAGGTTTTTGCCCTAAATACTATGCATCCTATGGGCCTTCAGATTATTGAAAGTTTTGAACAGCAGTTTTGAAATAAAAATTTGTGTTGGTACAGGTCCGCCTTCACAAATCTGGCAATCAGACACCTGGTTCCATCAGCTGTTCGGCACTAATTTTGGCTAGCATAATTTCAAATTTCCAGGGTTGCCACACCTGCTGGTACTGTTTGGAGGTGCTACTTGCTGCACAAGTCATTCTAATTCCTTTTTCTCCATTTGTTATAACCTGCTTACTTTTAGCCCTAGCCATGGTTCCAAAGAATAAAAGAAATGCTTCTTGTTGTGTAAAGCACCTACAGTACATTGTCCATTAACCCTTTGACTGTTTACGCTGTATATATACGTCTTACGCGCCACTGTTTCTGACGTATTTATACGCATAAATTCTAGCGGCTTCAAATTAAGCAGGAGAAAGCTGGTAGGCCCACATGTGAGAGAATGGGTCTCCATTGTCATTGTGCACCATATAAAAAAAATCGGGGAGCCAGTGGTGCATTGTGGGAATGCCATTTCAGTTGTCCTTTTTCAGCATGTCTAGCGGTAAGAAATGTGTGATTCCCCAGCAAATCTGGGACTCTTCTCTTCCCAAGTGATGCTCTAACACAGATGGAAGTGTCAGTGAAGATCAATTTCATGATTTGGAGGAGTTTGAGACCAAAAGCAATGGAGGAGGAGGAGGGGAGGAAGAGGCAGAGGAGGAGGAGGAGGAGGGAAGGAAGAGGAGGAGGAGGAGGAGGAGGAGGAGGAGGAGGAGGAGGAGGAGGAGGAGGAGGAGAAAGAGGAAGAGGAAGAGGAGGAGGAAGAGGAAGAGGAGAGGAGAAGAAAAGGAGGAGGAAGAGGAGGAGAAGAGGAGGAAGAGAAGAGGAGGAGGAGGAAGAGGAAGAGGAAGAGGAAGAGGAGGAGGAGAAGAGGAGGAGGAAGAAGAGGAAGAGGAGGAGAAGAGGAGGAAGAGGAGAAGGAGGAAGAGGAAAAGGAGAGGAGGAAGAGGAGAGGAGAAGAGGAGGAGAGGAGGAGGAAGAGGAGAAGAGGAGGAGGAGGAAGAGAAGAGGAGGAGCAAGAGGAAGAGGAGAAGAGCAGGAGGAGGAAGAAGAAGAAGAAGATGTAATAATATTGTTCCCTTGAAGCAAGAAAAAAAAAGTCCACCCCATGACAGTGACAAGATAAGAGGAGATAACATCTGATAAGAGCTGACTTTGATGAGCATAAACGAGGGTGGAGCTGATAAGGAAAGATTAGATGACCATCGCCCTCCCTTTGTTTTTGCTGGTACACAAACATTTCTGTCTGTCCATCTAGCTCTGTCTCAGAGAGAGCCACAAGACTGTGTCATCACGTTTACTCACATCTTCAAGCAGAGTATAGCACTTTGTCTGGATTTCTTGGGTTATCCTAGGTAATTTACTTGTATTTATGTGTAGAAAGAGAGAGAGATTGAAAGAGATAGAATGAGGGAGAAAGATAATTAGATAGAATGGAGGGGAAGCAGCATCCGACCCCATTGTTTTGATAGGCAAGAGGGGGAGTGAGTAATGAGACAATATGTCATTTTGAAAGCTGCGGACTCCTGACTCAAAACAATTATAAGCCACACACTCGCACCCAAGACAAGGAGGAGGAGGAAAAGAAGAAGAAGGAAAAGAAGAAGAAGGAAAAGAAGAAGAAGGAAAAGAAGAAGAAGGAAAAGAAGAAGAAGGAAAAGAAGAAGAAGGAAAAGAAGAAGAAGGAAAAGAAGAAGAAGGAAAAGAAGAAGGAAAAGAAGAAGAAGGAAAAGAAGAAGAAGAAGAAGAAGAAGAAGAAGGAAAAGAAGAAGAAGAAAGAAGAAGAAGAAGAAGAAGAAAGAAGAAGAAGAAGGAAAAAGAAGAAGAAGAAGAAGGAAAAGAAGAAGAAGAAGAAGAAGAAGGAAAAGAAGAAGAAGAAGAAGGAAAAGAAGAAGAAGGAAAAGAAGAAGAAGAAGAAGGAAAAGAAGAAGAAGAAGAAGAAGGAAAAGAAGAAGAAGAATAAGTAAGTAAGTAAGTAAGTAAATTTATTCAGGTATACACAATACAGTTACATAGAATTATCATACATAGCAGCATATGTGTAGAGAACCTAGGATAACCCAAAAAAGTCAGACAGAGTGACTTATTTCCATTGGGGTCCTTTTACCTTATTATTATAATATAAAGGTTATAATATTTTCTTATTATTCTATAATGAAGATAACATCTTATTATCATACTAAAAAGACTATCTACTACACGAGGGTCATTAAGACTATCTACAATACGAGGGTCATTAAGACTATCTACTACCCGAGGGGTCATTACGACTATCTACAATACGAGGGTCATTACTAGGGATAAGGTAAAATTTACACGTATTTTAGCTAAAAAATAGAAAATCATTCCCCTCCCTTTCTGTTCCTTCATTCATCAGACACTTTTTGGCAGTCTTCTTGAACTGGTTCAAGCTATGACTGGCCTTGACATGTGCGGGTAGTCTGTTCCATTCCTTTATTGCTGTACAATAAAAGGTGTTTGAAGCCTGGCCACTGACTGTGGGTACTACAAAGTTGTGCTCTCTCCCCCTAGTACTATGATTGCTTTGGTTCCCAACCTTGACAAAATTGACAGCAAGATATTCTGGACACTGTTCGTGAGCAATTTTATAAACATGATTTAGCTTCAGTTGTTTTACTCTGTCTTCAACATTCAGCATATCCAACTGCTGTAATTCATCCTGGCCTACATGTTCTCTTGGTCCAGCCCCTGGATGAATCTTACGATTTTGTTCTGGGTGATTTGCAGTCTATCTTTCAGTTTTTTTGTCAAGGCAGAGTACCAAGAAGAGCAAGCGTAATCCATATGGCATTGTATAAGGGCTAGACATAGGGTCCTGCGAGCCTCAGTAGGTAGACACTGTGCTTGTCTATACAGGAATTTCGCCTGGCATTCGCTTTCTTTACTACACTGTTCCCTATCAATTCTCCTGACATGCATGGGTCAAAGGGGATTCCCAGATATTTAACTGATGAAACCAAAGTGATGGGACTCCCCATTACACTGAACATTAAAATTATTTACCCTTCTCAGTTTATGTTTCGTTCCAAAGAGAATGGCTTCAGTTTTCCCTAGGTGTAATGATAGTTTGTTGTCTACTAACCATTTGCTGCAGGACTCCAGTTCCAGTGTTAAAACATTAGCAATATCTTGTGGGTCTTTACCTGTCACTAACAGAGCACTGTCATCTGCATACAGTAGGAGTTTGCACTTGACACTGATAGGCATATCATTGACATAACATAAGAATAGTAAGGGACCCAGAATACTACCTTGGGGAACTCCACGTTATCGGCAGGGGTTCTGATTCCGTTTTGTTGATTTTGACTATTTGTCTCCTGTTGCTAAGGTAGGACTTAAACCAGTCTACAGAACCTATACCGATAGCTTGAAGTTTCTTACATAATATATTGTGGTTGACAGTATCGAAGGCCTTTTGCAGGTCTAAGGTTACCATACCTATGAGGTTCCCTTTTGACATTTCAGTTCTCAGGTAATCCATCAGATTAATAAGGGAGGTATCGGTTGAGTATAATCTTCTAAAGCCCGATTGATAGCTATGGAGAATGCTGTTGTCATTAAGGTACTTAACTACTTGAGAATACACCGCCCTCTCCAGAATTTTAGATATTATACTGAGTATACTAACAGGTCTATAGTTGCTTACATCAGACCTATTATTTTTCTTGAAGATAGGAGTAACTCTGGCCTCCTTGAACCCCTCCGGAAAGAAGAAAGAAGAAGAAGAAGAAGAAGGAAAAGAAGGAAAAGAAGAAGAAGGAAAATAAGAAGAAGAAGAAGGAGAAGAAGAAGAAGAAGAAGGAGGAAGAAGAAGAAGAAGAAGGAGAAGAAGAAGAAGAAGAAGGAGAAGAAGAAGAAGAAGAAGGAGAAGAAGAAGAAGAAGAAGGAAAGAAGAAGAGAAGAAGAAGAAGAAGGAAAAGAAGAAGAAGAAGAAAGAAGAAGAAGAAGAAGAAGAAGGAGGAAGAAGAAGAAGAAGAAGAAGAAGAAGAAGAAGAAGAAGAAGAAGAAGGGAGAAGAAGAAGAAGAAGAAGGAGAAGAAGAAGAAGAAGAAGGAAAGAAGAAAAAGAAGAAGGAAAGAAGAAGAAGAAGGAAAAGAAGAAGAAGAAGAGAAGAAAAGAAGAAAGAAGAAGGAAAGAGAAGAAAAGAAAGAAGGAAAAGAAGAAAAGGAAGAAGGAAAAGGAAAAGAAGAAGAAGAAAAGGAAAAGAAGAAGGAAGAAGGAAAAAGAAGAAGAAGAAGGAAAGAGAGAAGAAGAAGGAAAAGAAGAAGAAGAAGGAAAAGAAAAGAAGAAGAAGGAAAAGAAAAAGAAGAAGAAGAAGCAGACAGCAGCAGCAGCAGCAGAGCAGCAGCAGCAGCAGGCAGCAGCAGCAGCAGCAGCAGCAAAGACGCAGCAGCAGCAGCAGCAGCAGCAGCAGCAGCAGCAGCAGCAGCCAGCAGCAGCAGCAGCAGCAGCAGCAGCAGCAGCAGCAGCAGCAGCAGCAGCAGCAGCAGACAGCAGCAGCAGCAGCACAGCAAGCAGCAGCAGCAGCAGCAGCAGCAGCAGCAGCAGCAGCAGCAGCCCGCAAGCAGCAGCAGCAGCAGCAGCAGCAGCAGCAGCAGCAGCAGCAGCAGCAGCAGCAGCAGGCAGCAGCAGCGCAAACAGCAGCAGCCAGGGAGCCCCGCAGCAGCAGCAAGCAGCAGCAGCAGCCAGCAGCAGCAGCAGCAGCAGCCGCAGGGAGCAGCAGCAGCAGCAGCAGCAGCAGCAGCAGCAGCAGCAGCAGCAGCAGCAGCAGCAGCAGCAGCAGCAGCAGCAGCAGCAGCAGCAGCAGCAGCAGCAGCAGCAGCAGCAGCAGCAGCAGCAGCAGGAGGAGGAGGAGGAGGAGCAGCAGCAGCAGGAGGAGGAGGAGGAGGAGGAGGAGGAGGGAGGTTCCCTTGAGGCATGAAAACAGTTCACCCCATGACAGTGACAAGATAAGGTGAGATAACATCTGATAAGAGCTGACCTTTGATGAGCGTAAACTAGGGTGGAGCTGATAAGTAAAGATTAGATGACCATCGCCCTCCCTTTGTTTTTGCTGGTACACAAACATTTCTGTCTGTCTATTTGTCTGTCTGTCAAGCTCCCTGTCTATCGGTCTAGCTCTTCGTCTCAGAAAGAGCCACAAGACTGCGTCATCAGGAAAGTAGGAAGGAAGGAATGATGACACACGACCATTTACCTAGGATAACTACATAACACAACTGCCTGCTAATACTTTGAAGAAAACTGCTCAGACGAGGTGTTTTGTCTTTGCACATAAAAAAAAACTTCCACAAAAATGCACACACACTGGTTTTATGTGTGAGGAGTGTAAAACACCATTGTGTATGACACCATGTTTCAAAGAGTTCCACAAGCTGCAGAACTTCTAGGAATATGTCCAGTGACTGTATATTGGTATATATATTATAGAACAATAGTAATAAACAATTTGTATTGTTTGTTTTTGTAAACAAGTTTTGCAAACAATATATTGATAATTATGTTTGTGTGCTTATTGTGTTGTATACAACAAGTGTATATATGTACATTGCACCTTACTTTGGTCTCACAGGCCATGTAAGTTATGTGAAAAAATAAAATAGTGAAAAAAACAAAAAACCTTCAAATACAAGTAAACTAAAGTTTACCTGGTGAGCGGCAGTCGCCGCTGTTGCCATACGCGGCTCATTTTCTGCAAACTTCACAGCTCTATATCTCGGTAAGTACTGATGGCAAATTTTTTTTTTTGGACTAAAACACTCAGAAAAATAATCTTAACATTTTCGTAAGAAAAAATAATTTTTTTTCGAATATTTGGCGACATAGAATGAAACAGTCAAAGGGTTAAAGATAAGGTGGCTTTGAAGCCACCCCATCAACTAACTACATGAAAACCACCTGGTGGTTCACACTTACACTCACTCACTCACCCATTTGCCAATAAGCACAGAAATATGAATCTTAATCTTAAAATAATGATTCCTAACTAGTCATAAGTTTGCCTGTGATACTCCAATATAGAAACTATGTACAGTAGGGCCCCACTTATACGGCGGGTTAGGTTCCAGGCTGTCGCCAGAAAGCAGACATCGCCGGAATGCAGAACGCCATTTTTTTCCATTTATAAATGCATATAAATACCAGACAACAAGTTTACACTAAATTATATAAGGTTAGTAATAGAACTAGGCATTAAAAACACACAAAATAAAATACATTCACAGTAAATTCATTACTTATCTTAAAGTACAGTATTTGTAATCTTAATTTAGGGAGAGAGGTGAGTAGTACTTATTTGTAGGAAGTCAGGTGCAGGTAGCCCAGGTGTAGGTAGCCCTGGCTCCCCGTCTCATACTTAATATACGATATTTAAAACATCCCAGAGAGGTAAAATACACATACACTCATTATTTACCTTAAAATATGTGGTCTTAATATAGGAAGAGAGGTGAGTAGTATTTATTTGTAGAAGTCAGTGTAGGTAGCCGGTAGGTGTAGCCCGCCTGAGCTACACCTACCGGCTACCTACACTGTGGCCCAGAGCCATATTATTAACATCGACATACTGTGTTCACTGAATTTAATAATTTCTAACAACTACCTTTAGATGCCATCATAAATGAAGGTAGAAGTAATGAATAATTCATGCCGAAAATTGTAAACAAAAGCGGAGTGGGGGAGTGGCTGGGCCAAACGCAGATTCATACACGTTTTCTCTGATGGCTGAGCAGAGAAAACGTAATGTTGTCCCTCCACCCGGCTACCACACAGCTCCACAAGTATTATTATCAGAGCACACATAAAATATGTAATAAATGCCAGACAACAAGTTTACACTAACTTATATTAAGTTAGCAATAGAAATAGGCATTAAAAACACAATAAAAGGTAAGATACACACAGAGTACACTTATTACTTACCTTAAAATATTAATATTAATGTGTGAGAGGTGAGTGGCAGGGTGTTTATTGAATAAAATCAGAATGGCACACCATCATCCTCTAACTTGGCACTTAAAGCAAGAGGCTTACGGCTACTCTTTTTATCACAGCTAACCTTAGACGCCATCGTCAATTAGAGCCAACTAGTTAAAGAAAGAGTAAACGAGAGAGAGAACGAGATACAGAGTTGAGACAATGTAAGAACACAAGCTGAACAGGTAGTGGGCAATCACTTGGTCAGGCGAAATAAATGCGTATTAATATGTGTCTACTTTTAGTTCATTCAAGTATGTTTGTAAGAGTTTGTAAAACATTTACCTCAATATTTTTTTATTATAATAATAATTACCTCACAATACAAATACTCTTACATTGTGTACAAGTTGTACAAGCTAGTTCAGAATAAACAAACAGCAACACACCATTTTTAGAGCGAATGAAGATAATAATAATAATAATAATAATAATAATAATAATATCATTATTGTTAATAATAATAATAATAATAATTAATAATAATATTATATTATTATTATTATAAAAAGCACAAAACCCAAAAGGGTCGTGAATTGCTATATGTAGAGTAAAGGCATACGAAAAGAATATTTTTCTACAGTTACCCCCCCAGTGTTTGACTAGAGAAAACGTAATTCTTCTGACACTACCTACATAGCTGCTTTGTAAACAAATCTCATATTTACAAAAATTTTTATTCTGTGAGTGTATGTATCATGTTTATATGCTATGTAATGGGTTTCATATATAATTTTGAGGAAAATATCATAGATGGATTAATGAAAATGCCTATATTGATGTAAAATAAGACATTTAGTGTGCCTAAGAGTGATTATTATTATGAAGTATTGGGGCGTCATAAGTAGAGAGACTCTTAGTGATTTTAATGTGTAACTGCACACCAGCACAGTGTGTAAGTATGTTTAGGTACAGGTACACATAAGTATAATTATCAGAGTACGTATAAAATATGCAGTAACTTTAAAACACTTGAAATTTTGGAAAGTTTCCTGACATAATAGATGTGGTCACGGAAAATGTAAACAAACCGGGTGGGGGGCGCCGTATTTGAAAGACAGCTTGCCATATAGCAAATTTTGGTCATAATTTGACATCGCCGTATTAGCAGAATGCCGTAAGGCAAAATGCCGTAAAGCGGGGCCTTACTTTATTGTGCCAAAACAAAAGCATTCACATTGCTAAACTCACAAACTAGTATTTAGTCACTTAGTATTTAGTCAACTTACCCTTAATTTGTAATAATTTAGGTTTAAGAATTAATCTAAGTTTGCCCGAAATGCCTAGCCATGCTAGGTGTCCTAGTGGCCCCCTCTGTAATTAGTATTTTACTACATGTAAACCACGCAATAACCAAAATCTGTAAATCCCGCATTGTAATCCTTAAAGAGAATACAGTGGACCCTCAACCAACGATGGCATCGTCTAACGTTAAATCCGACTAGCGATACATTTTAATGCAAAAATTTTGCCTCAACTAGCGCTAAAAAACTCGACCAACACGATTCGTTCCGTCTGAGACGCGTCCACTTGTGGCCAGTGTTTACAAGCCAGCCAGTCACCGCGGTCCCATCCAAACATACAATCGGAACATTTCATATCATCACAGCGTTTTTAGTGATTGCACCTGCAAAATAAGTCACCACGGGCCCCAAGAAAGCTTCTAGTGCCAACCCTACAGCAAAAAGGGTGAGAATTACTATGGATATGAAGAAAGAGATCATTGCTAAGTATGAAAGTGGAGTGCGTGTCTCCGAGCTGGCCAGGTTGTACACAAAACCCCAATCAACCATCGCTACTATTGTGGCCAAGAAAACGGCAATCAAGGAAGCTGTTTTTGCCAAAAGTGCAACTATGTTTTCGAAACTGAGATCGCAAGTGATAGAAGATGTTGAGAGACTGCTATTGGTGTGGATAAACGAAAACCAGATAGCAGGAGATAGCATCTCTCAAGCGATCATATGTGAAAAGGCTAGGAAGTTGCATGAGGATTTAATTAGAAAAATGCCTGCAACTAGTGGTGATGTGAGTGAATTTAAGGCCAGCAAAGGTTGGTTTGAGAGATTTAAGAATCGTGGTGGCATACATAGTGTGATAAGGCATGGTGAGGCTGCCAGTTTGGACCAAAAAGCAACTGAAAAATATGTGCAGGAATTCAAGGAGTACATAGACAGTTAAGAATTGAAACCTGAACAAGTGTTTAATTGTGACACTGACAATGATGTGAAACACTTTAGGAATGTTATAAAGGAACTGGAGGTACAGGCCTCTATGGAAAGATATATTGTGTGACAGAGGTCCATTGACTCTCAAGCTGGTCCTAGTGGCATTAAAAGAAGAAGGGAAGTAACCCTGGAAAAGGACTTGACACCTCAAGTCCTAATGGAAGGGGATTCCCCTTCTAAACACTAACACCATCCACAGTCTCCCCTCCTCCCATCCCATCAATCATCACCAGATCTTCAATAAAGGTAAGTGTCATGTAATTGTACATGTCTTCTTCAGTTTGTGTATTAAAATTAATATTTCATGTGGTAAAATTTTTTTTTTTCAATACTATTGTGTGTCTTGCACGGATTAATTTGATTTCCATTATTTCTTATGGGGAAAATTAACTCGACTAACGATAATTTTGATTAACGATGAGCTCTCAGGAACAGATTAATATTGTTGGTCGAAGGTCCACTGTAAACTTGATTGATTGATTAATTGACTGATTGACTGTCGGTTGCCATGAGCTCAGTCTTGTGATGCAGGGGAATATTTATTTATTTTTTATCTGGACATGATACATAGTTGTACAAAGAAATATAGTGATTGGGTGTACATGCCAAAAGCCCCTTGAATGCAGAGCATTATGGGCAGGCTTAAAATTAACTTAAGATTACTAAGCAATGATATATTCAGTGGAAAAATTACAGTAAACAAATTACAACATAAAGTACAAATGAGTATTTCAAATGAGAAGCATTAAAGTTGTACAAATTTATAGCATAACAATGTATAATATAATCGAATCAGATTGAGTAAAATCAATGATTTGTAGTGCAGAAACAGGTCATGAGGTCATTAGATGAGTTACTGTGCATTCAAGAAAATGGAGTACAGGTCCGCCATCACAAATCTGGCAATCAGTTATTCGGTTCCTTCAGTTATTTGGCACTAATTTTGGCTAGCATAATTTCAAATTTCCAGGGTAGCCACACCAACCTGCTGCTACTGTTTGGTGGCGCTACTTGCTGCATAAGCCATTCCAATTTCTTTTTCTCCATTTATTGTTTTAACCTGCTTACTTTTAGCCCTAGCCATGGTTCCAATGAATAAAAGAAATGCTTCTCATTATGTAAAGCACCTACACAGTACATTATCCATTAAAGATAAGGTGGCTTTGAAGCCACTGTCAGCTGCCATGAGCTCAGTCTCATGAAGCAGGAGAATATGCTTTATTATTACGTTAATATCAACACTACAGCTTATTTGCCTATCACAATTTATCTAATATGACATAATAAACAATATAAATAACATAAAACATGTTAAATACTCCAGAATAAATAATATTTGGCATAACACAAAGCAGTTCGACAAAGGTATGAAGAGGATATAGTATACAAATACCATTCTCCTATCCCTGTCTTGGGGGCTTATATTAGAGAAAACAGAGTATAACTGTGATATACATTCGTACTGCACCATAAATCTGAAACAAAAAAGTTATTTTCTCTATATAGATTATCACACAGCAGCATGTGTAGAGAACCTAGGATAACCAAAAAAGTCAATGTGGCTTATTTTTAGTACCTGGCTTGGGTTAGTCATATATGATTTTTGGTGAATATTCGATTCCCAGCCAGGGTAAAAACATTAGGGGTGTTTCTTTACAACTGTTGTCTATGTTTACCCATCAGTAAATGGGTACCTGGGTGTTAGTCGACTAGTGTGGGTGTTATCCTGGGAAACTGACCTAATTTTCTTGAAATACTCTGCATAACAAGCAGCTTTCTATATAGCAGTATGTCACTGATGTAAGCTAGGCCTGTATACCTTGTACATGTACGTATAGTAAAGATATAATTATTATTATTATTATTATTATTATATTATTTTCTCAGTTTTTGTTAGGTTATCTTATTCAAACTTGAGCAATGTATGATGGAAAGACACTTCTTCACGTACACCAAAAGGTACACCTGAATAAACTTACTTACTTACTAAAAATGAAAGAAATCAGACCATAAATAGCGGAGTTCACTTCTCAGCCATTAGCGGCCGCTTAGCAGTATATTTTTGTATGTTTTTATGGTTATATTCTCATTTTTTCGGTCTCATTTGATAGAATGAAATATATCTTACAGAAACAGATATGATTTTGATTGCTTTCATGATGAAAAGTACCTTGAAATTGCGCTCAAAGTAGTGAAAATATTCTGTTCTTTAGTGAAGCTCAAGAGTAAACAAATGACGTCACCCTCCAATACCTGTCCGTCTGCCACTCCAAATTCCAACACGTAGTCAGTTCTTTTTGATTATAATAATAATAATAATAATACGTAGTCAAGAATGGGTTGACATTATTTATACAATTATTACAATAATGCAGTAGTCTGCATAACAGTAAATCTTCTATTTTTTTATGTGAATAAAAATTCCAAATGGTAAGCAAGAGTAATACAAGAAGGACCTGGAGCCATGACTAATGAACAGAGAAAATGTTATTTTAGTGCCAGGAATGTCTGCATTGTTTATTCTGGACCCTATTTTGAAATAGGCATCTGTTGAAATTTGTGTGAAATTGGCCAAACTGCCAATTTCTGACCACTTTATTGGGTAGTTGAAATAAGTGAATGGGCAGTTTCTTGTACTCAGTTGACAGACTAGAAGTAAATAAGTTTATTCAGGTATACACAAATACAGTTACATAGATTATCATACATAGCAGCGTATGTATAGAGAACCTAGGATAACCCAGAAAAGTCAGACAAAGTGACTTATTTCCAGTACCTGGCTTGGGCTTGCCATATATGATTTTTGGTAAATATTTTTTTTTCTCAGTTGTTTGTTGGGCTATCTCATTGAAACTTGGGCAATATATGATGGAAAGATGCTTCTTAACATACAACAAAAATAAAAAAAAAAAACGGATGATAAATAAGGGAGTTCACTTCTCAGCCATTAGCCGCCTCTTTGCAGTATATTTTTGTATGGTTTTTATTGTTGTATTCTCATTTTTTTGGACTCATTTGATAGAATGGAAGATATATTACAGAAATAGACATGATTTTGATTGCTTTCGTGATGAAAAGTACCTTGAAATTGAGCGCAAATACTGGAAATGTTCGATTTTTGCGTAAGTCAAGTTGGTTAATTTTATTAAGTGTATTCTAACCTAACCACTCTGTAATCCGGCAAACTCAGTAATCCGGCACACTACAGGTCCCAATGATGCCGGATTTGTGATGGAGGACCTGTATTCTATTAGGTAATGTAATTAAAAAAAATAAATATAGTTTGATAGGGTCACAGGTTATACATTTATGAGATTAAGTTATTCAGTATTTATTTAGTTGTAGTTGAGTAAGTGGTTTTTAAGAAGAGTCTTGAATTGATAAACAGACAGTATTTCTTTTATATTCACAGGTAATGAATTCAAGGTTTTTGGGCCTTTTATGTAAATTGAGTTTTTACATAGGGTGAGATGGACACGAGGAACATCAAAGAGTGATCTGTGCCTTGCGTTATGGTCATGTGTTCTGTTGAGGTTCGTAAGGAGAAGTTTGAGGGAAGGGTTTATATATGCTTTATTATTACGCTAATATCAACACTATTCAATTCAATTCAAGTTTATTCTCTATAAGGGTTACAGTGTGGGGTTTACAGGTTTTGGGTATTATGTGGTTTACATGTTATAAAATAGTAGTGGAAGGAAGGCGGGGTAGGGGTCAGCCTAGGAAAGGTTGGAGGGAGGGGGTAAAGGAAGTTTTGTGTGCGAGGGGCTTGGACTTCCAGCAGGCATGCGTGAGCGTGTTTGATAGGAGTGAATGGAGACAAATGGTTTTTAATACTTGACGTGCTGTTGGAGTGTGAGTGAAGTAACATTTATGAAGGGGTTCAGGGAAACCGGCAGGCCGGACTTGAGTCCTGGAGATGGGAAGTACAGTGCTTGCACTCTGAAGGAGGGGTGTTTATGTTGCAGTTTAAAAACTGTAGTGTAAAGCACCCTTCTGGCAAGACAGTGATGGAGTGAATGATGGTGAAAGTTTTTCTTTTTCGGGCCACCCTGCCCTGGTGGAGAGTGTGATAATAAAAAAAAAATAATAAAAATACTAATTACAGAGGGGGCCACTAGGACACCTAGCATGGCTAGGCATTTCGAGCAGACTTAGATTAATTCTTAACATTAAATCCTTACAGATTATGGTATTAAGGCTAAGTGACTACATCATAATTTGCGAGTTTAGCAATGTGAATGCTTTTTTTTTGGCACAATACAAGGTGTCTATATTTGAGTATCATAGGCAAACTTATGACTAGTTAGGATTTATTATTTTAAGATTAAGATTAGTATTTCTGGGTTTATAGGCAGTGGGTGAGTGAGTGTAATTTTGAACCACCAGGTGGTTATCATGTAGTTAGTTGTCGGGGTGAATCAGGGAGATAAGATGTTTTCTAACTGTAGTTTTGAAAGTGATGAATGTGTCTGCAGTTCTAGAGTTTTCAGGTAGGGTGTTCCAGATTTTAGGTCCTTTGAAATACACTGAATTTTTGTAAAGGTTTAGTTGAACACGGGGAATGTCATAGAGAAGTTTGTGTCTGGTGTTATGCCTGTGGATCCTGTCACAACTATCAAGAAAGCTTTTTAGGTCAAGGTTAATATTGGAATTTAAGGTCCTGTAGATACAGATTGCACAGTAATAAGTGTGGATGTTCTGAACAGGGAGTAAGTTTAGATCTATGAAGAGTGGAGGGGTGTGTTGCCAGGGATGGGATTTAGTGATTATTCTTACCGCGGCTTTTTGTTGGGTTATTATTGGCTTTAGGGGTGTTGCTGCAGTTGAACCCCAAGCACAGATAGCATAGGTGAGGTATGGATATACAAGTGAATGGTATAGTGTGAGAAGGGCAGTTTGCAGCACATAGTATCGTATCTTGGCAAGGATCCCCACCGTTTTGGATACATTTTTTGTTATGTGTTGGATATGGGTGCTGAAATTTAGGTTGTTGTCGAGGTATAGGCCAAGGAATTTGCCCTCATTATGTCTGGCAATTAGAGTGTTGTCGATCTTAATGTTAAGTTGCGCAGCACCTGCTCTGCTACCAAACAAAATATAGTAGGTTTTGCCAGTGTTAAGTGTAAGTTTATTGGCTGTCATCCAAGTCGATATTTTGAGCAGCTCCTCGTTAACAATGGTGTTGAGGGTGGCAAGATTAGGGTGGGAGATGACATAAGTTGTGTCGTCAGAAAAGAGAATGGGATTCAGGTGTTGGGATATGTTTGGAAGATCATTGATGTAAATGAGGAAGAGCAGGGGTCCAAGGACACTTCCCTGTGGAACCCCAGCATCAAGTGGCCGTATTGATGAGGCTGTGTCTCTAATGGTGACATACTGATACCTATTAGAAAGGTAGGATTTAAAATATACAAGCGCATGGCCTCTTATACCATAATGGTCAAGTTTGTGGAGTAGGATGCCGTGGTCTACTGTGTCAAAAGTTTTTCTTAGGTCAATAAAAATTCCTAGCGGATATTCCTTATTTTCCAATGCTGTGTAAAGCAGGTCTAGCATTTTCATAATTGCATCATTAGTGTTTTTATTTTTCCTGAATCCAAATTGGCAGGGGTTGAGTATGTTTTGTGACGTTATAAATGAATATAGTCTCCTGTGCACGAGTTTCTCGAAGATTTTGGATAGCAACGCTAAGTTTGATATTGGCCTATAGTTGTTTACGTCTGTAGGGTCGCCACCTTTATGTATTGGTGTAACCCTTGCTCTCTTGAGTAGTGTTGGGAAAGTGCTAGTTTCTAGTGACTTGTTAAAAAGTAATGTAATAGCATGCGAAAGGACATGGGCCGCTTGCTTGTACAATAATGGTGGGACATGAGACAGATTCCCCGAGTTATTTTTAAGTGACTTTATGATTGCGGTGACTTCCGTGGGCTCAGTTGGTACAAGATAGAAGGAATTTGGGAAATTCCCATCTAGGTAGTCCCTGGCACGGGCATTGGTACGTGGGATTTTACTGGCGAGATTAGATCCTATGTTTGAGAAAAAGTCGTTTATCTTGTTAGCTGTATCAGCGGGATGCAGTGGTGTTTCATGAGGTTTAGTTAGAACAATATTCTTGTTTTTTTTTCAGTTTGTGGGTCCCCAGAATCTCGGAAAGTGTTTTCCAGGTCTTTTTTATATCTCTTGTGTCAGTGAATCTGCTGGAGTAGTACAGTTGTTTGGCTTTCTTTATTAATTTGGTGAGAACTGTTGAATATTGTTTAAGAATATCTTTGTGTATTAAGCCCTGTCTATATTGCTTTTCATATTGGTGTTTCTTATCAATGGATTTCAGAATGCTGCTGGTTAGCCATGGGCAACCAAGCCTTTTATTCGTGATCTGTTTCAATTTTATAGGACAATGTTTGTTGTATAGTCTAAGTATTTTGTTAAGAAAAATGTCTGTCCAATCATCAATACCATTGGCATTGGAAAATTCTGTAGGCCAGTCAACAGTCTCTAGGTCTGCTGTGAAATTCCTTATTGAGGCCTCGTCATGGAGTTTAAATGAAACTTTGTTGTATTTGAGTGGTGGCTTACTAATGTTTGTTAAGAGGAAGGTTGAGTAGTGGTTGTCAGTGGAACGCCTTCCATCTGAACAAAAAACTAATGGAAAAATAAATAAAGAAACGACTAGGAAAAATAAGAATAATGACTTTTGAGGATTTTACTTAAAATTTAAATATAATAAAAAAATGGCCTTTGGTTCTTGTAGTTGGGCAGGAGTAGGTAAGGCCCTGGACAGATCTTCTGATATTAAAGATGTAGGTTATCCTGGGCGGATAGTGATAGTCCGATGTTTTGTGATCTCCTCTACCACTTGGTTGGAGCACCACAAGTAGAATAAATAAGGGCCGGTAGTAGTCTAATAATTGTTAATAAGTCCCATTAACAAATGTCTTGCTCCTTTATCTGGTGTCTATCCTGGATGACAACGCCAGGAACAGAGCTGGTAATAAGAAAAAATAAACTGGTTACCAATGGTCATGATAATATAACATTTAAGAATGGAAAAGAGTGATAAATGCCAAAATCATTACTGGTAACCAGCAAACAAAAGAAAGGAATAAACAGTAATACTCCTGGTAGATCACCCTACCTGATTAGGAGAAGAGTGGAGGTGAAGTGATTCTCCAAACTTCAACCCACACCAGGTAAGGTCAATACTACCAGGAGTAGAAATTGAAACAAATCAGACACCAAGAACTAGTTTCGCCCCAGCCCGCCAGAGGGGGGGGGGGTGCGCGACGTAACTCGCTAATGGTTCCTGGTTGCCTGAACAACCTTAACCCCACTCACGCCTACTTTTCCCTCACAGTGCTCAGTAGTGCCGTCTGTGATTATCCCTGATTTAAGGGGGGCTAGTATATTGGTCCACATGTGGTCTATTATGGTTGCACTTGTCTCAGTCAGCCTGGTTGGTTTAGTTATTGTTGGTATGAGAAGTGTGTTGTTCATATTGTTGATGAAATCAGTTACAGTCTGATCATCTGGTAGGCCAAGGTTGATACTGAAATCTCCAGCTAAGAGAAGGTGGTGCTTGTTCATTTGTCTGTTTGTTATTAGTGACTTTAGATTCTCACTGAAGTTTGGGATGTTTGTGTGGGTATCTGGTATATGGCACCGATTGTTATAGGTGCCTTGAGGTTTTTTACAGTAAAATTAGCAAAAATGTATTCCCCATATTCATCACTAAAGCAATTAGTGCTAATATAAGATAGTTGGTTAGAGTAATAGATTGCAGTACCACCCCCAACTTGGTATGGTCTGCAGTTGTGGATTGCTGTGTATCCTGGTAGTGGGTAGATATCAATTGTGTCCTGCTTAAGCCAGGTCTCAGTAAGAATAATGCAGGAGAAGGGTGTCTTTAGTGACTCCAGGAGTGCCAGGTCATCATAGTGTTTGCTTAAGGACCTGATGTTGTAGTTAAGAACTGACAGACTTTGAGCAGTGTTCAGGATAGTGCTGGCTTGTGATGCTGTGTAACAAAGGCAGTTACTTTCCAATAAGTTTTGACTGTGTTAGATTATGGAGGTTTAGATCAGGGTCAATGTGATCGTTCATCTTTTAGGTTAAACAGTGGTTGTTTATATCCTGTATTATGTGGTGAGTTCTAATACTGATTTCTGTAGTGGTGGGAGGTTTGGATAAGTATATCGCTAAAGCACTTTGGTCATATAGAGTATAGTCACTAATAAACATAATGAAATTGATATTGTCTATGTGTTGTGCTACAATGAGCTAAAGTACAACTAGGTATAAACTAATACTATATAAAAAAAAAAATTACAAGTGGCACCAGACTCACTCTTGTAATTGCACTAAGGTCTAATATAATGAATTTAGTGTTGTCTATGTATTGAGCTAGAATGAGCCTATCACAACTGATCTAATATGACATAAACAATATAAATAACATATAAACATGTTAAATACTCCAGAATTAATAATATTGGGCACAATACTGAGCAGTTCAACGGAGGTGCAAAGAGGATATGGGATACAAGTACCATTCTCCTATCCCTGTCTTCGGGGGCTTATATTAGAGAAAATGGACTATAGCACAGGGCTGTGATATACACTCATACTGCACCATAAAACTGAAACAATAAAGCTATTTTCTCTACATAGATTATAACACATAGCAGCATATGTGTAGAGAACCTAGGATAACCCAAAAAAGTCAGACAAAGTGGCTTATTTCTAGTACCTGGCTTGGGCTAGCCATATATGATTTTTGGTAAATATTCAATTCCCAGCCAAGGTAGAAACACTGGGAGTGTTTCTTTACACCTGTTGTCTATGTTCACCCATCAGTAAATGGGTACCTGGGTGTTAGTAAACTGGTGTGGGTCTTTTCCTGGGACACTGACCTAATTTGCCTGAAATGCTTAGCATAACAAGGGATTTTCTATACAGTAGTATGTCACTGATGTCAGCTAGGCCTATATACCATGTACATGTCCATGTAGGCCAGACTTGAGTCCTGGAGATGGGAAGTACAGTGTCTACACTCTGAAGGAGGGGTGTTAATGTTGCAGTTTTATAACTGTAGCGTAAAGCACCCCTCTGGCAAGACAGTGATGGAGTGATTGATGATGAAAGTTTTTCTTTTTCGGGCCACCCTGCCTTGGTGGGAATCAGCCAATGTGTTAATAAAAATAAAAGTATTATTACTGTTGTTATAATTATTATTTTTTTCTCTCAGTTGTTTGTTGGGCTATCTCAATGAAACTTGGGCAAATGTATGATGGAAAGATGTTTCTTAACGTACACCAAAAATGAAAGAAATCAGACCATAAATAACGGAGTTCACTTCTCAGCCATTAACCGCCTCTTTGCGGTATATTTTCGTATGTTTTTCTTGGTCTCATTTGATAGATATGAGCTTGATTGTTTTCATGACGAAAAGTACCTTGAAACTGAGCTCAAAGTAACGGCAATGTTCGATTCTTTAGCGATGCTCAAGAGTAAACAAATGACGTCACTGTCTAATATGTGTGCACCTGCCAGTCCAAATTCCAATATGCAGTCAAGAATGGGTTGACATTATTTATACAATTATTACAATGCAGTACTCTGCATAACAGTAAATCTTCTATTTTTTCTGTGAAAAAAATTCCAAATGGTAAGCAAGAGTAATATAAAAGGGGCCTGGAGCCATGACTAATGAACAGAGAAAATGTTATTTTAGTGCCAGGAATGTCTGCATTGTTTATTCTGCACCCTACTTTGAAATTGGCATCTGTTGAAATTTGTGTGAAACTTGCCAAATTGCCAATTTCTGACCACTTTATTGGGTAGATGAAATAGGTGAATGGGCGGTTTCTTGTACTCAGTTGACAGAATAGAAGTAAGTAAATACGTATGTAAGTTTATTCAGGTATACACATATACAATTACATAGACTATCATACATAGCAGCATATGTATAGAGAACCTAGGATCACCCAAAAAAGCAAATTGCTTCATAATTGAAATGTTCAAATTTCATTGTTTAACATACTCATTTGTACTTCATGTTGTAAATTGTTTACTGTAATTTTTACCACTGAATCTATCATTGCTTAGTTAATCTTAAGCTAATTTTAAGCCTGCCCATAATGCCCTGCATACAAGGGGCTTTTGGCAAGTACACCCAACTACTGTAATTCTTTATACAACTATGTATCATGTCCAAATAAAAAATTATTATTATTTTTATTATTATTATTATTATTATTATTATTATTATTATTATTATTATTATATATGATTTTTGGTAAATATTTTTTTTTTCTCAGTTGTTTGTTGGGCTATCTTATTGAAACTTGGACAATGTATGATGGAAAGATGCTTCTTAATGTACACCAAAAATGAAAAAAAAAAAAAAGATATAAATAAGGGAGCTCACTTCTTAGCCATTAGCTGCATCTTTGGGGTATATTTTTGTATGGTTTTAACCCTTTCAGGGTTTCGGTCGTACTAGTATGGCTTATGCCCCAGGGTTTTTGACGCACTAGTACGCCTAAATTCTAGCGCCCTCAAATCTAGTGAGAGAAAGCTGGTAGGCCTACATATGAAAGAATGGGTCTATGTGGTCAGTGTGCGCAGTATAAAAAAAATCCTACAGCACACAGTGCGTAATGAGAAAAAAAAAAAACTTTGACTGTGTTTTTGGTTTAAAACAGCGACTTTGAACTGTATTTTCTTATGGTATTTATGGTTGTATTCTAGTTTTCCTGGTCTCATTTTATAGAATGGAAGATATATTACAGAAATTGAGATGATTTTGACTTGTTTTACAATGAAAAGTACCTTGAAATTGAGCTCAAAGTAGCAGAAATGTTCGATTTTTTCCAAAATTCAAAAGTAAACAAATCATGCCAAGCGTCCAATACACGTCAACTGGTGAGTCTAATATTCTTTCACAAGTGCGCTGATATTATTTATACCATTTCTACACTAATGCAGTAGTCTGCATAACAGTAAATCTTCTATTTTTTGTGAGAATAAAAATTCAAAGTGGAAAGCAAAAGAAATATAAGAGGGCCTGGGGATGTGACTAACGAACAGAGAACTTGTTATTTTAGTGCCAGGAATGTATTTCTTGTTTATTCTGGACCCTATTTGGAAATTGGCATCTTTTGAAATTTGTGTGAAATTGGCAAAATTGCTAAATTCTGATCACTTTATTGGATAGTTGAAATCGGTAAATGGGTGGTTTCTTGTACTCATTAGATAGAAAAAATGGAGTTCTAGCAAAATAGTTACGATTTTTGTCGACTAGTACACTGGTATTGGCTGAAAATAGGGCTCAAACTGGGCAAAAATAGTCGATGTGTAAACATTGTCGAGACCGCTAACTTCACGAGAGCATAATTCCGTAAGTTTTCCATCAAATTTCATACTTTTGTTGTCATTATGATCAGGAAAAGACTCTCTATCTTTTCATAAGAAAAAATAATTTTTTTTTTTAAATTTGGGGACCCTGAGAACAAGTCTCAGAGAGGGCCTGGGGACCCTGAAAGGGTTAATGGCTGTATTCTCATTTTTTTGGTCTCATTTGATAGAATGGAAGATTTATTACAGAAACAGATATAATTTTGGTTGGTTTCATGATGAAAAGTACCTTGAAATTGAGCTCAAAGTGGCGTAAATGTTCAATTTTTGCCGATGTTCAATGAACTTTCTTGTACAAGTCAAGCTGGTTAATTTTATTAAGTGTATTTTAACCTAACCACTCTGTAATCCGGCAGACTCAGCAATCCAGCACAGTACAGGTCCCAACAATGCCAGATTTGTGATGGTGATCTGACATGTGGGGGTTCGTAACATAGATTGGGTAATAAACACGCACGTTGGATATTCTAGTATATTGGATGGATATGGGGAGTGCCCACGCCTGACCTGCCGTCTGTCCTAATGTCTCTAGTTGAACTGCCTTGTTGAGTGCCTGAGAGGGTGAGCAGTATTCAAAACATAATAGGTTAGCAGTAACAGTTAGTGAATAACAGTCAGTGATCCACGCAGCAGTGAATCAGTAACGGTCGGTTGAGTCATTACTACTGACACCACTGGTAACTGATACTACTGAGAGCTCGGCAAACTCACATAAGTGGCCTTATCGTTGGCGCACAGCTACAATCTCTTGACCAACTATGCGAGCCAAAAAGATGCTACAATGACCCGGTTATAAGGGTGGAAAAAAAGCCACAGGTATATGAGGCTTGGTGGTGAGTGAGTGGCGGGCAGTGGAGGTGGCGGGTGGTGGTGTGAGCAGACGGAACAACCTGACTCGTCCCATGCGCCCACTGGCACACTATCTCACCACTCATGAGAAAACCCAGGTGGCTTAAGCCACAATATGCCACAGGGATGGTGAAGAACACTCTTACCAGCATCCAACTGGTAGCACAAAGAAATATTGGAGACAATACTTCAAAGAGGAACTTATGTGCCTCACTTCTCTCTCTCA
The DNA here is from genome assembly GCF_026875155.1 of Cherax quadricarinatus. Taxonomy (NCBI): domain Eukaryota; kingdom Metazoa; phylum Arthropoda; class Malacostraca; order Decapoda; family Parastacidae; genus Cherax; species Cherax quadricarinatus. The sequence goes on from NC_069399.1 coordinate 35,553,831, forward strand.
GCTGGGTTAGGAAGCTGAGTTGTCTTGCTGGTTTAACCTTCGATAATGGCTGACTGGAAAACGTGTAACGATGCACACAGCATGAAGGAGCAAGTTGGATGACTGACGGAGGCAGGCTTAATAGTGAACCAGCACTCTCTCCCACAACCTGGCTTACTGGCTGGCTTAATTGCAAAACTTGGATCGACTCCTCGAAAGTTAATCCTTTCAGGGTCCAAGGCCCAAATCTGGAGTCACGCACCAGTGTCCAAGAATTTAAAAAAAAAAAAATTGTTATTTTTTCTTATGAAATCGTAGAGAATCTTTTTGTGAAGGTAATAAAACAAAAAGTACGAAATTTGGTGGAAAATTGACGAAATTATGCTCTCGCGAATTTTGATGTGTCAGCGATGTTTACGAATCGGCGATTTTGCCGACTTTGACTCCCATTTTAGGCCAATTACATTATTCCAATCAACCAAATTCTTAGCTATTTCACTAGTATTACTTCTATTCTATCGATTGAGCACAAAAAATCACCAAGTCAACTGTTTCAACTACAAAATAAAGTGATCGGAAATTGTTAATTTGGCCAATTTAACACAAAGTTCAAAATATTCCAATTTCAGAATAGGGTCCAGAATGAACAATGTAGGCATTCCTGGCACTAAACTAACATTTCCTCTGTTCATTAGTTATGTTTTGAGGCTTTACAAATAAATTCCATTTTGATTTTTTATTCACATAATGAATTTTTATTCACACCAAAAAATAGAAGATTTACTGTTATGCAATACTGTAATAATTGTATAAATATCATCACCATATTTGTGAATGTATATTAGACCCACCAGCTGACGTGTATTAGATGTGTGAGGTCGTTTGTTTACTCTTGAATATCGGCAAAAATTTAACATTTCCGTTACTTTGAGCTCAGTTTCAAGCCATTTCCAATGCTAAAACCAATCAAAATCATCTATATTTCTGTAATATGTCTTCCATTCTATCAAATGAGACCAAGAAATCGCAAATACAACTATAAAAAATATACGAAAAAACACTGCAAAGTTGCTGTTTTAATCGAAAAATCATGATTTCATTTTTTTTCTCTCATTATACACAGTGTGCTGCAGGATCTGTTTTATGTGGTGCACACATACCACATAGATGTATTCTCTCATATCTAGGCCCAAATGTACCACTCAGAGTTTATCAGAGTGAGCTGAGCTCATGGCATAGATCTACGGTTTGGACCCTGAACGTAAAGCCGTAGATCTACGGGACGGACCCTGAAAGGGTTAAAGCAATTAGCACACAAACTGAGCCAGGAAGCTTGAGAGACTGCCGTAACTGGCTTTGCAGGCTGGAGTGACATCGGTTGGAGGTGGCTGAGGGTAGAGATGGCGGGCTGGCCTGGGGTACCGTGGCACTCACTGACCCGGCTTATTCTTCTGATATCTGCGTAAATACTCATAAATACACAAATAGCTGGCACATAAAAGAGAGAAGCTTACGACGACGTTTCGGTCTGACTTGGACCATTTACAAAGTCACACTGTAAAATGTTACTCATAAATCCACGCCCACAACGCTGTCACCAATTAACATGTGGGGGTTCGTAACATGGATTGGGTAATAAACACTCACATTGGATGTTCTAGTACACTGGATGGAATATGTGGGAAGCGCCAACACCTGACCTGCCATCTGCCCTAACGTGTTCAATTTTTGCCGATGTTCAATGAACTTTCTTGTGTAAGTCAAGTTGGTTAATTTTATTAAGTGTATTCTAACCTAACCACTCTGTAATCCGGCAGACTCAGTAATCCAGCACAGTACAGGTCCCAATGATGCTGGATTTGTGATGGCAGATCTGTACTAGTAATTTCACCTAAGATATGCTTCTTCACCTAAGATATACACTAACTGCACGAAATGTAAGGAAAACATGAGAATTTCCCTCCACTGCTAGTTAATCCCATGTGGACTGAGCTGTTTTGATACACATACTGCCATCTCATGGTGGGAATCCAATACTCACAGTATTATTATTATCATTATAATTATTATTATTCTTTGCTAGTATGTATTCGTATAATCTGTATTCGTATAATAATTTATATTTTTATATTGTGTATATTATTACGAATATAATTATTATATTGTACACATTATTATTATTATCATTTATTAGTACATATGTATTCTTATAATAATTAATATTATTATATTCTGTATATATTACGTATGTAATTATATTATGTATATATTATGTATGTAATTATATTATATATATTATTATTATTTATTAGTACATATGTATTCTTACCATTTGGAATTTTTTATTCACACAAAAAATAGAGGATTTACTGTTATGCAGACTATTGCATTATTGTGCAGATATCCAAGAACTAGCTACAAGCAGTGTTAAAACAGGGAAGTGTTTTTGGGTATGCCCAAATGAGATAAATATGTGGACTAAAATCACAAGGGTATTAAAAGAGGATAACATCAAAGCTGCTTTCATAGAAAACCTGGAAGTTTTCTACAACAGATGGGAACATAAAAAGTCTGGGCTGAATGGTACTGCCCTTGATACTGGCCATGTAGTCAGAAACTGTAAGGCTGGAGATGAAGTCCTGGTAGTCAGTAAATGTGGGGCTGATAGTGCTGTCCTGGGAGACAGTAATGGTGAAGCTGGAGGTGCTGTCCTGGGAGACAGAAATGGTGAAGCTGGAGATGCTGTCCTGGGAGACAGTAATGGTGAAGCTGGAGATTTTGTCCAGGTAGTCGGGAATTATACGCAGGAAGGAATACATATAAATGACCTCATAGGGGACAGGAGCCATAGTAGGGAAACAAGTGTAGTCAAAGATAAGATAAAACCAATATTGCAAACTAGACATACCGCAGGAAATAGCAAACAAGAGGACTCCACTAGCAATAGTGAGGATATATTACCAAAGAACAACTGGTGGGAGCTCCATTGTTGGTGCTAGGGAGGATAGAAGAAAGACAGGGAAACATGCACCAACAGGGAATACAGTCACAGAAACCCAAGGCAAACGGAAACCAAGCCTGTGCACATACTATGCACTTGGTATCTGCTGGCATGGGAAATCTGGAAAAACAGATGGGACGTGCAACTATGACCACCCTAGAAAATGCCATGCCCATATGACAACAGGAAAATGCAAACTCCCTTCCTGTAAGCTTTTTCACCCTGAACTGTGTACCTCTTCAGTACAGGAAAGACTGTGCAAATAACTTAAATTGCCAGGCATACCATCTAAAGGGGACAAAAAGATACAAAACATCCAGGCCATGGGAAAAACCTGGGTAGCCACAGCCACTCAAGAGGGAGAGGTTTTTTAGTGCCAGGAAGGAAAAAAAACTGGCAGGAAATGGCAGAAATCGTACACCAAATCCAGTCATTCCTGGAGTGGAACCACAGTCGATGGCCTCCACTCCAAACCAACAGATACAGATACTAATGCCGGAAAAAAAATCCCCCCCCCAGTACCAACAATACCACCAGTCTGATAACATTCTTCTTTACAAATATACAGGGTCTAAAGCCAGCAACAAACAACAAAATACCTTTCATCCGTGGACTGCTTGCAGAGGCAAAGGCAATGTTCGCGGCTTTTCACTGAGACCCACATAAAGGATCACTTGGACAACGAAATATGGATCCCAGGTTACAACCTATACAGATGTGAGAGAGTGACCAGGCAAAAGGGAGGGGGTTGGCCTGTACATTGCGGAGTCACTTGTTTGCACAGAACTGCTTAATGCCTCAAATGATGTAGTGGAAGTTTTAGCAGTAAAGGTCGAGAACCAAAACCTAGTCATTGTGTGGTAGTCTACAAGCCTCCGGATGCAACATCCCAGCAATTCCAGGAACAGCTGTTAAAAATTGACCACTGTCTGGAAAATCTTCCAGCTCCTGCACCCAACATCTTGCTCCTGGGGGATTTCAACTTAAGGCACCTAAAATGGAGGAATATAGCAAATAATATCGTTGCAGTAATAACACCAGGAGGCAGCTCTGATGAAAACTCACACTCACACGAGCTTTTAAATCTCTGCACAAAATTCAATTTAAACCAGCAAATAATAGAGCCTACTAGACTGGAGAATACACTAGACCTCATCTTCACTAACAATGATGATCTGATAAGAAATGTCACCATATCAAAAACAATATACTCAGATCACAACATAATTGAGGTTCAGACATGCATGCGTGGAGCCCCAACCGACATAATGAGACTAGTCACGAGGGAGCATTCACCAAATTCAACTTCAATAACAAAAACATAAAGTGGGACCAAGTAAACCAAGTCCTAACCGATATAAGCTGGGAAGATATACTAAGCAACACAGACCCCAACTTATGCCTAGAACAGATTAACTCGGTGGCACTCGATGTATGCACAAGGCTTATTCCTCTAAGAAAAAGGAGGAGTAGATGTAAAATAGAAAGAGACAGGCGCTCCCTTTACAGGCGACGGAAAAGAATAACAGAGCGGCTAAAAGAGGTCAATATATCTGAAATGCGTAGGGAGACACTGGTCAGAGAAATAGAAAGCATCGAACTTAAGCTAAAAGAAACCTTTAGGAGTCAGGAATGCGGGAAGAACTAAAAGCCATAAATGAAATCGAAAGAAACTCAAAGTATTTCTTCTCCTATGCTAAATCAAAATCGAGAACAACGTCCGGTATTGGGCCCCTACTTAAACAAGATGGGTCCTACACAGATGACAGCAAGGAAATGAGTGAGCTACTCAAGTCCCAATATGACTCAGTTTTTAGCAAGCCGCTAACCAGACTGAGAGTCGAAGATCAAAATGAATTTTTTATGAGAGAGCCACAAAATTTGATTAACACAAGCCTATCCGATGTTATCCTGATGCCAAATGACTTCGAACAGGCGATAAATGACATGCCTATGCACTCTGCCCCAGGGCCAGACTCATGGAACTCTGTGTTCATCAAGAACTGCAAAAAGCCCCTATCACGAGCCTTTTCCATCCTATGGAGAGGGAGCATGGACACGGGGGTCGTCCCACAGTTACTAAAAACAACAGACATAGCCCACTCCACAAAGGGGGCCCCGAAACAAAAAAGTGCCGAAAAAATCCCAATTAAAATTTTAAAGGGTCCTAAAAAAAAACCCCCCTTAAAACCCCCAGTTTCCAAAAAGGGCCGGGAAAATCCCCCTCCCTTTTCATAAACCCCCAAAGGGTTTAAAACAAAAAAAAAAAAAAATTTATTGACTTTTAAAAAAGCAATGTCCGGCTAAAGGCCACAAAGCTTTTAAAGGAATAAAGGAAAACGGTAATTTTTAATTTTCCCCCCGGGGGAAAAAAGGGGGGTGCGCAACGAGAAATCCGGGCCCCAAAAAAAACCTGGAAAAAATTTTCCCCAAAAGGCCGTAACCCCCCTTCTTGTTTACCTCAATTTCCCCAAAAGGGAAAACCCAGCAAACCGGCCCGCAACAAGAGGCTCCACTAGCAATAGTGAGGATATATTACCAAAAACAACTGGTGGGAGCTCCATTGTTGGTGCTAGGGAGGATAGAAGAAAGACAGGGAAACATGCACCAACAGGGAATACAGTCACAGAAACCCAAGGCAAACGGAAACCAAGCCTGTGCACATACTATGCACTTGGTATCTGCTGGCATGGGAAATCTGGAAAAACAGATGGGACATGCAACTATGACCACCCTAGAAAATGCCATGCCCATATGACAACAGGAAAATGCAAACTCCCTTCCTGTAAGCTTTTTCACCCTGAACTGTGTACCTCTTCAGTACAGGAAAGACTGTGCTATAACTTAAATTGCCAGGCATACCATCTAAAGGGGACAAAAAGATACAAAACATCCAGGCCATGGGAAAACCTGGGTAGCCACAGCCACTCAAGGGGGAGAGGTTTTTTAGTGCCAGGAAGGAAAAAAAACTGGCAGGAAATGGCAGAAATCGTACACCAAATCCAGTCATTCCTGGAGTGGAACCACAGTCGATGGCCTCCACTCCAAACCAACAGATACAGATACTAATGCCGGAAAAAAAATCCCCCCCCCAGTACCAACAATACCACCAGTCTGATAACATTCTTCTTTACAAATATACAGGGTCTAAAGCCAGCAACAAAACAACAAAATACCTTTCATCCGTGGACTGCTTGCAGAGGCAAAGGCAATGTTCGCGGCTTTCACTGAGACCCACATAAAGGATCACTTGGACAACGAAATATGGATCCCAGGTTACAACCTATACAGATGTGACAGAGTGAACAGGCAAAGGGAGGGGGTTGGCCTGTACATTGCGGAGTCACTTGTTTGCACAGAACTGCTTAATGCCTCAAATGATGTAGTGGAAGTTTTAGCAGTAAAGGTCGAGAACCAAAACCTAGTCATTGTGGTAGTCTACAAGCCTCCGGATGCAACATCCCAGCAATTCCAGGAACAGCTGTTAAAAATTGACCACTGTCTGGAAAATCTTCCAGCTCCTGCACCCAACATCTTGCTCCTGGGGGATTTCAACTTAAGGCACCTAAAATGGAGGAATATAGCAAATAATATCGTTGCAGTAATAACACCAGGAGGCAGCTCTGATGAAAACTCACACTCACACGAGCTTTTAAATCTCTGCACAAAATTCAATTTAAACCAGCAAATAATAGAGCCTACTAGACTGGAGAATACACTAGACCTCATCTTTACTAACAATGATGATCTGATAAGAAATGTCACCATATCAAAAACAATATACTCAGATCACAACATAATTGAGGTTCAGACATGCATGCGTGGAGCCCCAGACCGACATAATGAGATAGTCACGAGAGGAGCATTCACCAAATTCAAACTTCAATAAAAAAACATAAAGTGGGACCAAGTAAACCAAGTCCTAACCGATATAAGCTGGGAAGATATACTAAGCAACACAGACCCCAACTTATGCCTAGAACAGATTAACTCGGTGGCACTCGATGTATGCACAAGGCTTATTCCTCTAAAAAAAAGGAGGAGTAGATGTAAAATAGAAAGAGACAGGCGCTCCCTTTACAGGCGACGGAAAAGAATAACAGAGCAGCTAAAAGAGGTCAATATATCTGAAATGCGTAGGGAGACACTGGTCAGAGAAATAGCAAGCATCGAACTTAAGCTAAAAGAATCCTTTAGGAGTCGGGAAATCGCGGGAAGAACTAAAAGCCATAAATGAAATCGAAAGAAACTCAAAGTATTTCTTCTCCTATGCTAAATCAAAATCGAGAACAACGTCCGGTTTATTGGGCCCCTACTTAAACAAGATGGGTCCTACACAGATGACAGCAAGGAAATGAGTGAGCTACTCAAGTCCCAATATGACTCAGTTTTTAGCAAGCCGCTAACCAGACTGAGAGTCGAAGATCAAAATGAATTTTTTATGAGAGAGCCACAAAATTTGATTAACACAAGCCTATCCGATGTTATCCTGATGCCCAAAAGACTTCGAACAGGCGATAAATGACATGCCTATGCACTCTGCCCCAGGGCCAGACTCATGGAACTCTGTGTTCATCAAGAACTGCAAAAAGCCCCTATCACGAGCCTTTTCCTTCCCATGGAGAGGGAGCATGGACACGGGGGTCGTCCCACAGTTACTAAAAACAACAGACATAGCCCCACTCCACAAAGGGGGCAGTAAAGCAACAGCAAAGAACTACAGACCAATAGCACTAACATCCCATATCATAAAAATCTTTGAAAGGGTCCTAAGAAGCAAGATCACCACCCATCTAGAAACCCATCAGTTACACAACCCAGGGCAACATGGGTTTAGAACAGGTCGCTCCTGTCTGTCTCAACTATTGGATCACTACGACAAGGTCCTAAATGCACTAGAAGACAAAAAAAATGCAGATGTAATATATACAGACTTTGCAAAAGCCTTCGACAAGTGTGACCATGGCGTAATAGCGCACAAAATGCGTGCTAAAGGAATAACAGGAAAAGTCGGTCGATGGATCTATAATTTCCTCACTAACAGAACACAGAGAGTAGTCGTCAACAGAGTAAAGTCCGAGGCAGCTACGGTGAAAAGCTCTGTTCCACAAGGCACAGTACTCGCTCCCATCTTGTTCCTCATCCTCATATCCGACATAGGCAAGGATGTCAGCCAGAGCACCGTGTCTTCCTTTGCAGATGACACCCGAATCTGCATGACAGTCTCTTCCATTGCAGACACTGCAAGGCTCCAGGCGGACATCAACCAAATCTTTCAGTGGGCTGCAGAAAACAATATGAAGTTCAACGATGAGAAATTTTAATTACTCAGATTTGGTAAACATGAGAAAATTAAATCTTCATCAGAGTACAAAACAAATTCTGGCCACAAAATAGAGCGAAACACCAACGTCAAAGACCTGGGAGTGATCATGTCGGAGGATCTCACCTTCAAGAACCATAACATTGTATCAATCGCATCTGCTAGAAAAATGACAGGATGGATAATGAGAACCTTCAAAACTAGGGAGGCCAAGCCCATGATGACACTCTTCAGGTCACTTGTTCTATCTAGGCTGGAATATTACTGCACACTAACAGCACCTTTCAAAGCAGGTGAAATTGCCGACCTAGAAAATGTACAGAGAACTTTCACGGCGCGCATAACGGAGATAAAACACCTAAATTACTGGGAGCACTTGAGGTTCCTAAACCTGTATTCCCTGGAATGCAGGAGGGAGAGATACATGATTATATACACCTGGAAAATCCTAGAGGGACTGGTACCGAACTTGCACACGAAAATCACTCACTACGAAAGCAAAAGACTTGGCAGACGATGCACCATCCCCCCAATGAAAAGCAGGGGCGTCACTAGCACGTTAAGAGACCATACAATAAGTGTCAGGGGCCCGAGACTGTTCAACTGCCTCCCAGCACACATAAGGGGGATTACCAACAGACCCCTGGCAGTCTTCAAGCTGGCACTGGACAAGCACCTAAAGTCAGTTCCTGATCAGCCGGGCTGTAGCTCGTACGTTGGTTTGCGTGCAGCCAGCAGCAACAGCCTGGTTGATCAGGTTCTGATCCACCAGGAGGCCTGGTCACAGACTGGGCCGCGGGGGCGCTGACCCCCGGAACTCTCTCCAGGTAAACTCCAGGTCCAGGTAAGTCAACTCATTCGTGATTGCGTATTGGAAATACCACTTGGACAGGTATTGTTTACTTTTGAACATCGGCAAAGGTCGGGCATTTCTGCTACTTGGAGCTCAATTTCAATGTACATTTCTTTGTGAAACCAATCAAAATCATATCTATTTCTGTAATATATCTTCCATTCTATCAAATGAGACCAAAAAATGAGAATACAACCATACAACTAAATAAATACTGAACAATTGTATCTCATAAATGTTTAACCTGTGACCCAATCAAACTGTTATTTTTAATTACATTACCTAACAGAATACTCCATTCTACTGAATGCTCAGCAACACAGTAAATGACCATATGACCTGTCTTTGTAATACTCATTTGTGCTTAATTGTTATCTGTTTACAATAATGTTTACCACTGAATATATCATTGCTTAGTTAATCTTCAGTTAATTTTAAGCCTGCCCATAATGCTCTGCATACAAGGGGCTTTGGCATGTTACACTTAACCACTGTACTTTTTTTGTACTTCAATGTATCATGTTCAAATTAATAAATAAATAAATAAAAATCATACGAAAATATACATTTAAGGGACGGCTAATGGTTGAGAAGTGAACTCCGTTATTTATGGTCCAATTTCTTTCAATTGTGGTGTACATTAACCCTTAAACTGTCCACACGTAGATCTACGTTCATGTGCGGGTGGCTCCGAATGTAGATCGTTTTATTTTTCCATTCCTTCAAATTTGGCGCAATAGGTCTGATTCGCCTAGACATGAAAGAATGGGTCTGTGCACTCAGTGTGCGCACTATGAAAAAATCGGAGACCACTTAGTACCTTGTGGGAGCATTAGTTCAATTGAGCGCCAACTAGAGTAAATAGCGAGGCAAACACCAGTGATTCACTGATGTCATGTCATATTAATACTCACATTTTAAGAGGAAAGTAAAAATAGGTTAGATAAATGCATGAGTGAGTGTGAGTGGGTGCGAGTTGAACCTGACTAGCTTGTGCTACTAGGTCAGATGTCGTGCTCCTTCTTTCAATGGATGTAACCTGACTAGGTGGGTCACTGGTCTAACCCAAGGGGTTAAATGGACCTGCCTTGCATGGGCCAGTAGGCCTGCTGCAGTGTTCCTTCTTTCTTATGTTCTTATGTTTTTTATCCCATTTGAGAAACTGCACCCAAACAAATTCTGTGACTGTCCTTTATATTAAGATGCAACCAACTAAATTTTCCTTAATGTACACAGCACCTCAGCCCCTTTTCCTGTTGAGTCAGTGTTGAGTCAGTGTTGAGTCAGTGTTGAGTCAGTGTTGAGTCAGTGTTGAGTCAGTGTTGAGTCATGTATGTGGCATTCTGCAAGCATGTCCTTATTTTTCAGATTGAACCAGGCTTCAGTTACTGGAAGTAAGTTTTTATTCAGGTACAGGTACACTTAAATACAGTTACATAGATTATCATATATAGCAGCATACATCTAGATTACCCAGGATAACCCAAAAATAAAGGTCAGAGTGACTTATTTCCATTGCATTATCTTTGTTCTTTTGCACATGCAATTATTCCTAGTTTGTCGAGTTTATTTCTTGCAGTTGTATTAAACACTAGCAAAATAAAGCATTACATTGGTATGAAGAATTGAGAGATTAGAACCGAGTCTTATTTTAGAAGATAAAGACCAATAGACTAGAGTCTGAGTGAGAGGCAGAAATATGTAGTATTTATCGTCTGTTTTATTTCCTCAATGCGAGTTCGCATATTCAAGAAGCACATTTAAATTACATTCTTAACAAATAACGTCCATTGGAGGAATCATTGAGTGGAATATAAGAGAGAGATGAGTGGAAGAAGAGCAATTGGTTGAGTCTCACCTTGGTAATTAGTGGAGTGACTGACCTGTTCCTCAGCAGCCAGATGTAATGTTTCTGGCTCCACCACGGTGCTGGAGGTGCCGGAGCCTGCAGGAGGTATGGAGGTAGCCATGAGTGTCAGCAGTGGTAGGTAGGGAGAGCTATATAACACTAACTAACTCACTAACTCCTCCTGCTAACACACTTCTCAAGGTAAACAAAACTCAGCTGATCATCAACATCGTTTTCTCTCATTCACAAAACCAGGTCAATATTATTACTGTTATTATATTATCTTCACACCAGTCTTATCTCTCCTTCTTATATTCCATTAAAAATATCGAGTGTTTTTTTGTTGAGGAAGGGAAGATAAGTATTGTTGGTGTAGTCATTATTGGTTGATGTTATTTCAGCAGTGAACGAGACAAAAATGGAGTGTTTTGTGAGTGAAGGAAGAGCACAGCTGTGTCTTGCTAGTATGTCAAGCTTCTCCTCATAATATTGTCTATATACTGTTATAATAAGTGAAGTAGAAGGCAGATATTGTTGTTGTCAGTAGTGTTACAACAGTAGTCCACAACAGTCACTTCAACACGTCATCTCAACATCACTTCTATCTTTCATGTTTACATTCACTGTGACATTTAACAATCATCCAGCTCAGGGAGGGTATTAAAAGTCACCTCGGATAATACAGCACCTTTATAGTAGGTCAGCTGGTCCATATTAGGCAGGTCTTATCTTTTCCTGCTTACGCCCACTCCTGCTAACTTGCAATTATAATTTATGATTCATGTTAAGCGCTAAACCCTTGTGTGTATGCAGCCAAGTCTGATAGTGTCTGTTTTACCTATTATGATCTGGTAGAGTGGTTCCCAAACATTATGATCTGGTAGAGTGGTTCCCAAACATTATGATCTGGTAGAGTGGTTCCCAAACATTATGATCTGGTAGAGTGGTTCCCAAACATTATGATCTGGTAGAGTGGTTCCCAAACATTATGATCTGGTAGAGTGGTTCCCAAATATTATGATCTGGTAGAGTGGTTCCCAAATATGATCTGGTAGAGTGGTTCCCAAACATTATGATCTGGTAGAGTGGTTCCCAGACATTATGATCTGGTAGAGTGGTTCCCAGACATTATGATCTGGTAGAGTGGTTCCCAAATATGATCTGGTAGAGTGGTTCCCAAATGATTGGTAGATGGTTCCAATATTTATCTGGTAGAGTGGTTCCCAAACATATGATCTGGTAGAGTGGTTCCCGACTTATGATCGGTAGAGTGGTTCCCAAAATTATGATCTGGTAGAGTGGTTCCCAAAATAGATCGGGAGTGTTCCAAACATTTTGATCTGGTAGAGTGGTTCCCAAACATTATGATCTGGTAGAGTGGTTCCCAAACATTATGATCTGGTAGAGTGGTTCCCAAACATTATGATCTGGTAGAGTGGTTCCCAAACATTATGATCTGGTAGAGTGGTTCCCAAATATTATGATCTGGTAGAGTGGTTCCCAAATATGATCTGGTAGAGTGGTTCCCAAACATTATGATCTGGTAGAGTGGTTCCCAGACATTATGATCTGGTAGAGTGGTTCCCAGACATTATGATCTGGTAGAGTGGTTCCCAAATATGATCTGGTAGAGTGGTTCCCAAATATTATGATCTGGTAGAGTGGTTCCCAAATATGATCTGGTAGAGTGGTTCCCAAACATTATGATCTGGTAGAGTGGTTCCCAAACATTATGATCTGGTAGAGTGGTTCCCAGACATTATGATCTGGTAGAGTGGTTCCCAAACATTATGATCTGGTAGAGTGGTTCCCAGACATGATCTGGTAGAGTGGTTCCCAAACATTATGATCTGGTAGAGTGGTTCCCAGACATTATGATCTGGTAGAGTGGTTCCCAAATATTATGATCTGGTAGTGTGGTTCCCAGACATTATGATCTGGTAGAGTGGTTCCCAAATATTATGATCTGGTAGAGTGGTTCCCAAACATTATGATCTGGTAGAGTGGTTCCCAAACATTATGATCTGGTAGAGTGGTTCCCAGACATGATCTGGTAGAGTGGTTCCCAAACATTATGATCTGGTAGAGTGGTTCCCAAACATTATGATCTGGTAGAGTGGTTCCCAGACATGATCTGGTAGAGTGGTTCCCAAACATTATGATCTGGTAGAGTGGTTCCCAGACATGATCTGGTAGAGTGGTTCCCAAATATTATGATCCGGTAGAGTGGTTCCCAAACATTATGATCTGGTAGAGTGGTTCCCAAACATTATGATCTGGTAGAGTGGTTCCCAAACATGATCTGGTAGTGGTTCCCAAACATTATGATCTGGTAGAGTGGTTCCCAAACATTATGATCTGGTAGAGTGGTTCCCAAACATTATGATCTGGTAGAGTGGTTCCCAAACATTATGATCTGGTAGAGTGGTTCCCAAATATTATGATCTGGTAGAGTGGTTCCCAAACATTATGATCTGGTAGAGTGGTTCCCAGACATTATGATCTGGTAGAGTGGTTCCCAAACATGATCTGGTAGTGGTTCCCAAACATTATGATCTGGTAGAGTGGTTCCCAAACATTATGATCTGGTAGAGTGGTTCCCAAACATTATGATCTGGTAGAGTGGTTCCCAGACATTATGATCTGGTAGAGTGGTTCTCAAATATTATGATCTGGTAGAGTGGTTCCCAAATATTATGATCTGGTAGAGTGGTTCCCAAAAAATTATGATCTGGTAGGTGGTGTCCCAACATTATGATCTGGTAGAGTGGTTCCCAAATATTATGATCCGGTAGAGTGGTTCCCAAACATTATGATCTGGTAGAGTGGTTCCCAAACATTATGATCTGGTAGAATGGTTCCCAGACATGATCTGGTAGAGTGGTTCCCAAACATTATGATCTGGTAGAGTGGTTCCCAAACATTATGATCTGGTAGAGTGGTTCCCAAACATTATGATCTGGTAGAGTGGTTCCCAAATATGATCTGGTAGAGTGGTTCCCAGACATTATGATCTGGTAGAGTGGTTCCCAGACATTATGATCTGGTAGAGTGGTTCCCAAATATTATGATCTGGTAGAGTGGTTCCCAAATATTATGATCTGGTAGAGTGGTTCCCAAACATTTCTAGACCAAAGACTTCCAAACCATGACTCCATGCAGCCCATCACCTGTTATAATGCACCTTGTAATGGTGGCCTCAACAGTGACCTCCATAACATATTAGTAATACCCTTTGATGCACACATATCAGGTGGATTAATAGTGAACAATGTAGTAAAAACAGCAAATGCGAAATTAGACCTAAAAGGATCCAAAATCAAGAACTCCCTACCTGATAACTTCAGAGCCTCTTATCTGCCAGCTGCTTCAAAACCATTGTAAAAATATCACCTTTCCCTCATGTGAGCGTTATAACAATAATAGTGAACAATTCTTTCAACCTTAAATATATATAAAACTATGTATTATTCTCATATACTTGCATTCAAAATCTAGCATTAAAGAGATAGTCTGCCTGTTTGTTTGTTTGCCATTAAGTAATACCATTGTAATTATGTACCTACTCTTGATTCTCAAATTCAGCATATCTCATTTCCTCTGATTTAGTTTTGCTATTTTTCAGATGAAATTTATTTTTAGAAATTAGAACATGAAACTGTTAATATCGCTAGTCACTGCTTCCAGAATTCGAGTGCTTCAATTGACTGTCGTCTAATGTAAAAAAAAAAAAAAATGTATCTATGAACTTAATAGACTATAACCCAAATAGTTTTTCTTGTGTACAGTGATATAGTTACCTACTTACATGCACATTCATTATACAGTGGTACCTTGACTTAGGAGTTTAATTCGTTCCATGACCGAGCTCGCAACTCAATTTGCTCATACAGGTCTCCCTCCACATTTCCGAGGGTTAAGAAATCAAGAACCTTGCGAATGTTAAAAAATCTCGAATGTTTGGTGCACAAATATACTGTAGGGAAATATAATACTAATAGCATTTACTTAGCCTAACAATACTGCTTCCTTAACCTATTGAACCATGAACAATCATAAAACAGGATTGTAGATGAATGGTTTAAAGAACCGACATGTTGTTAAATTAGACACGTGTGCAACTCTTGGGTATCTTTATTGAGGGACTGATTACCTCATTCTCCTCCTGTTCTTCAAGTTTCTCCTATGTATGGACTGATGAAGCCACTGTGTGGCAAAACGTTTCCTCAATAAAGATACCCAAGAGTTGCACATGTGTCTAATTTAACAATCATAAAACACATGAAAACATCGTAAAATATTGTACTAGTGCCATCCCTTTGGTAAAGAAGGTGAGAAAAACTATAGAATTCAAGAAAGAACTGGTAGCAGAGTAACGAAGTGGAGGAGGAAGAGAGAGGGGAGAATGTGCCTTCTTCAGTGATTCAGTGGCACGAGTCAATAAAGGCCAGCGATTAAGTGTAGCATTAACAGTGCAGCAAGTAAATTTTTAGTTTAATATGTTTATTATGCACCCCATACCCATCCTGTGGGCAGTAGTCAAAAGATTACAGAGGTACATAATTGGTCCAGGGACTGGACTCCAAAGTTTTGATAGCTGAACAAGTTACAAAGGTAATGAACTAGATCTGGTCATAATCATGACCAAGTTACAAAGGTAATGAGCTCCAGGTTGAGCTGGTCACACTCATGAATAATTGCAAAGGTAATGAATCATAAACACATTAATCATGAGAATTTACAAAGGTAATGAGCTCCAGGTAGAGCTGGTCACAATCATGACAAGTTTCAAAGGTAATGAATGATAAACACGTTATGACATGATTACAATCATAGACAAATTACAGAGTAATGAGCAGTTAACAAACATAGTAGGGATTCATCCATTGCCCCAACAACAGATGTTGCTAGGTGCCTGTCTCTCCTCGGTAGACAGCCATTGCAAACAGCAGCAAGTTGCCCAGGGATCTGCTGCTTGCACGAGCACCATCGACCCTCCCCAAGAGGTCTAAGAAGCCAGTGACTCCGTTAGCAGCCCGATGGAGAGCTGTCCTAGGGACATGTCAGCGTCCTGGTGGACGCCAAGTTGATTGAAGATCCCAGGCCCTCGTGTGCACGGATGTTGAAGCTTGAGGAACTGAGTACACACTGCCTGTGGCACACCTGGCAACTGCCTCGCGGTCGAACTCCACGATGCTGTCCCTGTAGTGGAAGTTCCTGTGAACCCGGCACTCCCTGCAGTGTCATCGCTGACATCGTGGGTTAGGGGAGAAGTACCCTCTACAGATGGGGTGGTGCTGGGAGTTGGGTGGGTGAGGCGGGGGAGACGCGCAGGGGTGAGGCGTTATGAGAGGGTCACTGTTTACTACACACGCCCTCCCCCTCCCCCCCCAGCGGAGAGGGGGGGAGGCGCTGACTGGTCCTGACTCAACAACACCAAACCCTCTAAAACTGCACAACACTTCAACTATTTACGCTGAAACGATGCACTGGGATGTCCGTTCGCTGCTCTGGTATCTTCTCAAAGCATTCACACTGAGTTCTGTTAAGTAGGGACCTGGTCAGCCTCTTTGACCAGGAGCTATCCTTGAAAATCCCGCAGCTAGCTCGCTACACAACCTGCCGCGTCGGCCATGCCAACAGCTGTGTAGCATGTAAATTAAGCGATTAATTGATAGAAAAAGGACAGCATGAACCTAACTCCTCCAATGTTGTTGGAGTTATATAGGGCGACTGACAACACCGCTGTCTAGTCTCTACCACCACTTTGTATGACTTACATCTCAGTGGCCCTTATACACCCAACAACAACACAGCAGCACTCGTGACATACTTAATGACGTATTGTATTCATTCTAGAATGTATGTCATGTTTCTATGTTATTAATATTGTTTATTATGTCATATTAGATAAATAAGCCGTAGGGTTTATATTAGTGTCATATTGAAGGGCTATCTTGTCCTATCTCCAAACAAACTCTGCCACCGCCACAATTCCTAACATATGTAACTACGTATTTTAAATATGACTGGGCGGCTAGGAATTCGCAGATGTTCGAAGCCCGTGAAAGTGGAAAACACGAATGTTGAGGGAGGCTTGTATATCAAATCAATTTTCCACATTGAAATGAATTGAAATGCCATTAATCTGTTCCAGCCCCCCCCTCCAAAAAAAAAAAAAAAGTTTTTTTGTTACAGGTTTGTAAATAAGAAAAATGTATTTATAAATAACAAATATTATATAAAAACATAATAAAACATAAAAGAGAATGTAAAGAAATAAACTTTTTATAAAATGTATTTACCTTGGAGATCAAACAACTTGGGCTAACGGAAGCTCCTGGCAGAGGTGGAGGGTGGAAAAGATAGGCACCACCTTCACTACTCCACCCACCATTATCACTACTACATCCACCACCATCATCACTACTCCACCCACCACCATCACTACTCCACCCATCACCATCACTACTCCACCCATCACCATCACTACTACACCCACCACTATCACTACTCCACCCACCACTATCACTACTCCATCCACCACTGTCGCTACTCCACCCACTGAAGGAACCTCTGTGAAGCAGGTAAATATCATGGAGGCCTTCCTTAATGATTCTGGAAAAATGGAGGTTACCTCTTCCCCTGATTTATACAAGAGCTATATAAGGGACGAGGTGCCTCATTACAATCTGGGATTAGTGTGGGAGTATTATCCTTCCAGGTATGTCTTGGAAGAGCATGTGGGATGGGATAAAGTACCTGACATTTCTCTGGGTACAGAGTTGGATTTGACTTCAGATACGCCGCCAACTTGTGGCGGCGTATCTGAAGCTCGCTCGTAACTCTGATTTTGGCTCGCAACTCAAAGCAAAAAATCAACCGAGCGATGGCTCGTAACTTGGAAAACTCATAAGTTGGGGCACTTGTAAGTCAAGGTTCTACTGTATGCTCACTTATTCAGCCTTATTTGTATACATTTAATGTGGTGTGGTGGCTAAAGCTCTTGCTTCACATGGCGAGGGTGCGGGTAGAAACATTGGGCGTGTTTCCTTATACCGGTTGTCTATGTTCCCCATCAGTAAAATGGGTACCTGGGTGTTAGTCAACTGATGTGGATTGTATCCTGGGTCAAAACCGACCTATTTTTCCCGAAATACTCTGCATAACAAGCTGCTTTCTACATAGTAGTGTTGTTGATGATGTCGGCTAGGCCTGTATACCTTGTACATGTACTTGTAGTAAATAAAGATATATCATTATTATTATTATTATTATTATTATTAAACTTGCTCGAAATGCTTTACATAACCATGGGCTTTCAACATGTATTCAAGTGTCGCCCACTTCTGTATAAACAGTGTATCATGTGGAAATAAACTTTGAATTTGAAATTTGAACATGCATAAGGGAATAAGGGAGTATTTTGGATCCCATACTGTTTCTGTGTAATGCAAATTATATGCCATTAGTGTCAAGTGTAAACTTCTGTTGTATGCAGATGATAGTGCTTTGTTAGTCTTAGGTAAAGACCAGCATGATGTATATAGGCTAATGTGCTATCACATGAACTTGAGTCCTGTTGCAAATGGTTTGTAGATAAACTGTTGCTACACTTAAGAAAAACAGAAACTATTTTCTGGTACAAAAATTAAACTGAAATGGGTAAATACTTTTAATATGTGCAGAGGTGAGTCCATCATAACATTACCTTTAGTGAGATATCTGAGTATGCCCTCTGATCCATGCATATGTTAATTGATAGAGAACAACTACATTAATTATCTGTTCGTAGTTACAGGAGCAGAGCCATGATCATTGTATCCTGTCTTCAATAATTTACTCATCATATAGTTTTTTAACATTTCCAGTGATTGTGGCACTTATTACTTCCTCTTCTATTTCGTTCCATAGGTCTACCACTCTGTCAAGAAAAATTTTCTAGCATCCCTTCAGCTCCATTTTTTCTTCAAATTACAACTGTGGATGCTTGTTCAAAATTTAAAAATTAAAATTCTTTAACTCCACATGTTACATCGTGTAAAATCAGATGACAATCATTTATCTGTTTCCATCAGTAATCCAGCACTAATTTCAACTAGCATAATTTCACATTTCATCATTATACTGACTCAGAAAATGTGCGGATGGTTGTAAATCCACAGTAGCAAGCTAGTGGAGGAGAAAGCAGTGATGATAATGAGGAAGATGCAGTAGAAAGAATTTCTGTTGATAGGTTAATTTAGTGTATTCTAACTTAACCACTCTGTAATCCGGCAAACTCACTAATCCGGTTCACTACAGGTCCCAGTGATGCCAGATTAGTGATGGCTGACTGTACAGCACATGGAAAACCTCTGGCTATGCAGAGCATTTCAGACAAGCTTAACCCTTTCAGGGTCCGTCCCGTAGATCTACGGCTTTACGTTCAGGGTCCAAACCGTAGATCTACGTCATGAGCTCAGCTCACTCTGATAATCTGTGAGTGGTACATTTGGGCCTAGATATGAGAGAATACATCTATGTGGTATGTGTGCACCACATAAAACAGATCCTGCAGCACAATGTGTATAATGAGAAAAAACTGAAATCATGATTTTTCGATTAAAACAGCGACTTTGCAGTGTTTTTTTGTATGTTTTTGTAGTTGTATTTGCGATTTCTTGGTCTCATTTGATAGAATGGAAGACATATTACAGAAATAGAGATGATTTTTTTTGGTTTTAGCACTGGAAATGGCTTGAAACTGAGCTCAAAGTAGCAGAAATGTTAAATTTTCGCCGATATTCAAGAGTAAACAAACGACCTCACACGTCTAATACACGCCAGCTGGTGGGTCTAATATGCATTCACAAATATGGTGATGATATTTATACAATTATTACAGTATTGCATAACAGTAAATCTTCTATTTTTTGGTGTGAATAAAAATTCATTATGTGAATAAAAAATCAAAATGGAATTTATTTGTAAAGCCTCAAAACGTAACTAATGAACAGAGGAAATGTTAGTTTAGTTCCAGGAATACCTACATTGTTTATTCTGGACCCTATTTTGAAATTGGAATATTTTGAACTTTGTGTTAAATTGGCCAAATTATCAATTTCCGATCACTTTAATTTGTAGTTGAAACAGTTGACTTGGCGATTTCTTGTGCTCAATCGATAGAATAGAAGTAATACTAGTGAAATAGCTAAGAATTTGGTTGATTGGAATAATGTAATTGGCCTAAAATGGGAGTCAAAGTCGGCAAAATCGCCGATTCGTAAATATCGCTGACACATCAAAATTCGCGAGAGCATAATTTCGTCAGTTTTCCATCAAATTTCGTACTTTTTGTTTTATTACCTTCACAAAAAGATTCTCTACCATTTCATAAGAAAAAATAAATTTTTTTTTTTTAAATTCTTGGACACTGGGGCACCACTTCAGATTTGGGCCTTGGACCCTGAAGGGGTTAAACTTAAGACTAAAAATTCAAATTCAAATTCGGATTTATTTATTTCTTTGCAAGTAATACATTGCAGTTATGTATTTACAATAATGGGTTGCAGTGCAGAGAGAGCCTCTATTATGCTTAGGCATTATGGGCCAACTTAATTTACCCTTTGACTGTCGCAACCCCCAATCCTGAGGTGTCTCCTGGTGTTGCAAAATTTAAAAAAAAAAATTATTTTTTCTTATGAAAGGATAGAGAATCTTTTCCCGATTCTAATGACACCAAAAAAAATGAAATTTGATGGAAAACTGACGGAATTATGCTCTCGCGAAGTTAGCGACCTCGGCGCTGTTTACAAATCGGCGATTTCGCCCACTTTTAGCCCTATTTTCGGCTAATTCCATTGTTCCAGTCACCCAAACTCATAGCTATTTCTTTAGAACTCCATTTTTTCTATCGATTGAGTACAAGAAACTGCCCATTTACCGATTTCAACTACCTAATAATGTGGTCAGAAATTTGCAATTTGGCCAATTTCACGAAAACTAAAAAATATGACAATTTCAAAATAAGGTCCAGAATGAACAATGCAGACATTCCTGGCTCTAAAATAGCATTTTCTTTGCTCATCAGCCATGTCTCCAGGCCCGTCTGATATTACTCTTGCTTTCTATTTTGAATTTTTATTCAAACAAAAAATAGAAGACTTACTATTATGCAGACTACTGCAATACTGTAATAATTGTATAAATAACATTAACCCATTCATGACTGCATATTAGAATGGCTAGTTGGACATTTATTGGACAATGGCATCATTTGTTTACTTTTGAACATTGGCAAAAATCAAACATATCCCCTACTTTGACCTCCATTTCTAGGTTCTTTTTATAGTAAAATCAATCAAAATCACCTCTATTTCTATAATATGTTTTCCATTCTATCAAATGAGACCAAGAAAACGAGAATACAACCATAAATACTATACGAAAATAGACCACAAATTCGGCATTTTAATTAAAAAAAACGGTCGGAGATTTTTTTTTCTCATTATGCACTGCGTGCTCCAGGATTTTTTTTATATGGTGCACACTGACCACACAGACCCATTCTCTCACATGTGGGCCTACCAGCTTTCTCCTGCTTGATTTGAAGCCGCTAGAATTTATGAGTATATATACGTCAAACACGGTACCTCGTAAGACGTATATATACGGCCGCGACTACTTAACATTAAAGAAATTTATCATAGTTGTACAATATTCTATTAGTTATAAATGAATATAATTTATATAAACCAGAGGATATACGCATTCATATTTTCAAAAATGCTTTTTATGAAGCATGATTCAATTATATTCCTGTCGACAATGGGCAATAGATTCAAAAGTACTAATTATTGTAACTATATTATAGGAATATAACATTGTGATTTGCTAAAAGTAGTTTACAGTATGAGAATGCTACAATTTCTATTTCCAATACTGTTTTTGGGTAGGTATTTATACCACTATGCAGTATTAGTCAATGTATGAACTTGGTCGTCTTGCCTTGAAGTTTTAAAATTTAGGTGATTTATTGATAAAGTTAAATACTGAGTATTGAGAATTTAGTCTAGAGCGAGTAAGTGGCTTTTGAGAAGAGTCTTAACCCTTTGAGGGTCGATAAGCCCTCTCCCAGACTTGTTCTCAGGGTTGAAAAATATTTGAAAAAAAAAAAAAAATTCTTATGAAAAGATAGTTTTCTTATAAATTTTATAGGCTAAAAAAATTTTTCCCATCAATACTTACCGAGATATGGAGGCATGAAGCTGACAGAAATTAAATCACATACGGTAACATCGCTGACTGCTGGTCACCCAGTAATCATTTATTTTGCTTTTTTTATTCTAGTTTTTTCTATTTTTTAATATTTTTTCTTTTCAAGTAACTTTTATGGTCTGTGAGACCAATATAAGCACTATTTTGCATATATTTACTCTTTCTATACTATACAATAACTGCACAAACACTATTGTCATTATATTGTTTACAAAATATGTTTACACAAACAAACAATATAAAATGTTGTTTATTACTATTTTTCTAAATTTTATGTACACATATACAGTCACTGGACATGTTTCTAGAAGTTTTGCAGCCTGTGGAGCTCTTTGAAACATGGTGTCATGCACAATGGTATTTTACACGCCTCACACACACACAACAAGTGTGTGTGCATTTTTGTGGGTGTTTTTTTTTGTATGTGCACAGACAAAACACCTCTTCTGAGCCTTTTTCTTCAAAGCAGTAGCAGGCAGTTGTATTAGGTAGTGATCTCCAGGCCTCAGACGAGAGGGTAGTTGATGATCAGTTTACAGGCGGTGTTCTATTGCAGGTGTTGTTACTTGGTACTTGAATAATATTTGTCTGATGAAAGACAAAAAAAAATTGACCATATGGTTTGTTTCTGGTCTTCAACTTGTACACATTATAAGCATTCAGCATGGAAATGTCCACAAGATGCAATATGAGTTTTATGTACCACTTATAACTCTTGCGAACACAATCAGCAAACCCAATTTGCATATCACATTTGTCCACTGAGTGCATATTGAGGGTGTAGTCCATCACAGCTGCAGGTTTTAGAATGGGTTCATTGGTCTTTCTATGCTGCCTGCCAGTGTGTCATTTCGTTTCGGTGAATTGATGACAACAGTGTGACATCTCGTTTGTCATGCCACCGAAATGCCATGATGTCATTGGCAGCAAACGCCTGCACCTCACCTCTACGAGTGCCTGCCTCGAACCTGGGCATATGTTTGTTACAAAACTCGTCTTCTTAACCTTCTCCAATGGTATGGTAGAATGTTAAGGTATCATATTCTTGTTAAACAGATGGCCTGTTTATGGTTTTGTGACAATAACTTAATAATTCGGAATTACAAAACAAGTATAATTAAAACTTAGAATCTTTACCAGTAGAGTTTTAGCTTAATATATGATTGTATAATGTTAGGATTGACATAAAATAAGGAGTTTAACTCTTGCACTTCTCTTGGTACATACCAGTACAGTGGATTCCCGGTTATCGGCCGCAGTCCGTTCCTTACGGTCGGCTGATAACCGAAATGGCCGATAACCGAATTAATATTTCCCATAAGAATTAATGAAAATAAAATTAATTCGTTCCCAACAAAAATATTCACAAAAAAAATAATTTTTTTTACAATTATGTAAGTATTACATACCTTTATTGAAGGCTAATGCTGGCTTCTGGAAGATAGGGAGGAGGAAAGAGGGAGGAGTTAGTGTTTGGAAGGGGAATCCCCCTCCATGAAGACTTTAGGTAGTAATGCCTTCTCTGGGGTTACTTCCCTTCTCTGTCTTTTAATGCCACTAGAACCAGCTTGAGAGTCACTGGACCCCTGTCTCACAAAATAACTGTCCAGAGTGCTCTGTTTCTGGCATCTCTAAGATTTCCCTGAAGGGTTTTGTCACAAAATATGTTGCAGATATGCCTTGTTTCAGCTTTGTCAGGGTGGTGTTTCTCTACAAAAGCTTGCACCCTGGTCCACATTGCACACACCTCTTTAATCTCTGAAGAAGGCACCTCCTTCACTCCCTCTTCCTCCTCTGAAGCAAGTTCCTCAGCTGCAGTCTGTTGCTGGTCAAGTTGAAGCTCTTGCAGCTCTTCAGTGGTAAGCTCTTCATTGTGGTCCTCCACCAACTCTTCAACATCCTCACCACTCACCTCCAACCCCAGGGATTTCCCCAAAGACACAATAGAGTCCACAGGGTCGGCAGGGTCAGGGTCACGGTGTGTCTCAAACCCTTCAAAATCCCTCTCTTGGACACAATCTGGCCACAGTTTTCTCCAAGCAGAGTTCAAAGTCCTGGAAGTCACTCCCTCCCAGGCCTTACCTATAAGGCTTATGCAATAGAGGATAGTGAAGTGATTCCTCCAGAACTGTCTTAGGGTCAACTGAGTGTCCGAGGTCACTTCAAAGCACTTTTGAAACACTGCTTTTGTGTAGAGTTTTTTGAAGTTAGAAATGACCTGCTGGTCATGGACTGGAGGAAAGGAGTGGTGTTAAGAAGCAAGAACTTTACTTTTATAAAACTGAAGTCCCTAAACACTTGGTCTTCCAAGTCAGGAGGATGTGCAGGAGCATTGTCCAGTAACAGGAGGCACTTGAGTGGCAATTTTTTTTCCAGGAGGTATTTTTTCACACTTGGTCCAAACATATCATTAACCCACTCTTTGAAAATCTGCCTTGTGACCCATGCTTTATATTTAGCTTTCCACATCACCCACAAACTATTCTTCATGACATTGTTTTTCTTAAACACTCTGGGATTTTCTGAGTGATACACAAGTAAAGGCTTCACTTCGAAATCCCCACTAGCATTACCACACAACAAAAGAGTAAGCCTGTCTTTCATAGGCTTGTGTCCTGGCAGTGCCTTTTCCTCCTGGGTAATGTAGGTCCTGTTTGGCATTTTCTTCCAAAACAGGCCTGTTTCGTCACAATTGGAAACTTGTTGGGGTTCGAAATCCTTAAGCCTTTACATAGTCCTGGAATTCATGAGCATACTGTTCAGCTGCACATTTGTCAGAACTTGCAGCCTCACCATGCCTTACAACACTGTGTATGCCACTATGCTTCTTAAACCTATCAAACCATCCTTTGCTGGTCCTAAATTCACAAACTGCAGCACTTGTTCCAGGTATTTTCTTTGCAAGATCCTCATGCAACTGCTTTGCTTTCTCACAAATAGTAGACTTCACAACACTGTCTCCCACTAATTCTTTTTCCTTAATCTGCAATAATAATAACTTTTCCATCTCTTCCATTATTGGTGACCTTTGTTTAGTTAGACAAGTTACTCCTTTTGCAACCTTAGTATCTTTGATTTGTTCTTTCTTTGCCAGGATGGATGTAATTGTTGATTTATTCTTGCTGTACATCCTGGCAAGTTCCATCACCTTCATACCACTCTCAAACTTTTTGATCACTTCACGCTTAAATTCCATGGTGTTTCTTACTTTCTGTACCACAGGAACTTTACTAGGAACTTTCTTTGGAGCCATGGTTACTTATTTCACAGTTGCACTGCAAGAAAAACCACTAAAAAAATGGTAAACAAGTGAAATGTTTGGATGCATGAGCAGAAGCCTCCTCAGCAACTGAGAGACAAAGCCAAACTGAAGCGCAAGCTGCCCCAGCCGGCGAATGGACGCATCCAAAACCGCCGATAACTGAGCGAATGGCTGATAACCGGGCGCCGATAAGTGAGTTGGTCGATAACCAAACCAGCCGATAACCAGGGGTCCACTGTATATTGATATGAATAAATCAACCTCATAAGGTCAAACTTTACACTAACTTCACCAATTATATTCCATCATAAGGCAACCTACAATGGTTACTAAGACTTAGCTGAACTGTTACTTCAGAGTATACAAGAACTCGTAAGTGACAGTCTCATTTCCATTCAGCATGGCTTAGAATAGCTTAGACCACAAATTAACCTACAAAGGCCAACAAGGCTTATACAGTCAACTGAAAACGATTAATTCACCAGAGTATAGATAACTCGAAAGTGACAAACTTAAGAAAGGAAGTCGAATATGAAAGGAATTCGACCACCAGAGTGAATTTGACATATCTGTTATGAGAGGTCAATGAGTAAATGAGTGAGGTATGCTCCCTTGGCTATGCAAGCCCATACTGGAAGTGAGAGTGCTAGTCAGAGTGAGTGTGGAGAACCTACTCTGAGCGAGTGCTGTGACCCTACTCAAAGTGCGGTGAACCTACTGACTGTACCACTGAGTGGTAAGCTGAATTTCAGGTTGGTCACGTGACTGAGGGAGATGTCAGTACCTGAACTGCTAACCGGCATTAAACTAGTAGTTTCCCACTACATGAAAATAACACTATTATGAATGCCTAACAATATAATATAACAATATTACCATTAACATATATTACCATCCGACTTACGACCTGCTCGACTTACAACCACTCGACTTACTACCGTGTTTTTTATGCCAAATTTCTGGGAAATAAACAACTATTTGTGTTGTACACAGTGTTTATCCTAAACTTACAGTATAAAATACAGTACTAACAACATAAAAAGTAAAGTAAAACATGAAATACCAAAATAAAACAATAAAATAAAGTCATTACAAAAATGTTTTGTTGATATTCAGTAGTAAAGCTCGACTTACGACCATTTCGACTTACGACCGGTTTCTCGGAACCGAACTCAGTCGTAAGTCGGATGGTAGGTGTATATATAATAAAAAGGAGCACATTCTAGTATAAAATATATCGGGTATGTCCATACTTGTAACAGTTTACGATTTGCATGCCCTGTACCACACACATCTGTCATATTCGCTCGCAAAAAGTCACTGAGTGTGGAGCTTGTGTACCAGTTATCAGTACTGTATATAATGTATGCCCCTTACCAAGATATGGTTCCATCATTGTTCGAACCACATCACCAGAGATACTTAATAACTTCCTGGTATCTTGAAATGTATTGCTTCCAGTGTACACAATAATATCTAATACAAGACCACTGTAGCAATCACAAAGTACAAACAACTTTATACCAAAGCGTTTCCTCTTGCTTGGTATATTCTGCTTGTACAACAGTCTGCCTTTGAACAAAATCAAAGACTCGTCAATAACAAGCTTTTTGAAGGGATAAAAATACATATTGAATTTCTGTTTGAGATACATAAACACATTTCTAATCTCATATAACTTAGTCTTTTCTGTCAGGTCTGGTTTTGTCTGAGAAGTGTAGCATATGTAACAGTAGCACAAATCGATTCACTGGTATTATATCACTGAAAGCTGGGGTTGCAATGGGGCAGTCTGTCGACCAGTATGATTTGACACTGTGCTTATACACATCTGGCATAAGCATTATTGTGGCAAACAAAAGATACATCTCAGCCACAGTTGTCTCCTTCCACTGGTGTAGCTGTGATCTTGGTGAAAGAATAGTGTTTGCCATGGTGTACTCGTAGTATCTGTTGCTTTCCCTGACAATCATTTCCATCAGGTGTTTGTCAAAGAATAACTCAAAACATTCTAGTTCAGTGGCATTGTTCCCAAGTGTATAAGATGGCTTTCATCAAACTGATGGGGACTGGGAATAAAATTTGGCAGCTTCCTGCCAATCCCAGGTGTGGTCTACCGGTGGATACTGGATATTGACAGGTGGTTGTGGAGATTGTAGTTGTGGAGGTTGGCGTGGTGTGTGGGTGGCTGAGGGTGGTCTTTGTTGTAGCTGAGCTGACTCAGTGGCGTGGGTAACAAAATGGGCCATTGCTGGTGCCTCATGGCTGTCACCACCACCGCCACCACCATCTTCTGACGCCTGCACATTTTTGATCCCCATTGTAACAATATCATCATCATTTTCACTATCTGTTCCTGTTGTACGGCCAGGAGATGTACTCCAAGATGTACTCCTTGCCCTTCCTGGAGTCTACCTGGAGGTTATTCCAGGATTAACGCCCCCACGGCCCAGTCCACAACCAATCCTCCCAGGGGATCAGGGCCTGATCAACCAGGCTGTTACTCCTGGCCGCATGTAGTCCAACATATGAACCACAGCCCGGCTGATCTGGCACTGACTTTAGGTATCTGTCCAGCTCCCTCTTGAAGGCAGCCAGGGGCCTATTGGTAATTCCTCTTATGCTTGGTGGAAGGCTGTTGGACAGTCTTGGGCCCCGGACACTTCCGTGTTTTCTCTTAGTGCACCAATGGCGCCCCTATTTTTAATTGGGGGTATTTTGCATTGCTTACCTAGTCTTTTACTTTTGTAGGGAGTGATTTCTGTGTGCAGATTTGGGACCATTCCTTCTAGGATTTTCCAAGTGTAGATTATGATATATATCTCTCTCTCCTGCAGCTGTATAGTCCTTGTGGCTTAGCGCTTCTTTTTGATTATAATAATAATCTCTCTCCTGCATTCCGACGAGTACAAGTTAAGTGCTTCCAAGCATTCCCAGTAGTTCAGGTGCTTGATAGAACTTATACGTCTAGTAAAGGTTCTCTGTACACTCTCTAGATCTGCAATTTCACCTGCTTTGAACGGAGATGTTAATGTACGGCAGTATTCCAGCCTAGAGAGAACAAGTGATTTGAAAAGGAGCTCTTCACTATGGCAGCCTCTGATTTAACTCTGTTGACCGCTACTCTTTGTGTTCGACTGGTTAGGAAGTTGAAGATCCATCTCACCACTTTGCCAGTTATTCCTTTAGCACGTATTTTGTGCGCTATTATGCCATGATCACACTTGTCAAACGCTTTTGCAAAGTCTGTGTATATTACCCTTGGAACTGCATATGGCACACTACCAGAGAGCATGTAGTGGCATATGTACTGACGCTTCACTGGAAAATATTCCACTTCACTCTCGCTACTGGAACTGTTTTCAAGAGCTTGGAGCTCATGCAGTGGACCCTCGGCTAATGATATTAATTCGTTCCAGAGAGCTCATCATTAGACGAAATTATCGTTAGCCGAATTAACCCTTTGACTGTCGCAAGCCCCTTTTTGAAACTGTCATTCTATGTCGCAAAATTTTTGGAAAAAAAAAAATTACTTTTTCTTATGAAATGATAGAGAATCTTTTCCCGATGGTAATAACACCAAAAGTACGAAATTTGGTTGAAAATTCGCGGAATTACGCTCCCACGAAGTTAGCGGTCTCGGCAACACATACGCATCGGCGATTTCACCGACTTTGTGCCTTGATTTTGGCCAATTCCGTTGTTCCAGTTAACCAAACTCATGGCTGTTTCTTTAGAACTCCATTTTTTCTCTCAGTTGAGTACAAGAAACCACCCATTTACCGATTGGAACTACCCAGTAAAGTGGTCAGAAATTGGCAATTTGGCCAATTTCATGCAAATTAAAAAAGATGCCAATTTCAAATAGGGTCCAGAATAAACAAGAAAGACATTCTTGGCACTAAAGTAACATATCCTCTGTTCATTAGTCATGTCTCTAGGCCCCTCTTATATTACTATTGCTTTCTATTTTGATTTTTTATTCATACAAAAAATACAAAATTTACTGTTATGCAGACTACTGCCTTATTGTAAAAATGGTATAAATAATATCAGTGCACTAGTGAAAGATTATTAGACTCCCCAGTTGATGTGTATTGGACATGTGGTGTGATTTGCTTACTCCTGGACATTGGTAAAAATCGAACATTTCCGCTACTTTGAGCTCAATTTCAAGGTAATTTTCATCGTGAAACTAATCAAAATTATCTCTATTTCTGTAACATGCTTTCCATTTTATCAGGTGAGACCATGAAAACGAGAATACAACGATAAATACTGTACGAAAATACACCTCAAAGTCGCCGTTTTAATCCAAAAAAACGGTCAGATTTTTTTTTCTCATTATGCACTGTATGCTGCAGGATATTTTTTATGTGATGCACACTGACCACACAAACCGATTCTTTCACATGTGGGCCTACCAGCTTTCTCCTGCTTGATTTGAAGCCGCTAGAATTTATGCGTATTAATACGTCTGAAACACTGGCTCGTAAGACGTATATATGTGACCAAAACAGTCAAAGGGTTAACCCTTTCAGGGTTTTTGATGTACGTGTATTAGTACGGCTTACGCACCAGGGTTATTGACTTACTAGTACGCCTAAATTCTAGCGCCTTGAAATCTAGCGAGAGAAAGCTGGTAGGCCTACATATGAAAGAATGGGTCTATGTGGCCAGTGTGTGCAGTATAAAAAAAAATCCTGCAGCACACAGTGCGTAATGAGAAAAAAAAACTTTGACCGTGTTTTTGGATTAAAACAGCGAATTTCCACTGTATTTTTGTATGGTATTTATGGTTGTATTCTAGTTTTTCTGGTCTCATTTTATAGAATGAAAGACATATTACAGAAATTGAGATGATTTTGACTAGTTTCACAATGAAAAGTACCTTGAAATTGAGCTCAAAGTAGCAGAAATGTTTGATTTTTACCAAAGTTCAAAAGTAAACAAATCATGCCAAGCGTCTAATATTCTTTCACAAGTGCACTGATATTATTTATACCATTTCTACACTAATGCAGTACTCAGCATATTAGTAAATCTTCTATTTTTTTGTCAGAATAAAAAATCAAAGTGGAAAGCAAAAAAAATATAAGAGGGGCCTGGGGACGTGACTAATGAACAGAGAATTTGTTATTTTAGTGCCAGGAATGTCTGTCTTGTTTATTCTGGACCCTATTTGGAAATTGGCATCTTCTGAAATTTGTGTGAAATTGGCAAAATTGCCAATTTCTAACCACTTTATTGGATAGTTGAAATTGGTAAATGGGTGGTTTCCTGTACTCATTCGATAGAAAAAATGAGTTCTAGTGAAATAAATATGATTTTTGTCAAAAGTAATACTTTTTGCCAAAAGTATTAAATTTTTTTTTTTCATGAAATATACATTTCCCTACAAAGAAAACAATGAGACATGCTCAGTAACTATATAAATAAATGTTAAAATGACACTTACCTTTATTGAAGAGTATTGATAAGTGATGAGACACTGTTTTTCTTGAACACTCTGGGATTTTCAGAGTGATACACCAGTAAAGGCTTCACTTTGCAATCCCCACTAGCATTACTACAAAACAAGAAAGTTAGCCTGTCTTTCATAGGCTTGTGTCCTGGGAGTGCCTTTTCCTCCTGAGTAATGTAGGCCCTGTTTGGCATTTTCTTCCAGAACAGGCCTGTTTCGTCACAATTGAACACTTGTTGGGGTTGGAATTTTTCAGCTTCTCCATGCCTTATCACACTGTGTATGCCACTATGATTCTTAAATCTCTCAAACCATCCTTTGCTGGCCTTAAATTCACCAATATGAGCACTCCAGGCATTTTTTCCTGTTCACCTGGGTGTTAATCGACTGGTATGGGTCGCATCCTGGGGGACTTTTTCTTATTTTCAACAAAATTCGTTGATAACATCTCACCCACTCTCTCATTTGCTCTCTTTTTACATTGCTTCACCACTCTCTTAACCTCTCTCTTTTTCTCCATATACTCTTCCCTCCTTGCATCACTTCTACTTTGTAAAAACTTCTCATATGCTAACTTTTTCTCCCTTACTGCTCTCTTTACATCATCATTCCACCAATCGCTCCTCTTCCCTCCCGCACCCACTTTCCTGTAACCACAAACTTCTGCTGAACACTCCAACACTACATTTTTAAACCTACCCCATACCTCTTTGACCCCATTGCCTATGCTCTCATTAGCCCATATATCCTCCAATAGCTGTTTATATCTTACCCTAACTGCCTCCTCTTTTAGTTTATAAACCTTCACCTCTCTCTTCCCTGATGCTTCTATTCTTGTATCCCATCTACCTTTTACTCTCAGTGTAGCTACAACTAGAAAGTGATCTGATATATCTGTGGCCCCTCTATAAACATGTACATCCTGAAGTCTACTCAACAGTCTTTTATCTACCAATACATAATCCAACAAACTACTGTCATTTCGTCCTACATCATATCTTGTATACTTATTTATCCTCTTTTTCTTAAAATATGTATTACCTATAACTAAACCCCTTTCTATACAAAGTTCAATCAAAGGGCTCCCATTATCATTTACACCTGGCACCCCAAACTTACCTACCACACCCTCTCTAAAAGTTTCTCCTACTTTAGCATTCAGGTCCCCTACCACAATTACTCTCTCACTTGGTTCAAAGGCTCCTATACATTCACTTAACATCTCCCAAAATCTCTCTCTCTCCTCTACATTCCTCTCTTCTCCAGGTGCATACATGCTTATTATGACCCACTTTTCGCATCCAACCTTTACTTTAATCCACATAATTCTTGAATTTACACATAACTGATCCTTCAACATTACTGCTACCCCTTCCTTTGCTCTAACTCTCTCAGATACTCCAGATTTAATCCCATTTATTTCCCCCCACCGAAACTCCCCTACCCCCTTCAGCTTTGTTTCGCTTAGCGCCAGGACATCCAACTTCTTTTCATTCATAACATCAGCAATCATCTGTTTCTTGTCATCCGCACTACATCCACGCACATTCAAGCATCCCAGTTTTATAAAGTGTAAATATAAAAGTGTAAATATAAAAGGACCCCAGTGGAAATACGTAAGTCACTCTGACTTTTTTTTGGAGTTACCCTAGGTACTTTACACATATGCTGCTATATGATAATCTATGTACGTAACTATTTCTGTATACAGTAAGGCCCCGCTTTACGGCGTTTCACCTTATGGCATTCCGCTAATACGGCAATGTCAAATTATGACCAAAATTTGCCATACGGCAAGCGGTCTTTCAAATACGGTGCCCCCCACCCAGTTTGTTTACATTTTCCGTGACCACATCTATTATGTCAGGAAACTTTCCAAAATTTCAAATGTTTTAAAGTTACTGCATATTTTATATACTCTGATAATTATACTTAAGTGTACCTGTACTTAAATATACTTACACACTGTGCTGGTGTGCAGGTACACATTAAAATCGCTAAGTCTCTCTCTACTCATGACGCCAATACTACATAATAATAATCACTCTTGGGCATACTAAGTGTCTTACTTTACATCAGTATAGGCATTTTCATTAATCCATCTATGATATTTTCCTCAAAATTATATATGAAACCTGTTACATAGCATATAAACATGACACATACACTCACAGAATAAAAAATTGATGTAAATATGAGATTTGTTTACAAAGCAGCTGTGTAGGTAGTATCGGAAGAATTACATTTTCTATAGTCAAACTGGGGGATACCTGTAGAAAAATATTCTTTTCGTATGCCTTTACTCTATATATAGCAATTCATGACCCTTGTGGGTTTAGTGCTTTTTAGTGCCAGGAAGGAAAAAAAACTGGCAGGAAATGGCAGAAATCGTACACCAAATCCAGTCATTCCTGGAGTGGAACCACAGTTGATGGCCTCCACTCCAAACCAACAGATACAGATACTAATGCCGGAAAAAAAATCCCCCCCCAGTACCAACAATACCACCAGTCCGATAACATTCTTCTTGGCAAATATACAGGGTCTAAAGCCAGCAGCAAACAACAAAATACCTTTCATCCGTGGACTGCTTGCAGAGGCAAAGGCAATGTTCGCGGCTTTCACTGAGACCCACATAAAGGATCACTTGGACAACGAAATATGGATCCCAGGTTACAACCTATACAGATGTGACAGAGTGAACAGGCAAAAGGGGGGGTTGGCCTGTACATTGCAGAGTCACTTGTTTGCACAGAACTGCTAAATGCCTCAAATGATGTAGTGGAAGTTTTAGCAGTAAAGGTCGAGAACCAAAACCTAGTCATTGTGGTAGTCTACAAGCCTCCGGATGCAACATCCCAGCAATTCCAGGAACAGCTGTTAAAAATTGACCACTGTCTGGAAAACCTTCCAGCTCCTGCACCCAACATCTTGCTCCTGGGGGATTTCAACTTAAGGCACCTAAAATGGAGGAATATAGCAAATAATATTGTTGCAGTAATAACACCAGGAGGCAGCTCTGATGAAAACTCACTCTCAGGCGAGCTTTTAAATCTCTGCACAAAATTCAATTTAAACCAGCAAATAATAGAGCCTACTAGACTGGAGAATACACTAGACCTCATCTTCACTAACATGATGATCTGATAAGAAATGTCACCATATCAAAAACAATATACTCAGATCACAACATAATTGAGGTTCAGTCATGTATGCGCGGAGCCCCAGACCGACATAATGAGATTAGTCACGAGGGAGCATTCACCAAATTCAACTTCAATAACAAAAACATAAAGTGGGACCAAGTAAACCAAGTCCTAACCGACATAAGCTGGGAAGATATACTAAGCAACACAGACCCCAACTTATGCCTAGAACAGATTAACTCGGTGGCACTCGATGTATGCACAAGGCTTATTCCTCTAAGAAAAAGGAGGAGTAGATGTAAAACAGAAAGAGACAGGCGCTCCCTTTACAGGCGACGGAAAAGAATAACAGAGCGGCTAAAAGAGGTCAATATATCTGAAATGCGTAGGGAGACACTGGTCAGAGAAATAGCAAGCATCGAACTTAAGCTGAAAGAATCCTTTAGGAGTCAGGAATCGCGGGAAGAACTAAAAGCCATAAATGAAATCGAAAGAAACCCAAAGTATTTCTTCTCCTATGCCAAATCAAAATCGAGAACAACGTCCAGTATTGGGCCCCTACTTAAACAAGATGGGTCCTACACAGATGACAGCAAGGAAATGAGTGAGCTACTCAAGTCCCAATATGACTCAGTTTTTAGCAAGCCGCTAACCGGACTGGGAGTCGAAGATCAAAATGAATTTTTTATGAGAAAGCCACAAAATTTGATTAACACCAGCCTATCCGATGTTATCCTGACGCCAAATGACTTCGAACAGGCGATAAATGACATGCCCATGCACTCTGCCCCAGGGCCAGACTCATGGAACTCTGTGTTCATCAAGAACTGCAAGAAGCCTCTTATCACGAGCCTTTTCCATCCTATGGAGAGGGAGCATGGACACGGGGGTCGTCCCACAGTTACTAAAAACAACAGACATAGCCCCACTCCACAAAGGGGGCAGTAAAGCAACAGCAAAGAACTACAGACCAATAGCACTAACATCCCATATCATAAAAATCTTTGAAAGGGTCCTAAGAAGCAAGATCACCACCCATCTAGAAACCCATCAGTTACACAACCCAGGGCAACATGGGTTTAGAACAGGTCGCTCCTGTCTGTCTCAACTATTGGATCACTACGACAAGGCCTAAATTGCACTAGAAGACAAAAAGAATGCAGAGTAATATATACAGACTTTGCAAAAGCCTTCGACAAGTGTGACCGGGTAATAGCGCACAAAATGCGTGCTAAAGGAATAACAGGAAAAGTCGGTCGATGGATCTATAATTTCCTCACTAACAAAAACACAGAGAGTAGTCGTCAACAGAGTAAAGTCCGAGGCAGCTACGGTGAAAAGCTCTGTTCCACAAGGCACAGTACTCGCTCCCATCTTGTTCCTCATCCTCATATCCGACATAGACCCGGATGTCAGCCACAGCACCGTGTCTTCCTTTGCAGATGACACCCGAATCTGCATGACAGTGTCTTCCATTTTGGACACTGCAAAGCTCCAGGCGGACATCAAACCCAAAACTTTCAGTGGGCTGCAGAAAACAATATGAAGTTCAACGATGAGAAATTTCAATTACTCAGATATGGTAAACATGAGGAAATTAAATCTTCAATCAGAGTACAAAACAAATTCTGGCCAAAAATAGAGCGAAACACCAACGTCAAAGACCTGGGAGTGATCATATCGGAGGATCTCACCTTCAAGGACATAACATTGTATCAATCATATCTAGAAAAAAATGACAGGATGGATAATGAGAACCTTCAAAACTAGGGAGGCCAAGCCCATGAATACACTCTTCAGGTCACTTGTTCTATCTAGGCTGGAATATTGCTGCACACTAACAGCACCTTTCAAGGCAGGTGAAATTGCCGACCTAGAAAATGTACAAGAACTTTCACGGCACGCATAACGGAGATAGAACACCTCAATTATTGGGAGCGCTTGAGGTTCCTAAACCTGTATTCCCTGGGAAAGCAGGAGGAGAGATACATGATTATATACACCTGGAAAATCCTAGAGGGCTAGTACCGAACTTGCACACGAAAATCACTCCCCTACGAAAGCAAAAGACTTGGCAGCGATGCACCATCCCCCCCAAAGAAAAGCAGGGGTGTCACTAGCACGTTAAGAGACCATACAATAAGTGTCAGGGGCCCCAAGACTGTTCAACTGCCTCCCAGCACACATAAGGGGGATTACCAACAGACCCCTGGCAGTCTTCAAGCTGGCACTGGACAAGCACCTAAAGTCAGTTCCGGATCAGCCGGGCTGTGGCTCGTACGTTGGTTTGCGTGCAGCCAGCAGCAACAGCCTGGTTGATCAGGCTCTGATCCACCAGGAGGCCTGGTCACAGACCGGGCCGCGGGGGCGTTGACCCCCGGAACTCTCTCCAGGTAAACTCCAGGTAATACAGTGGACCCCCGGTTAACGATATTTTTTCACTCCAAAGGTATGTTCAGGTGCCAGTACTGACCGAATTTGTTCCCATAAGGAATATTGTGAAGTAGATTAGTCCATTTCAGACCCCCAAAAATACACCTTCAAAAGCACTTACATAAATACACTTACATAATTGGTCACATTCGGAGGTGATCGTTATGCGGGGGTCCACTGTATTATTATCTTCATTCACTCTAAAAATGGTGTGTTGCTGTTTGTTTATTCTGAACTAACTTGTACAACTTGTACACAATGTAAAAGTATTTGTGTTGTGAGGTAATTATTACTATATTAAAAAAATATTGAGGTAAATGTTTTTCAAACTCTTACAAATGGACGTGAATGAACTAAAAGTAGACACACATTAATACGCATTTATTTCGCCTGACCAAGTGATCGTCCACTACCTGTTCAGTTTGTGCTCTTACATTGTCTCAACTCTGTATCTCGTTCTCTCTCTCGTTTACTCTTTCTTTTACTAGTTGGCTCTCATTGATGATGGCGTCTAAGGTTAGCTGTGATAAAAAGAGAAGTCGTAAGCCTCTTGCTTTAAGTGCCAAGTTAGAGGATGATGGTGTGCCATTCTGATTTTATTCAATAAACACCCTGCCACTCACCTCTCGCACATTAATATTAATATTTTAAGGTAAGTAATAAGTGTACTCTGTGTGTATCTTACCTTTTATTGTGTTTTTAATGCCTATTTCTATTGCTAACTTAATATAAGTTAGTGTAAACTTGTTGTCTGGCATTTATTGCATATTTTATGTGTGCTCTGATAATAGTACTTGTGGACCTGTGTGGTAGCCGGGTGGGGACAACATTACTTTTTTCTCTGCTCACCCTAGGAAAAAGTTTATAATCTGCGTTTGGCCCCACCACCCCCCTCACCCCCGTTTTTGTTTCAATTTTCGGCATGAATTTTCATTATTTTTACCTTCTTTTATATGGAATCTAAAGGTAGTTGTTAAAATGATTAAATTCATAAACAAGGAATGTCGATTTAAAAATATGGCTCTGGGCCACGTGGGGAGCCGGTAGGTGTGCCCAGGGGCTACACCACCAGCTACCTCCCTGACTTCCTACTATAAATAACCCCCTCTCTCTATATTAAAGACTCACATATTTTAAGGTAAATAATAAGTGTACGTATGTTTTTTTTACCTCTCTGGGATATTTTAATATTGTTATTAAGTAAGACGGGGGCCGGCTAAACCCACACCTGGGGACCTGCATGACTTCCTACAAATAAGTACTACTCACCCCTTCCCATATTAAAATTTAAAATACTTTAAGAAAGTAAAAATTTACTGTGAAGTTTTTACTTTGTGTGTTTTTTTAAAGCCCGGTTCTATTACTAAATATAATTTAGTGTAAATTTATGTCCGGGATTTATATGCATTTTAAATGGAAAAAAAAATGGCGTTCTGCCTTCCGGCGATGTCTGGTTTCCAGCGACAGCCTGGAACCTAACCCTCCGTATATGTGGGGCCCTACTGTACCTGAAAAAACTTACTTATTTATATATTAAAATGTAAATATTTCTTATTTATAAATTAAAATGTAAATATTTCTTATTTATAAATTAAAATGTTAATATTTCTTATTTATAAATTATGTTCATATATTGTTTGTGGATTGGATAGTGGTGGTGGCAGAAGCCTCCACCACCACTAATATGTATGGCTTCTCTCAGTGGCCATTATAAACCCAACAACAACACTTCCATCACTTATCCTCACATACATTATGACATATTTTATTCATTCTAGAGTATATATCTTGTTTCTATGTTATTAATGTTAGATGAATTGTGATAGATAAATGAGCTGTAGAGATGGTATTAGTGTCATAATGAAGGATAATAAACTCGCCTTCCTCTCGCCTCCTACATGCCTGCTACACTCCCTGCATGCCTGCTACACTCCCTGCATGCCTGCTACACTCCCTGCATGTCTGCTACAGTCCCTGCATGCCTGCTACACTCCCTGCATGCCTGCTACACTCCCTGCATGTCTGCTACACTCCCTGCATGTCTGCTACAGTCCCTGCATGCCTGCTACACTCCCAGCATGCCTGCTACACTCCCTGCATGCTGCTACATCCTGCAGCCTCACCCTGCATGCCTGCTACACTCCCTGCATGTCTGCTACAGTCCCTGCATGCCTGCTACACTCCCAGCATGCCTGCTACACTCCCTGCATGTCTGCTACACTCCCTGCATGCCTGCTACACTCCCTGCATGCCTGCTACACTCCCTGCATGCCTGCTACACTCCCTGCATGTCTGCTACAGTCCCAGCATGCCTGCTACACTCCCAGCATGCCTGCTTACACTCCCTGCATGCTGCTACACTCCCTGCATGCTCTACTACACTCCCTGCATGTCTGCTACACTCCTGCATTTGACAGTCCCAGCATGCGCTACACTCCCAGCATGCCTGCTACACTCCCTGCATGCTCTGCTACACTCCCTGTCATGCTTACTAACTCCCAGCATGCCTGCTACACTCCTGCATGTCTGCTACATCCCAGCATGCCTGCTACACTCCCATGCATGCCTGCTACACTCCCTGCATGCCTGCTACACTCCCTGACATGCATGCTACACTCCTGCATGCTTGCTACACTCCCAGCATGCCTGCTACACTCCCTGCATGCTGCTACACTCCCAGCATGTCTGCTACAGTCCCTGCATGCCTGCTACCCTCCCTGTATGCCTGCTACACTCCCTGCATGTCCTGCTACACTCCTGCATGCTGCTACACTCCCTGCATACCTGCACATCTCCCAGCATGCCTGCTACACTCCAGCATGTCTGCTACAGTCCCATGCATGCCTGCTACCTCCCTGCATGCCTGCTACACTCCCTGCATACCTGCTACACTCCATGCATGCTGCTACACCTGCATGTCTGCTACAGCCCTGCATGCCCTACTCTCCCTGCATGCCTGCTACACTTCCCAGCATGCCTGCTAACATCCCTGCTCTTCTCACTCCAGCATGCCTGCTACACTCCCAGCATGCCTGCTACACTCCTGCATGTTGCTACAGTCCATCATTCTGCTACACTCCCACAGCCTGCTACACTCCAAGCTAGCCTGCTACAATATCCCTGCATGCTGTACATCCCAGATGCCTGCTACACTCCCTGCATTCTGCTATAAGTCCTGCAATGCTGCTACATCCAGCATGCCTGCATAACACTCCTGCATGTCTGCTACAGTCCCTGCTGCTGGCACACTCCCTCATGTGCTGCTACACCCCTGCATGCTGCTTCTCCTGTATGCTTACTAAACTCACCTGCATGCCTGCTACATCCTGCATGTCTGTTACTCCACATCTGTACACTCCCTGCATGCCTGCTACATCCACAGCTGCTACACTCCCTGCATACTGCTACGTCCCTAGCATGTCCTGCCACTCCCACTCTGCTACATCTCCTGCATGTTGTACATCCAGCATGCCTGCTACACTCCCTGCATGTCTGCTACAGTCCCTGCGATGCATGCTTTCACTCCCAGCATGCCTGCTACACTCCCTGCATGTCTGCTACAGTCCCTGCATGCCTGCTACACTCCCTGCATGCCTGCTACTCTCCCTGCATGCCTGCTACACTCCCTGCATGTCTGCTACTCTCCCTGTATGCTTACTAAACTCCCTGCATGTCTGCTACATCCTGCATGTCTGCTATACTCCCAGCATGCCTGCTACACTCCCTGCATGTCTGCTACTCTCCCTGTATGCTTACTAAACTCCCAGCATGCCTGCTACACTTTCTGCATGTCTGCTACATTCCCAGCATGCCTGCTACACTCCCAGCATGCATGCTACACTCCCTGTATACCTGCTACACTCCCAGCATGCCTGCTACACTACCTGCATGTATGCTACACTCCCAGCATGCCTGCTACACTCCCTGCATGTCTGCTACACTCCCAGCATGCCTGCTACACTTTTTGCATGTCTGCTACCCTCCCAGTATGCCTGCTGCACTCCCAGCATGCCTGCTACACTTCCTGCATGTCTGCTACACTTCCA
Source organism: Cherax quadricarinatus (assembly GCF_026875155.1). NCBI lineage: Eukaryota > Metazoa > Arthropoda > Malacostraca > Decapoda > Parastacidae > Cherax > Cherax quadricarinatus. Next base: position 35,594,446 of record NC_069399.1, read on the forward strand.
GCATGCCTGCTACACTTCCTGCATGTCTGCTACACTCCCAGCATGTCTGCTACACTCCCTGCATGCATGCTATGCTTCCTGCATGCCTGCTGCACTCCCTGCATGTCTGCTTCACTCCTAACATACCTGCTACATTCCCTGCATGCCTGCTACACTCCCTGCATATTTGCTACACTCCATCAAACTAACTACATAATTAAACTAACATCTCCTCCAAGGTAAGTGCAAATATTTCTTATTTATAAATTAAAATGTAAATATTTCTTGTTTATAAATTAAAATGTAAATATTTCTTACTTATAAATTATGTTCATATATTGTTTGTGGATAGTGGTGGTGGCAAAAGCCTGCATGGCTTCTCTTAGAGGCCATTATAAACCAAACAACAACACTTCCATCACTGTCAGTATGTCACCATTAAAGACACAGCCTCATCAATACGGCCACTTGATACTGGAGTTCCACAGGGAAGTGTCCTTGGACCCCTGCTCTTCCTCATTTACATCAATTATCTTCCAAACATATCCCAACACCTGAAACCCATTCTCTTTGCTGACGACATGACTTATGTCATCTCCCACCCTAATCTTGCCACCCTCAACACCATTGTTAACAAGGAGCTGCTCAAAATATCGACTTGGATGACAGCCAATAAACTTACACTTAACACTGGCAAAACCTACTATATTATGTTTGGTAGCAAAGCAGGTGTTGCGCAACTTAACATTAAAATCGACAACACTCTAATTGCCAGACATAATGAGGGCAAATTCCTTGGCCTATACCTCGACAACAACCTAAATTTCAGCACCCATATCCAACACATAACAAAAAAAGTATCCAAAACGGTGGGGATCCTCTCCAAGATACAATACTACGTGCCGCAAACTGCCCTTCTCACACTATACCATTCACTTATATATCCATACCTCACCTATGCTATCTGTGATTGGGGTTCAACTGCAACAACACACCTAAAGCCAATAATAACCCAACAAAAAGCCGCAGTAAGAATAATCACTAAATCCCATCCCTGGCAACACTCCCCCCTACTCTTCATAGATCTAAACTTACTCCCTGTTCAGAACATCCACACTTACTACTGTGCAGTCTATATCTACAGGACCTAAATTCTAATATTAACCTTGACCTAAAACGCTTTCTTGATTGTTGTGACAGGATCCACAGGCATAACACCAGACACAAACATCTCTATGACATTCACCGTGTTCTACTAAACCCTTACAAAAATTCAATGTATTTCAAAGGATCTAAAATCTGGAACACCCTACCTGAAAACTCTAGAACTGCAGACACATTCATCACTTTCAAAACTACAGTTAGAAAACATCTTATCTCCCTGATCCACCCCAACAACTAACTACATGATAACCACCTGGTGGTTCACAATTACACTCACTCACTCACTGACTATAAACCCAGAAATACTAATCTTAATCTTAAAATAATAAATCCTAACTAGTCATAAGTTTGCCTATGATATTCCAATATAGACACCTTGTATTGTGCCAAAACAAAGCATTCACATTGCTAAACTCACAAATTATGATGTAGTCACTTAGCCTTAATACCATAATCTGTAAGGATTTAATGTCAAGATTTAATCTAAGTTTGGTCGAAATGCCTAGCCATGCTAGGTTTCCTAGTGGCCCCCTCTGTAATTAGTATTTTATAACATGTAAACCACACAATACCCAAAACCTGTAAACCCCACATTGTAACCCTTATAGAGAATAAACTTGAATTGAATTGAATTGAACTTATCCTCACATACATTATGACATACAGTGGACCCCCGAGTTTCGTCGGCATCGACTTTCGTGAAATCCGACTTTCGGCAAGTTTTTTCAGCAAAATTTAGCCTCGCGGTTCATGATTGGACTTGTGATTCGGCGACCCTCCGGTACCCATCTGCTCATCACCGCGCACACAAAGCCAGTCTCCCGCACCATTCACACTGAGCGTGCCATTGTTTACCAGCACGTGACCATCACCCCGTGGGTTCATACAATACATTTCATAATAATCCATTGTTTTTTGTGCTTGCAACTGCTAAATATGTCACCATGGGCCCAAGGAAAGCTAGTGCCAAGCCCTTTGGTAAAGAAAGTGAGGAACACGATCAAATTCATGAAGGAAATCATTGAAAAATATGAGAGCGGAGTGCGTGTTACAGAACTTGCCAGGATGTATGGCAAACCCCATTCAACCATCACTTCGATCGTGGCGAAGGGAAAGGAAATAAAGTGTGCTGTTGTTGCAAGAGGGGTAGATATGCTGACAAAAAAGAGATCGCAAATCCTCGAAGAAGTGGAAAGGTTATTGTTGGTGTGGATTACCCAAAAACAGTTAGCAGGAGATAGTATTATGCAATCAATAATATGTGAAAAGGCAAGGCAGTTGCATGACGATCTCGTAAAGAAAATGCCTGCAACAAGTGGTGATGCTTGTGATTTTAAGGCCAGCAAAGGAAATAAATGGTATAAAATACCAACACAATGGAAATATAAACACACATGCAGTATAATGTGATCCTTTTTTGACAACGTTTCGGCCACACAGTGGGCTTTTTCAAGTCACAAACAGATCTATTTGTGACTTGAAAAAGCCCACTGTGTGCGCAAAACGTTGTCAATAAAGGATCACATTATACTGCATATGTGCTTATATTTCCAAGGCCAGCAAAGGTTGGTTTGAGAGATTTAAGAAGCGTAGTGGCATTCACAGTGTGGTAAGGCATGGTGAGGCTGCCAGTTCTGACAATAAAGCAGCTGAGAAGTTTGTACAGGAGTTTAAGGAATACATAGACACTGAAGAATTTAAACCCCAACAAGTGTTCAATTGTGACGAAAAAGGCCTCTTTTGGAAGAAAGTGCCGAAGAGGACCTACATCACGCAGGAGGAAAGGGCACTCCCAGGACACAAGCCTATGGAAGACAGGCTAACTCTCAATGTTTTGTAGTAATGCTAGTTGCGATTGCAAAGTGAAGCCTTTACTGGTGTATCACTCTGAAAATCCCAGAGTGTTCAAGAAAAACAGTATCGCCAAGAGTAATTTGTGTGTGATGTGGATGGCCAACAGTAAGGTATGGGTCACAAGGGAAATTTTCCTTGACTGGATTAATGAAGTGTTTGGCCCCAGTGTGAAGAAATACCTCCTGGAAAATAAACTGCCACTCAAGTGCCTCCTGGTAATGGACAATGCTCCTGCTCATCCTCCAGACATGGAAGAGCAAATAGTGGAGGAGTTTAGTTTCATCACAGTGAAGTTCTTGCCCCCTAATACAATTCCTCTCATCCAGCCCATGGACCAGCAGGTCATTTCAGACTTCAAAAAACTGTACACCAAAGCAGTGTTTCAAAAGTGCTCTGAAGTGACCTCAGACATTGAATTGACCCTAAGAGAGTTCTGGAAAGATCACTTCAGTATCCTCACTTGCATAAACCTTATAGGTAAGGCTTGGGAAGGAGTGACTTGCAGAACTTTGAATTTTACTTGGAGAAAATTGTGGCCAGAATGAGTACAAGAGAGGGATTTTGAAGGGTTTGGGGCTGACCCTAAAGAGCCTATGCTAGTTGTGGAATCTATTGTGGCATTGGGGAAGTCCCTGGGGTTGGAGGTGAGTGGTGAGGATGTGGAAGAGTTGGTGGAGGACCACAGGGAAGAGCTAACCACTGAAGAGCTGCAAGAGCTTCATCTGCAACAGCAAGAGATCACGGCTCAGGAAATTGCTGCAGAGGAGAAGGAAGAGAGATAGAGAGGAAGGTGCCTTCTTCAAAGATTAAGGACATTTGTGCAAAGCGGACTGAAGTGCAAACATTTATGGATGAACTTCACCCTAACAAAGCTGTTGCAGGCCGTATTGGCAACATGTGCAATGACAGTGTTGTGTCCCACTTCAGACAAATCTTAAAGAAACGCCAGAAACAGAGCTCTCTGGACAGATATTTTGTGCGACAGGGTTCCAGTGACTCTCAAGTTGTTCCCAGTCTCTTTAAAAAACAAAGAAGGAAAGTAACCCCAGATAAGGACTTCATACCTGAAGTCCTAATGGAAGGAGATTCTCCTTCCAAACAATAGTGTACACCTTCCTCCTATCTCCTCCTCCCGTCTTCCATCCACCCAAAAGTCTTCAGTAAAGGTAAGTGTAATGTTATTATTATTTTTTATATATATGTACTTGATTTCTCATTGTTTTCAGTATGTAAATCTTTATTTAACCCTTTCAGGGTCCGTTCCGTAGATCTACGGCTTTGCGTTCAGGGTCCAAACCGTAGATCTACACCATGAGCTCAGCTCACTCTGATAAGCTGTGAGTGGTAAATTTGGGCCTAGATATGAGTGAATACATCTATGTGGTATGTGTGCACCACATAAAACAAATCCTGCAGCACACAGTGTATAGTGAGAGAAAAAAACTGAGACCGTTATTTTTTATTAAAACAGCGAATTTGCAGTGTTTTTTCATATGTTTTTTATAGTTGTATTTGCTATTTCTTGGTCTCATTTGATAGAATGGAAAACATATTACAGAAGTAGTGATAATTTTGATTGGTTTTAGCACTGGAAATGGCTTGAAACTGTGCTCAAAGTAGCAGAAATGTTAAATTTTTGCCAATGTTCAAGAGTAAACAAACGACCTCACACGTCTAATACACACCAGCTGGTGGGTCTAATATACATTCACAAATGTGATGATGATATTTATACAATTATTACAATATTGCATAACAGTAAATCTTCTATTTTTTGGTGTGAATAAAAATTCATAATGTGAATAAAAAATCAAAATGGAATTCATTTGTAAAGCCTCAAAACATAACTAATGAACAGAGGAAATGTTAGTTTAGTGCCAGGAATACCTACATTGTTTATTCTGGACCCTATTCTGAAATTGGAATATTTTGAACTTTGTGTTAAATTGGCGAAATTACCAATTTCCGATCACTTTATTTTGTAGTTGAAACAGTTGACTTGGCGATTTCTTGTGGTCAATCGATAGAATAAAAGTAATACTAGTGAAATAGCTAAGAATTTGGTCGCTGGAGTAATGTAATTGGCCTAAAATGGGAGTCAAAGTCAGCAAAATCGCCGATTCATAAATATTGCTGACACATCAAAATTTGCGAGAGCATAATTTCATCAATTTTCCATCAAATTGCATACTTTTTGTTTTATTACCTTTAGAAAAAGATTCTCTACCATTTCATAAGAAAAAATAACAAAATTTTTTTTTTGAAAATTCTTGGACCCTGGTGCGCACTTTGAAATTTGGCCTCTGGACCCTGAAAGGGTTAATTTGAAAAAAAATATTTTATTTTAATATTTTTGGGTGTCGGGAATGGATTCATTTTACAGTGGACCCCCGGTTAACGATATTTTTTCATTCCAGAAGTATGTTCAGGTGCCAGTACTGACCGAATTTGTTCCCATAAGGAATATTGTGAAGTAGATTAGTCCATTTCAGACCCCCAAACATACACGTACAAATGCACTTACATAAATACACTTACATATTGGTCGCATTGGGAGGTGATCGTTAAGCGGGGGTCCACTGTATTTCCATTATTTCTTATGGGGAAAATGGTTTCGCCATTTAGCAATTTTGACATTTGGCAGACTCTCTGGAATGGATTAATCACGAAACTCGGGTCCACTGTATTTTATTCATTCTAGAGTATATATCATGTTTCTGTGTTATTAATATTGTTTTTTATGTCATATTAGATGAATTATGATAGATAATTAAGCCATATAGTTAATAATAGCATCATATTGAAGTACTGTTCTGTCAAGCCTCCTGACAGCAGGAACGGAATAATTGGATTTCCATCATTTCTTATGGGGAAAATTAATTCGGCTAATGATAAAATCGGTTAAGGACAAGCTCTCTGGAATGGATTAAAATCGTCCACTGTATTTGCACTTACCTTGGAGGAGATGTTAGTTTAATTACGTACTGTGGAACTTCAAATTTCAAATTTATCGCTTATCGAGCTCTTCGAGAATCAGCCACTTTTTTCGAACAAACTTTGTCCCTATTATCGAACTCACCTCTTTTTTTAGAACTGGGGTACCAGACCTGTCCACCAGCCTGCTCTGTCCGCATCCCTGCGCAGGCGCCGTGAGCAGTCTGGCTTTGTTGATGCTTGAGTGAACACTAACCTGCGGTCTCATTCAAACATTTTACGATTAATTCATTGTGTTTAGTGCTTGTGGGACTGTGAAATAAGCTACCATGGGCCCAAAGAAACTTGCTAGTGGTCCCCCTGCGGTAAAGAAAGTGAGAAACACCATAGATGTGATAAATGGAAATAATACAGAAGTATGAGAGTGGTGTGCGACTTGTTGTGCTTGCCAGGATGTAGGGGAAAAAAACAAGTTGACCATCGCTTCTATCCTGGCAAAGAAAGAACAAATCAAGGAAGTTGATGTTGCAAAAGGTGTTAATATGCTAACCAAAAAAGAACACAGGCAATCGATCAGGTTGAGAAGTTGTTGCAAGTGTGGATCAAGGATAGAGAGATGGCAGGTGATAGTGTTTCAGAGACGATTATTTGTGAAAAGGCAAGGAAGTTGCATGCCGATTCAAAGATTAAGGAGATTTGCACCAAGTGGAATGATGTCCAAATGTTTGTGGAGAAGTACCACCCTGAGCAAGCTGAAACAAGCCATCTTTGCAACAAGTTCAGTGACAGAATCATGTCCCATTTTAGGAAAAATCTTAAAGAGGTGCCAGAAACAGAGGACTGTGAACAGTTATTTTGTTTAGACAAGGGTCCAGTGACTCCCAGCTGGTCCCAGTGGCATTAAAAGACAGAGAAGGGAAGTAACCCAGAGAGGGCTTTGATACCTAAAGTCCTTATGGAGGGGGATTCCCCTTCCAAACACTAACCCCAACTCCCTCTCTCCTCCTCCTTATCTTCCAGATGCCATCACCAATCTTCAATAAAGGTAAGTAAAAATGTAATTTTATGTTTATATAAATTTATTAATAATTGTACACTATATTTGTTGTGTGTAATATAAAACTATAATGTAATACTATCTATAAAATGTATTTTTATTGTGAAATTTTTTTGGGTTTCTGGAACAGATTAATTGTATAAATTGTCCTTAACCAATTTTATCATTATCCAATTTAATTTTTCAACCAGTTTCTCCTAAGTATTGAAGAGGAACTGGTCGATCTCTAACAGACTTAGGGAGCACAAAAATGTGTTAGGCTTCCCAACACTAACAATGCTCTTTTCTGTCACGTCAGAGATCATAGCCATCCTATTGACTGCTCTTCTGCTAAAACTGTCTTCCCTACTTCCAACTTTAACAGTCGCCGTCTAGTTGAATCCTCTCTAATACACAACTTTCCTTGTATGAATCTTAACCCTGGCTTCATCTCTGTAGATGCCTTCCTCTCTCACTATACTATAAAGTGCTCCAAACTTCAGAACACCCGTGACTTAACCTGACTCCTCATTTTTTTTTTTTCTTCTCCCTCTTCCCCTTTCCTCTTTCCTTTTTTCCTCTGGGTTGTCTTTCTTCTGTCTCGTGTTTCTGTTCCTTCATTATTTATTTCACCACTTCCCTTTCACTTCACCTCTGTGCACTTGCTCTCCCTCTATGGGCACCTAGCTCCCTTGCAGTGCTCCCCTTTCTTTGTATTTGACTGGCTCCTCCTCCTATTCACTACTACTACTACTACTACTACCACCGCCACCCCCCGCCGCCACCGCCACCGCCGCGCCACCGCCACCACCTCCACCACCATCCACCACCCACCACTCCACCACACCTCCCCCCTCACCACCCCTCCACACCTCCACCACCACCTCCACCACCTCCACCACCTCCACCACACCCACCACCACCACCACCACCACCACCACCACTCACCACCACCACCTCCACCACCACCACCTCCACCACCACCTCCACCACCACCTCCACACCACACCTCCAACCCCCACTCCTCCACCACCACCTCCTCCACCACCACCTCACCTCACTCCACCTCCTCCTCCACCTCCTCCTCCACCTCCTCCCACCTCCTCCTCCACCTCCTCCTCCACCTCCTCCTCCACCACCTCCTCCCCACCTCCTCCACCACTCCACCTCTCCTCCTCCACCTCCTCCTCCTCTCCTCCACCTCCTCCACCTCCTCCTCCTCCTCCACCTCCACCTCCTCCTCCCCTCCCCCCCCCCCCCCCCCCCCCCTTTTTCCCCCCCTTTTTCCCCTTTTTCCCCCCCCTTTTCCCCTTCCCCCCCCCTCCACCTCCCCTCCCCTCCTCCCCCCCCCCTTTCCCCCCCCCCCCCCTTCCCCTTCCTCCCCCCCCCCCCCCCCCCCCCCCCCCCCTTTCCCCCCCCCCTTTTTCCCCCCCCCCCCCTCCTCCTCCCCCCCTCCCCCCCCCCTTTTCCCCCCCTTTTTTCCCCCCCCCCTTTTTTTTTTTTTTTTAAAAAAGGGGTTTTAAAATTTCCCCTTTTTGGGGGTTTTTTGTTTTTGGGGGGTTTTTTTCTAAAAGGGTTACCCCTTTTAAAGTGGTTTATTCGTCAAGGGGAGGTCCCCAAAGGGCCCCGAGCTGCTTTTGGGGATTTTGTGTGGGCAGTTACAAAACCATGGCTTGCTTTTTCTGTGTTCTAAAAATTGAGGTTTGGGGGTTGGGGGAATTTTGCTTCTACAAAAGGAAATTTTGGAGAATGAAGGTTTACCTCAATGGGTTGGGAAAACGGGTGTGAGGGGGTGATATGGGGGGAGGGGGAATGAGGGGACCAGCAGCGAAGGGGGCAGGGCTGTCTTCGCCCGCGAGGAAGCTGTAGGTGGGGGGGTAAACAACGGCTCAAAACATTTAGGTGGGAAATCCAGCCCTTTCTACAATTTACAAATGGTTCCCCGTAAAGGGAAAAGGGATCAAGATAAGGAAAGTTAAGAGAGAAGATTTGAAGGTAGGAAATCGCTTCTTGTTTTTCAGGATGAGTTTATTCAGTGGCCAGTGAGGTAAGGTACTACCCCCCCTGCAAGTAGAGGTAAATGCCCTTGTGGTTGGTGATCACAGGTAAGATATATGGACCGTCTTCTTTTAATGGGGAATAAAAAAGGAAAGAGATAGTGTGTGCTTCCCTGGAGGGGTGTTGTGACATAGTAAACGGTTGGAAAATATCATGTCAGGTAAGGGGAACAAGCCTTTATCTTCTCGTGCGGGTGGAAATGATATTGGGAAGGGTAGGGGAAGAGCGCTGATAAGTACAGGTCAGTATAGTTTTTTTAAGTCTAAGGGAGGGGCCCCAATTATATGTAGCATCTTCCCTAGAAGAGGAGGGGCAAGAATGGTTGTTAGGGCATTGGTGTAAATTGTGGCTATCAGTACGAAAGGGAAACTTGCAATCCCATTCATTGACAATGGGACAACTTTTATGGCAAACATGAATGTATAAAAGGGGGGTGTACTTTTTTGGGGCGGGGTGGTAGCTTTGCAAACTCAATCGAGAGGGCCATTGCTGAAATCCCTAGGATTGGAAATGATAGAATAGAGGTAGGGTGTTTGTGGGAAACGTCAGGTTGCAACATAGGGTTGAAACAGTAATTTTAAAAAGACATTCATCTTTGAAGTTATAAATAAAAAATGTCATGTCAGCAAACAAAGGGAGAAGAGAAGGCGCAAGGGTCTAGCTCCTTTAAAGGGCTTTATTAATAGCAGGAGTGTGAAATAAGATAGGTGAGCTAGATTAATTGCAAGTGCGGAAAAATAGAATCATTGCTTAAAAGAGCCTGGTCAACTGAAAAATAGGAATGCCCCTTTTGAATGTCACATACAAGGTTAAAAATTTTTCCACACTGACAGGGCCAACGGAAGGGTGGTTTTTAGCGTGTGTCAGAGAAATTTAAAAAAGTTGTGTTAGAAAGATAAAAAATTAGAAGCGTCAGCCACTGAAACTGTTGGTTAAGCTTCTCGAGGGCCCTTAAAAAAATAATTTTGGGGTGTGATTTACGGGCCCTTTAAAACTTGATGGGAGTGCGTAAACTTTTATGGGGTGAAATTGTAAGGGCCTTTACATACGAAAAAAGTTGTAATAATGGGAGATTTCAACTTAGACAGATGCTTGAGCAAATTTTACAGGGGGAATTTGAATAAAATGACTTTTTTGTCAATTTAGGATTTTTTTTTTAAAGCGTTTTTGGGTAGAGGAAAAAACTTTTTTAAAAAAAAAAAAAAAATAAAAAATTTTAACAAAAATTTAAAAAAAAAAAAAACAAAAAAAAAAAAAACCTGCTTGATTTGGTTTTCCAGCGGGGGGAAACGCTAATTTAAATAATCTTGGGGTTAATGATGAGTTTGGGGGGGAAAGTGATCACAAATCACTCAGTTTTAATATATATGGAACCCCCCTAATAATGAAAATAAGTCTCTGCCCCTGACTTTGCTTGGTGATTTCTTTGGACTAAAAAATTACTTGGGTGGGCTGAACGGGAATGACCTGACTATGGGCAGGTGGTGGTGATGGCTGCCAAATTGACATTTTCCAGGCATAGTTTAGCTGCTCGACAACTTATGTTCCAAAATAAGGAAATCGACAAGCAAAATGACCCAAAATGGATGACAATAGAAAAAAACATCCATGGTAAAAAGAAGCTTTATGGGCAAATAAAGGGAGAGGGAAATTTAAAAAATAATATATTCAGTTAGGAGAAATAAAAAAGGGAATAAGAAAAACAAAAAGAGATTTGAGGTTAAAGTTGCCGAGAAACGAAGATAGCCCAAAAGGATTCTTTCAGGTACAAAGAAGTAAGTCGGGACAAGGTAGGCCCCCCCCAAAAGTTACTCGGGTCAGCTCACAGAATGATAAGGAAATGTGAGAATTTTTAAACAAACTTCCTTCGTTTTTTTCTCAGGAAGTACTAGCGTATTCCAGAAAATAATAAAATTTGTAGAACAGGATGATAATAAACTATGCAGATTTTGGGTCACAAGACATGGTTCTTGGGGGATATTGATAAATTAAAACCTAAAAAATCCCCCCGGCCCCGTGAACTGTATGCAAGGGGGTTTTAAAGGAAAGTAAAGAGGGCTTTGCTAACTTCTGGCTAATCTTTTCAATATATCATACAGACTGGCATGGTGCCAGATAAGTGGGAAAAAGGCAAAATTTATCCTATTTTTTAAAGAGGTGAAGGTCCTTTGCTTTGAACTATAGACCCCCTGAGCCAACCCCATTTTGGGGGAAAAATTTTTGGAAAACAATAATTGCTGAGGGAGTTGTAGCCACCCTTTAAAAACACAAATTAATCAACGAAAACTCAGCGGGGTTTTTAAAAAGGGCGTTCCCGCCTTACGAATTTTTTAATTTTTTCACTAGGTATTTGAGGAGGTAGATCTGGTAATGAATAGATATTGTGTATTGGACTTCAGTAAGGGTGTTTGACGGGCCCCACATCAGGGGACTATTGGGGAAATTAAGGCACGGGAATAGGAGGAGAAATTTTTTCCTGGATAGAGGCAGGGTTGCAAATGGGCAGCAGAGAGTTTAAAATAATTTTGGGGAAAAAATCAGAAGTGGGGAAGCCAGAGCGGTGTTCACAGGGGTCAGTTTTGGGGCCCCCCTGTTGTTCACAATCTACAAAACGACATTGGAGGGCAAAAAGAGCGACATAAGTTTGCCGATGCACCAAAAAGGCCGTCGAATTCTTTGGAGGAGGACATTAGGCATCCAGGAAGATTTAAATGACTATGCTGCGCCGGGGAAAGTGGCAGATGCAGTTTATTAGACAAATGCAAAGTTCAAAATTTTGGACAGGAAAATAACTATCCCACATATAAATAAATAATGTCGATTTTAAATATTACGGATTGCGAAAAAGATTTTGGGGTCCCCCGGTTTGCAGTAATCTGAAGCCAAGACACAGTGCATAAGTGTTTGCAATAAAGCTAACAGAATCCCTTTGGCTTCATATCAAGAAAACATAAAAAATAGGGGTCCTCGGTTGTTCTTCAACTCTATTATCCCTTTGGGTTGACCTCTTTTTGTTATGCTGCACAGTTTTTGGGCACCGTATCATGAATGGATATAAATGTTGGGAAACATACAAAGGAGGTGACAAAAATTGTTTTCCTGTATCAGAAATCTTCCCCTGAGGACAGACTGAAGGGCCTGAAACTCACACTCTAGAAAGGGGTAGAATTTGGGGGGAATTGTTGAGGTGTTAAATGGAAAACATGAATAAATAAAGGGGATGTAAAAAACGTGTGAAAATATTGCCTAGACAGGACTCGTTTTGCAGTGGTTTTAAATTGGAAAAAAAATTTAAATTCAGGAAGGGGAAAAGGAAAGCATGGTTTGGTAAAAAGAGTTGTGGATGAGTGGAACAAATCCCAAGTACAGTTATTGAAGCTAAAACGTTGTGTAGTTTTTAAAAAAAAAGGTTAGATAAATTTCTGGTAGGTGTGAGTTGGACCCGACTAGCTTGTTCTACTGGTAGTTGTCGTGTTCCTTCCCTTAAATGAATGTGGACCCGCCCCGACTAGGTTGGGGCAGTGGGGTTTTAAGCCGGTAGGAGACTTGGCCGCCCCACATGGGCCAGTAGGCCTGCGCAGTGTTTTTCTTTTTTTTTTTATTCATTTAAGCATCCCAGAGTGATAATATGCATATACATTTACCTATTACCTTTAAAAATTTGTTGTCTTAATTAGTGTGAGTTTAGTATTTTTTATTGTAAGAAATCAAATGCAGTATTTTTGGGTTGTCACCCGGGGGCTACCATCCCCGGGCCCATTCCACCCCACTTATACCCTATGTTATTTAAGCACCCCAAAGACCAAAAAAATTTTGGGGAAATTTTAATATATTTATACTTTATATTTTATGGTTTTAAACCCCCTTGACTGTCGCGGTCGTAATATAGGCGTTGAGTTTCCGTGTTTAAAGTATCTATACCCCAAAAAAAAATTCTGAGGTTTCCCAAATCAAGCAGGAGAAAAATTTGGGTGGGCCCCACATGTGAGAGAATGGGTCTCCCTTTGGCAGGTGCCCCTATATAAAAAAAATCGGGGAGCCAGTGGTGCATTGTGGGAAAAGCCATTTTAGTCGTCCTTTTTCAGCATTTTCTAGCGGAAAAAAATTATGTGACTCCTCAGCAAATCTGGGACTCTTCTCTTTTTTCCCCAAATGATTTCTCTAACACAGATGGAAAGTGGCAGTGAAAAATCAATTTTATGATTTTTAGGAGTTTGAGACCAAAAGCAATGGAGGAGGGGGGAAAAAAAGAGGAGGAGGAGGAGGGGAAGGGGGAGGAGGAAAGAGGAAAAAGAGGAGGAGGAAAAAGGAAAAAGGAAGGGGGGGAAGGGAAAGGGGGAAGAGGGAAGGGGAAAGGGGGAAGAGGAAGGAAGGGGGGGGAAAGGGAAAGGAAGGGGAAAGGAGGAAGGGGGGGGGAGGAAGGAGGAAGGGAGAGGAGAAAAAAGGGAAAGGGGGAGAAAAAGAAAAAGAAGAAGAAGAAAAAAAGAAGAGGAGGAGGAAGAGGGGGAAGAAAAGTTATAGGTAAATACATTTTTTTAGAAAAAAAGGGGGTAATAAAATATACAAGATATGATGTTTGGGCGAAAATTGGATTAGTTTGTTTTGGAAATTTTGTTTGGGAGATAAAGACTGTTTAGTTTGATTCAGGGGTGTACATGTTTATAGAGGGGCCACAGATTTTATCGATCAAATTTCTAGTTTTTAGCACATGAGAGTTTAAAAAAAAGAGGGATACAAAGGGAATAGAAGCATCGGGGAAAAGAAGGTGAAAGGTTTTTTAAACAAAAAGGAGGCGTTAGGGTAAAAATATAAAAAGCTTTTGGAGGATAGATTTGGGTAATGAAAAGCATTTGGCAATGGGGTCCCAAGAGGTATGGGGTAGGTTTTTAAAAAAGTGTGTTTTGGGGTGTTTAGCAGAAGTTTGTGGTTAAGGGAAAATGGGTGGGGGGGGGAGGGAAGAGGAGGGGGATTTGGGGGAATGATGATGTAAAGAGAGTAGTAAAGGGAGAAAAGTTAGCATATGAGAAGTTTTTACAAAGTAGAAGTGATGCAAGGAGGGAAGAGTATATGGAGAAAAAAGGAGAAGTTAAGAGAGTGGTGAAGCAATTTTAAAAAGAGAGCAAATGGGGAGAGTGGGTGAGATGTTATCAACAAATTTTGTTGAAAATAAGAAAAGTTTTGGAGTGAGATTAACAAGTTAAGGAAGCCTAGAGAACAAATGGATTTGTCAGTTAAAAATAGGAGAGAGAGTTATTAAATGGAGAGTTAGAGGTATTGGGAAGATGGAGGGAATATTTTGAGGAATTGTTTAAAAGTTGATGAAGATTTGGGAAGCTGTGATTTTGTGTATAGGGCAAGGAAGGAATAACATCTTGTAGGAGTGAGGAAGAGCCAGTTGTGAGTGGGGGGAAGTTCGTGAGGCAGTAGGTAAAATGAAAGGGGGTTAAGGCAGCCGGGATTGATTGGGATAAAGATAGAAATGTTAAAAGCAGGTGGGGATATAGTTTTGAAATGGTTGGTGCAATTATTTAATAAATGTATGGAAGAGGGTAAGGTACCTAGGGATTGGCAGAGAGCATGCATAGTTCCTTTGTATAAAGGCAAAGGGGATAAAAGAGAGTGCAAAAATTATAGGGGGATAAGTCTGTTGAGTAACCTGGTAAAGTGTATGGTAGGTTATAATTGAAAGAATTATGAGGGAAGACGGAGAATAGGATAGCAGATGAACAAGGAGGCTTTAGGAAAGGTAGGGGGTGTGTGGACCAGGTTTTTTACAGTGAAACATATAAGTGAACAGTATTTAGATAAGGGTAAAGAGGTCTTTGTGGCATTTATGGATTTGGAAAAGGCGTATGGGCAGGGTGGATAGGGGGGCAATGGGCAGATGTTGCAAGTGTATGGTGTAGGAGGTAGGTTACTGAAAGCATTGAAGAGTTTTTACGAGGATAGTGGGGCTCAAGTTAGATTATGTAGGAAAGGGGGAAAATTTTTTTCCAGTAAAAGTGGGCCCTTAGCCAAGGGATGTGTGATTTTCACCGTGGTTTTTTAAATATATTTATAGATGGGGTTGTAAGAAAAGGGAAAATTGCGGAGGGCTTGGCAAGAGGGTGGATTTAAAAAGAAAAAGAATCACCCACAAGTGGGAGTTGTCAAAAGGCTGTTTCTTTTGTGATGACACGGGTGTCTTGGGAGATTCTGAAGAGAAGTTGCAGAGTTTGGGGGGGAAAATTTTTGGTTTTGGGTGTGAAAAAAGAAAAAATTTTTAAAGGGTGAATACGGGGAAAGAGTAAGGTTATGGGGATAAAAAAAAGGGGGGAAATTTTTGGTGATAAAAAGGGGGAATTTAATCAGATTGGAGGGAGGTGGAAGTATTCGATTTTTGGGGGAGGGGGACGTGTCAGCGGGGGTCTATGAAAGTTGAGGTGAAATCAAAAAAAATTGGGATGAGGGAAAAGAGTGGGGGTTTTGCACTTAGGAGTCTGTGGGACAAAGAACTTTGTCCTTGGAGGAAAGGGGGGAAATTTGTATGGAGTATATTTTTTCCCAACGTCTTATAGGGTGTGAAGCGTGGGTGAGGGAATGTTGCAGCGAGGAGAAGGCTGGGGCAGGGGGAGAGGGTCATGTTTGAGGGAAATTTGTGTGGTGTGAATATAATGCAGAGAATTCGTATTTTGGGAAGTTAGGAGGAGGTGGGGATTCCCAAAACTGTTGTCCAGGGGGCTGGGGGAAGGGGTTTTTGGGAGGTGGTTGGGGAATGTAGAGAAAAATGGAGCAAAACAGAATGACTTCAAGAGTGTATCGTTTGTAGGGGAAAGGGAAAGGCCCGGGGGGTGGGGTGGGCCTTAGGAAAGGGTTTGGAGGGGGGGGTAAAGGAGGTTTTGGGGGTGCGAGGGGTTTGGGGAATTCCAGCAGGCATGGTGACCCGTGTTTGTTTGGAGTAAAATGGAGACAAAGGGGTTTTTTAAATATTTTGAGTGCTGTTGGGAGTGTGGGGAAAAAGGGAACTTTTATGAAGGGATTGGGGAAACCGGCGGGCCGGATTGAGCCCTGGAAAAAGGGAAGTACTTTTCCCCGGCACTCTGGGGAGGGGGGGTTTAATGTTGCAGTTTAAAAACTGTAGTGTTAAAGCACCCCTTTTCGCAAAAACAGTGATGGAGTGAATGTGGTTTAAAAATTTTTCTTTTTCGGGCCCCCCTGGCCTTTGGGGGGAATCAGCCAGTGTGATAATAAAAAAAAATAAAAAATAATTTTAATAATTTTTGTTCCCCCTGAGGGGAAAGAGGATGAAAAAAAATTTTTTCCCCATAAAAGTGACAAGATAAGGGGGATAAAATTGATAAGAGCTGAGTTTGTGGGGCGTTAAAAGAGGGTGGAGGGGGGGGGGCAGCTGTCTATCCGTCTGGGCCCTTTTTCTCAGGGGCCAGAAGGAGGGAAAGGGGAGGAGGAAAAAAGGAGGAGGGAAAAAGAAGGGAAGGGGAAAAAGAAGGAAAGGGGGGGAGGGAAAGGGGGAAGGGAAGAAGAAGAAGAAAGGGGAAGGAGAAGGAGGCGAAGAAGAAGGAGGGAAGGGGGGAAGAAGGAGGAGGAGGAAAAAGGAGCGGAGAAGGAGAAGAAAGGAAAAAAGAAATAGGAGGAAAAATAGGGGAAAAAAAAAAGGGAAAGGGAAAAAAGGGGAAGAAGAAGAAGGAGAAGAAGAAAGGGGAGAAGGAGAAGAAGAAAGAGAAAAGGGAAGAAAAAGAAGAAGAAGAAGAAGGAGGAGGATAGGGGAAGAAGAAAAGAAGAGGAAGGGGAGGGAAAAAGAAGGGAAGGAGAAGGAGAAGTAGAAGAAGAAAAAAGAAGAAGAAGAAGAGGTAATTTAAAAATTTTTTAAAATTAAGTTCCTTTAAGCTGGAAAAAAAGTTTACCCCAAAGACGTGAAAGATAAAGGGGGGATAACAAACTGATAAGAAACTTTACCTTTGAAAGAGCGTAAAGGGGGGGGAGGGGGGGGGGCAGCTGTCTATCCTTTTAGCTCTCTGTTTTTCAGAGCCAGAAGGGGAGAAGGAGAAGGAGAAGAAGAAGAAAAAGGAGGGGAGGAAAGGGGGAGGGAAAAAGAGGAGGAGAAGGAGAAGAAGAAGGATTAGAAGAAGAGGAAGGAGGGAAAAGAAGGGAAGGAAAAAGAAGAAAGAGAAGGGGGAAGGGGAAGGGAAAAAGAAGGGAAGGGAAAGGGGAAGAAGAAGGAAAGGGAGGAGCAGAAGAAGAAGAAGAAGGAGGAGGAGGAGGAGGAGGAGGAGGAGAAGAAGGAGAAGAAGAAGAAGACGACGACTACCACATAATAATAATATATAATAATATGCTCCCATGAGGCTTGAAAACAGTTCACCCCATGACAGTGACAAGAGATAAGGAGAGATAACATCTGATAAGAGCTGACGTTTGATAAGCATAAACGAGGGTGGAGCTGATAAGGAAAGATTAGATGACCATCCCCCTCCCTTTGTTTTTGCTGGTACACAAACATTTGTCTTTCTGTCTATTTGTCTGTCTGCCAAGCTCCCTGTCTATCCATCTAGCTCTCTGTCTCAGAGAGAGCCACAAGACTGTGTCATCATCATGTTTACTCACATCTTCAAGCAGAGTATAGCACTTTGTCTGGATTTTTTAGGTTATCCTAGGTAATTTACACTATGTATACTTGTATTTATGTGTACCTGTGAGACAGAGATAGACAGACAGAGAGAAAGAGAGAGAGAGAGATTGAAAGAGATAGAATGAGGGAGAAATATAATTAGATAGAATGGAGGGGAAGCAGCATCTGACCCCATTGTTTTGACAGGCGGTAGGGGGAGTGAGTAATGAGACAATATGTCATTTTGACAGCTGCCGACTCCTGACTCAAAACAATTATAAACCACACACTAGCACACAAGACAAGCTTGATGAATGGAGATAATAGCAGTTATATGAAAGTATCTAGTGACTATATGTGTATATATAATATAGAAACCAGAAGCAAGATGGGAAGGCAGGAATGAAGGAAGGACGAGATGAAAGGAAGGAAAAAAGTAAGGAAGGAGCGTAAAACACCACTGTGTATGACACCATGTTTCAAAGAGTTACACAAGCTGCAGAACTTCTAGGAATATGTCCAGTGACTGTATATTGGTATATATATTATAGAACAATAGTAACAAACAATTTTTTGTATTTGTTTTTGTAAACAAGTTTTGTAAACAATATATTGATAATTATGTTTGTGTGCTTATTGTGTTGTATACAACGAGTGTATATATGTACATTGCACCTTACTTTGGTCTCACAGGCCACATAAGTTATGTGAAAAAATAAAATAGTGAAAAAAACAACAAACCTTAAAATAAAAGTAAACTAAAGTTTACCGGGTGAGCGGCAGTCGCCGCTGTTGCCATACACGGCTCATTTTCTGCAAACTTCATGCCTCTATATCTCGGTAAGTACTGATGGGAAAAAAAAATTTTTGGGACTAAAACAATCAGAAAAATTATCTTAACATTTTCATAAGAAAAAATAATTTTTTTTTTTTTTCAAATATTTTGCGACACCAGGAGACACTTCAGGATTGGGCGTTTCGACAGTCAAAGGGTTGTAGGGTCAGGAGTGAATAAACGAGATAAAATGAATAAATGAGAGAGAGAGAATGAGTACATGAGAGAGGACAGGCACAGAGTTATGTAAACAAACCAGGTGAACCTAAGTTTTGTAAACAAACAAAGTGTACACATCTGGTTTGTACAAGTTACATTGTGTACAAGTTGTCTCTACATTAATACGGTAGAATAAATAAAGAACAACACTCCCATTCTCACTTAACACCATTTTTAGAAGAAATGACGCTATGAGTGAAGGCAATGGAAATAAAGTCACTCTGACTTTTTTTGGGTTATCCTAGATCCTCTACACATATGCTGTTATGAAATGATAACCTATGAAAACTTTTATTTTGTAATCCCTTTTGAGAAAACTTAAAATACATACGAAAGGATAATTTCAAACAGTTACCCCCCAGTAAAAAACTTTTTCCCTCTTTTTATTTTTTTTATTTATTTATTTATTTAAAAATTTTTAAGCATAAAAACAGGGGAAACAAAAAATACAGGTAAACAGCATCCCCAAACCCCATTTAATATGCATACATTTTTGGCTGGTTTAAAAATTTAACTTAAGATTAACTAACCCAATAATGAAATCAGTGATAAGACATTTTTGTAAAAGATAACATAAAATAAAAATTTAAATTTTAAAAAGGACAGGCCCTATGGTTGCATGCTTGTTTTGTTCTTTCATAGAAGGGAGTATTTGTTGGGGAGTGTATTTAAAAAAAAAAACAAAGTTGGGGTTTAACATTTGTGTGAAAAATTTGTGAGTAACATTTAGGTAAACAATTTTTTAGGGTTCAGTTATTCATTATTTTTTTTTGGGTTTTGAGTGATTTTAAGTGAATTTTGAAAAAACTTAAATTTAAAAACGGGAAGTGTTTTTTTTTATTTTTACGGGTTTAATGAATTCCAGATTTAGGCCTTTTTTTGGCATTGAGTTTTTGCAAAGCTGAATGGACACGAGGAACATAAAAGAGTGATCTGTGCCTTGTATTATGGTCAGGTTTTCTTTAAAGGTTTTGGAAAGGAGAGTTTTTGGGGGGGGTTAAAATTCAGAGTTAAGTTTTTCTATGTATGTAAAAAGTGCAATAATAAGTATGGAGGGTTTTGTAGGGGTGATAGGTTGAGTGTTTTGAATATTGGGGGGTTGTGTTTGCCTGAAAGGGGAGAATTTTTTTAAATAAATTCTAACTGCAGCCTTTTTTTGGGGTAATTAGGGGTTTCTGAAAAGGGTTGTTGTTTTTTGAGCCCCAAAGCACTTTTTCCCCATAGGTGAGATAGGGGTAAATAAGAGAGTGAAAAAGGGGGCCGGGAAGGGCGGGGACGGGGGTGGAACATAGTCCCTTTAACTTCGAAAGTACCCCTAAGTCTTGGAAATTTTTTTTAGAAATTTGTTGAAAAATGTGTATAAATTTTGAGTCTATTATCGAGGGGGATGTTAGATTTAAAACTTCACCGAACAATAGGGGGCACAAAAACTCCATTTTTTTTTTTTTAGTTTTTTTATTTTTACCAATCTTTTAGCTTCATTGGTATTTGGTTAGTGAATTAAAAAACCAAAAAAGAAAATTATAAAAAAAAACACTATACACAAGAAACCCAAAATTTTAAACATTAAAATTTTCTCTTTAACAATTTATGATACAAAAATTTTTTAAAATTAATAATCAACTTTTTTTAGAAAGGTCTGGGGTAACAAATATTTAAACTTTCATAAGGGGACATGAATTACCAAACAATGGAAAAAGGCAAGACTTAGTATACATTTTTTAATTTTTAAAGCTAGAGTTTTGGGGTTTTAAAAACCCGTACCGAGTCAAGCTGGGAAAGCTGACTGACTCACTCAACTACTTCATAGCCCAGACTTCACTCTGCCAAAAGGCACGCGGGGGCGTAAATTTTCTAGAACCACCCAATTGGCATAAAGTAGGGGGTTTAAAACATTCGAAATCCCTAACCTAATAATAATTAAATAATAATAGTTATAATAATCATGGGGAAAGATAAAAATATAACAAAAAAATACAATGAGGTATTTTTGATTCATACTGTACCCGATAATAAAAATAAATCAAAACCTTTGTTTTTAATTTTCTAGAAATAAAGGGGTTTCGCGTATTTTAAATTAAACAGAACTTTTTTAACCAGGCCTTTTTTTTTTGTATATAATGGAGTGAAGTAGGGGGGCGTAACACCTCCCCCCTCGTGACTGCGGTCCCCCTTTGACTTGTACTCTCTGTGGTGGGTAAGAACCCATAGAAAACAGGGGTTTTGTGACAAAACCCAGCAGTCCCTACATCATCCCCCGTTTTCTCCACAACTAGTTTGGTCATAAAAGTACCGACCCATACTGTTAAAAATAAAGGTAATTTAAAAAAATTTTTCGGCCTAGAGGGGGCATAAACAATGAAAATTATGTTTTCCTTTAAAAAGGGAAAGGGTAATAGAGAAGGGTTGAATTTTTAAAAGCCCAACGAAGTATTCGGCGTTTTTTCGATTTCATAAAATTTTAAATAAAGGGTTCAAAGGTTTAAAGATGGGAAGTACACCGAATCTGATGGGTAAAAGATCCTAAATATACAAAAAAATTTCCCTTTTTGGGCTTCCCAACGGAGCAAAGGGGTTTCCTTTTCTATAGTCGAATTTTAAATTTTGGTGTTTTTTAAACCCTTAGAAGAAAAAAAAGAAACGGGTTGTAAAAGGTCAGAATTTGGACCCTTTCTGTAAAAATCGGCTCCCAAAGCAAAACGCACTGGCATTTTTTGGGAAAAAGTGGAATTTTTAAATTTAAAATCGGACTTAGCAATACGGGGGAAAGGGAGGAAAAAGGAAATTTTTTTAAACGATTAAAAGCAATTTCCACAGTCCTGGGGTCCATGAAAACTTTTTTTTTTGGGACTTGTTAATTCAGTTGGGGAAAATTTTACCTGGGGGCAAAAAAGGGGACAGAACCGACGGAAATTTCCCGGGGCAACTCCTAAAAATTTTTATCCCTTTTTTCCTACCCTTTTAGGGGTGGGAAAATTCCCTAAGGGGGCCCTTTTAAACTTTGGCGTTAAAAGGGAAGCGACTTCACCTTGCCCAAATTTTCCCCGAAATCCTAATTAATTTTTTTTTTTTTCGTCGGGCCAAACTCACACTTGGACAAATTCACCTGAAAAAATTATGTTTATTTAAAAGGCTTTCAAACAAGGTTTTTAAGCTGTCTAAGGTTTTGGGGCCCAACTGTCCTGTAAAACGACAAAGTCGTCAAAAGTAAGTTTCCCCTACTCCGTCCAATCCCCCCAAGTATTTTCATAAAAAGCTGGAACATAGAGGCCCGCGTTACAGAAGCCAAAGGGGCATAACGCAATATTTTTAATGGGCCCAAACCGGGTATCGTAAAAGGCCGATATCTCTTGACCCTTTTGGTGCAACGGGACTTGGTAAAAACCCTTTTAAAAACAAGTCCAATTTACGTATACTTAGCTCCGAGACCTTGTCTATTAATTTCCGTCAATTCTGGGTTTTGGGAAACCCTCGGGCACTTTTTACGCTTGACTTTTCAAAATCCGTGCAAAATACGGGGGGTTTCCCATCTGGTTTGGGGCCTAAAAAGCACGGGGGAGGGCCCCCAAGGGACTGTTAAACTTTTTTTTTAAAACCCCGTTTTTAGATAAAAAATTCCCACCTCTGCCTCTAGCTCACCTTGTTTCTTGGACTCACTCTGTGGGGAGATTGCTTAAAGGGAGTGGGTTTTCTCTGAAGTAACACCCGTGCACACCCAACGTACAGGGGTTTTTGGGACGCCCTTTTGGAATAGGTGGAGTTTTTGGCCTTTAACCCGGGGATTTTATTTCGTGTCCTTTGTCCATTTCCCAATTTTATCATTTGAGAATTTAAATTTTTTTAAGGCTGCCCCAAAAATTGTTCAAAGAACGGGTTTTCCTTTATCATTTTCATCCGAACTTACTGGAACCCCCTTTTTGGTTCAGAGGAGTTTTAAATAAAACTGGTGAAAAAGTTCCTGAATAGGGTTTTTAAATTGGTTAATTGATACGTCCGTTGTGAGGGTTTCCCCTTCTTTGGCGTCCTTACCAAGTAGTTTTACGTCAGTTAGGCGCTTCCCCCTTTTTTAAAGGACCTTCAAATTTTTGGGTTTTTTTTTTTAAAAGCATGTCCCCCATGAAATCGTTGAAAAACCCAAAACCCCTTTAAAACTTTTTTGGGTTCCCAAGAACGAAGTTTAGTTTTGACGATCGTAATTTCCTTTCCACTTTTACTCTGTTTCTTGACGTAAGTTTTCGGGGGCCAATTCTCTCTATCTCCCCAGGGGGTTTTTTTCATTAAAAGGAGAAGCTCCTAAAAATCGGGGTTTCTTCCCCGGGCCAACTTCTTTGGGGAACCTGTAATGGGCCCCTAATTTGATGCCCATATATTTTAAATCAAATGGCGAAAACTTAAAATTGTCTTTTTCGCTTTTTCTTTGGGGAAACAAGAGTAGTGGAAAAACCTTTTAACCCAATCTTTGGGAAAACTGTAAACCCAAAAGGACCCATCATAAAACCCTTTAAAGTTTTTATGGAACCCCTTTTCCCCCAAACCCTTTTGGGGTTGGGGGCGAAAAGTCCGTCCTTAAACCGCCCTTTAAACCCCCAACTGAGCCAAGGGTTCACGGAAAAAATTTTTAAGTAAAATTTTGACCCCTTTATCCGATTTTAAATTTTCTTTTGGAAAAACCAAAGGAGAGAAGAACTTAATCAGTGCTCCACTATTAGGCAGCAATTTAAACCCCTGAGAGGAACGCTTCCCCGGGACTGGGACGGTGTCCATGATTTGGGAACAGGAAAATGGTTTCCCCGCCGAGTCTGGGTAGCGGGCCACACATCGATCACCAGACTGAAAAGGGTTTTGCCTGTTTCTTGTATAGGGGGTTTAAAAGGGGCAAAGGGGTTGGGGTTTTTTGCAAAGGGTTTTTCCCACAAATTGACACACAGAACAGCTTTTTTAAACTGTTTCCCCTTCTTCTTCCTTTTTTTGGGCCAAAGTGAAGTGCTTAGCAATTTTCTAAAATCTTCTTTTTTCCCCGGGCCAACCCCTTGGACTGTCATGACAAACTTACATGCTGAATTTCTAAACGGGGGAGGCAAGAAACCAGTAGTTTATCACCCTTTTTAAAAGATCCCCAAATTTCTTTTTCCAAATAAGTCCTCTTTCCCCAAAATTTTAAAGCTTCACTTTTTTAAAGGGGGTTTTTCTCCCAACACAGCAAAACTTCCCAGGTCACTTTAAGGAGGGGGCTATTTGGAGTTTTCTTTCTAGATCCTCCTTCGAGAAAAAATCTATTTCGGAAAACCCCCGACTTAGGGAAATGGTATCGGTTTTTTTTGGGGGGATTGTGGCCCCTACACTCGAGCTTTCGTTGAATATGTTTTTTACTCCTACGTCACTCGTCCATGACTTCCTCCGATACCAACTGAGAACGCACTGTTTTGGGATTCGCCCGGGGTTTCTACGCTCCCGAGGGAAAAAGGGGAGGTTCCGTTCGTCGGGCTTCGATACCTAATTTTCCCCCGGTTGGATTTTCCCCTAACTATGGGGGCTTTCCAATTATTCCCCTTTTTCCGCTAAATCCCCCCAATCAATAGGTCAAAGTTTTTTGGGGAAAATTAGTTGAGACACCCGATTGACGCCAGCCTTAAAAAAAGGGGTTTCAACATATAACTTTTTCAGGGGGAAATCCCCGTAGTGGGCCACCCTAAGCTTCCAACAGGGGCGGGCGAAACCCGGGATAAGATCTGGCGGGGGAAGGTAACATTCCCCTTTTCTTAATAATGTTAATTTGGGGGGGGGGGGGGGGGGCCCCCCTATCCCTAAAGGAATTTACTTGGGAAAAACTGGGTATCGGAAAAATTTCCTTAAATCTGCTTTTTTGGAAAAAAAAGGGGCTCATTGCTCTTGGAAAAAGGTTTTTACGATGATACCCAAAATTCTGCTTATTTAACTAGGAGGGCTTTTTTCCTTTTCCTTGGGGGCAGAGCGTCTACTCTTTGGTCGGAAATTCCTTGTTTTAGTTTGTAGAGGTATGATTTTTGGGGGGCAAACTAAAAGGGTTTGGGCTCCTTCCCGGGCCCTATCACTCCCCTTTAAAGCATTGTGATTTTTAAATGTCCCAGCTTCGAACAGTACAACATTTAATTTTTTTTCCCCTGACCAAACTGGTCCAAAAGGGTGGGGTCGATGAAATTTTTGGGGTTTTACTTCGGGTTTTTCCCTTTTTACACGGGAGTGAACGGGGTTTGGGTGGGGCGCTTAAACCCAAAGGGTTCGGGAGGGTTTGGGCTCGTTGCTTTTTTTGAAACCTGGCTGTTTTAGATTGTACCCAACCCTGGGAAAACTCAAAGTTTTTCTGCCCCGCGCCGAAATCCCTAACAAAAGTCGTTTGCCCGGGTGGCCAACAAGATACTGGGGAACTCCCTCTGGAAAAATTTTTTTAAAAAATTTTTCTTTGAAAATTTTTTTGTGATAGATCTTTAAAGTCGTGACCCAGAAGCTCGACACCAACGTTCAAAAAGCCACTGCTTTTCCCCCCGGGGGAAAAACTAAAAAAGTTTGCCCTGTTTTCCGTTTTTTATGGAACGAAAAGCTATTTTGGGAACTTAAAAGGGGGGCATGCAATTCCCTTTTAAAATAGTTTTTCTTTACTAAAGTCTACTGGGCAAAAAACCATAGGAAAGGGGGCGACACAAAACTGCGCCTTTTTCCCTATAGAATGTGTGCAGCAATGTGGCCCATTTGTCTTTGGGCCAGCCCATTGAACGGGCCTATTCCAAAAATTTTCAAAGAAATTTATCTAAGTCTGTTTGCTTTAAAAATTAGGTACCATCAAGCTGCTTTTTGCAAGCAAACCCGGTTTTCCGTGCTCCCTTTCCCCGTCTCTTTCTTTTCCCGGGAAATCCCTTCTGCTTTGTTTTTAAAAAAAACCTTTCACCCCCAAATTCTTCCTCGTTTAGACTCTTTTTAGCTTCGGGTTTGGGGGAGTTTTGTTTAAAAGTAAAAATGCGTTCTATTTCCCCTTTATTGTTCGGGTGTGAAATTTTCCCAAAAGGGAAAAAAACCCCGAAGGGAATTCCCGGGCTTTTTTCTCCGGAAGTATTTTTTACAGCACCAGTCCCCAAAATTTTTCCCCCCTTTATTTTTACGGGGTTCTTTTCCAAACCACCGATACATACTCCCCGGGGGAAAAAAACGGGGAGGGGCTTTTAGACTGGGTGAGTAGTAAGGCCCTTTTAAACCCCGGTTCAACCTTTATTTTTTAAGGCCCGTTCCCCCTCCGTGGGGTTCTACTTCCTCAAACTGAGAAAAAAAACTACTTCCGAAATTTTAAAAATTCTGGGGATTGCTTGGATTTTTGGAAATTTCTATCCTTAATTGGGACCTAAAGAGGGCCCGCTATGGTATCTATTATAAGGTATATCCAAACCCGTCTAGCTATTTGCCAAAAACGTCGAAAATTTTTAAAATGTCAAGAGTAGCCCTGTTTTAAAAAATCTAAAAATGACTTAATTTTTGGATCCCCTTTTCTTAAAATTCCCCGCAAGGGGGCTTAATTTAATCAAAACAAATAAAGTAAATTCAGGGTAAGTAGCTCCCGGGCAAAACAAAACCCCTTTGTTACGACTTAATTTCACCGTAACCCAAAAGGGGGAAAAAAAAACTTTTTTTTTTGGGGGGGGGGTTTTAATTTTTTTAACCCAAACATTTTGCTTCAAATTTGGGATTTGGGGAAGGGGAAAAAAAATAACCACAAAACAATTTTTAAATGAAACAAAATATACAGCAAGAAAAACCCCAAACCCTTTCTTCAAATTTTCCCAAATTTAAAAGAGTAAGGGGAAAAATAATTTCAATTAAAAAAACTACTCTTTTAAAAAGGTCCAGGGTTAAAGAAAAAAGTTATCTTTTTAAGTGAAAATGAATTACCAGACTAATGGCAAAGGGAAAAACTTAGGATACAGTTTTAGTTTTTAAACTAGGAGCTTTGGGTTGAAACCCGTACCGAGTCAGAGCTAGGGGCTTACGACTCACCCCAACCCACTTCATAGTCCCCCGACTTTAGCTCCCAAAAAGGGGACGCGTGGCTCAATTTTAGAAAAACCCCCAATTTTTTTCCCACAGTATGGTTTCACCCTTCGTAAAACCCCCAAACCCAAAAAAAATATAAATAAAAAATATAGTTAAAAAATCATTTTAAAGATTTTAATAAACAATTTTAATACAATGAGAGTACTTTTGATTCATATGTACCCGAAAATAAAATATAGTCGAAACCCGCTTTCCCAGCTAGTAATAAAGTGGTTTTTGCGATATATTTTTTACAGGGAAATTATTTTAACCAGGGCCCTTTTTTTTTTGTATATAAAGGGGTGAAGTAGGGGCCGTAAAAGTGGATTTTCCCAAGAATTTTTCCCCCTGTTAGCTTTTTGGGTAGGTGATTTTAATCCTTTTTTTTTTTAAGAAAAGGGACATCTGAAACCTGCTAAACCCAAAATTTAATGAAAATAGGTTTTGTCAATGTTTAGTGTAAAATTTTTTAGTCCTCATCCCCGTAGATATTTTCTGTAATTTCGGTGTTTACAGTATTGGCTAGCGTGATGGGTTCGGGTGAGAGAAGACTATGGGGTTTGTCATCTGCAAAAAGTGTGGGTTTGAGTAATTGCGAAGCATTTGGGTAGGTCAATTTATGTATAGGGGAAAGAGAGAGGGCCAAGGACACTTCCCTGTGGGACACCAACTGTAATTGGTTGTGCGGAAGAGCTTGCCCATTTGCGTACACATATTGGCTTTTTGTTTGAGATAAGACTTGAGGTTAGTTGGGGGGTTGCCCTCTAATAACGTAGTGTGACAATTTTACATGGAGCAGTCATGGTCAACTGTATCAAAAGCTTACGTAAGTCAATGAAGATCCCCAGTGGGACTTCTTTTTTCTCTATTGCAGTGTATATATGTTCTAGCATTGTATAATAGCATCATTAGTATTTTTTTAGGCCTGAATCCAATGGCAGGGGTTGAGAATGTTAGGGGAAAGATGAGGTAAGTGGATTCGTTATGAATTAATTTTTTGAAGTTTTTTTGAGAGAGGGTGTAAATTGGATATTGGCCTATAGTTATTCAACTCTGTTTGGTCTCCTCCTTTTGGATCGGGGTGGGCCCTTGCTATTTTGAGAACTGTAGGGGAAAGGGGGAGGATTCAATGGATTTGTTAAAGAGTGTTGCAATGATTGGTGATAGTACTTGTGACACTTTTTTGTATATAAAGGGTGGTAAGGTATTTAAATCTCCTGCCTTGTTTTTTTAGTGCGTTGATAATAAAGGAGACTTCGTATGGGTTAGTCGGGGCTAGAAAAAAGTGTTGTTCAGGGAGTTGCCAGTGAGTAGTCATTTGGTGGGGTATCTGAGCTTGGGGTATTATTGGCAAGGTTTGACCTATAGTGGAGAAGAAACATTTGAGTCTGTTTGCTGTTTCTGTTGGTGGGAGTTGGGGTTCATCTGATTTTGCTAATTTTATTTCGCTATGTCGTGATATCTTTTTTGTTCCCAGAAATTTTTGAATGGGTCTTCAGGTCTTTTTTATATCACCTCGTAAGTTGGATAATCTGTTCTCATAATACAATTTTTTTTGCCCTTCTTATCAGGCTGGTTAGGATTGCGAGTAACGTTTTGTTTGGTCTCTGGTTATGTGACCCATTCTGTACTGTTTTTCATATCGGTGTTTTGTATTTATGGATTTGAGAATGCTGGGTGTTAGCCAGGGACTGTTCAGTCTCTTAGTTGTCATCTGTTTAGTTTTTTTAAGGCAGTGCTTGTTATAAAGGTATTGGGTCTTTTTTAGAAAATTATTAAAACATTCGTCATATCTGTATAGATTTCTAGCTCAGTGTGCCAGTCAATGTTTGTTACTGCTGTTGTGAAGTTATTAATGGCTGCCTCATTGTGAAGTCTAAAGGTGACTTTTAGTAGTGTCTTGGGGTATTTTACCAAGAGTTGTTATGAGGAAAGTAGGGTAGTGGTCTGTGGTATTATCTGTAATTATGCCTGATTTTAAAGGGATATGGTTTTGGGTTTCCAGATGTGGTCAAGTAGGGAAACACTAGTCCTGTAACTCTTGTAGTTTTTTACTGTTGGTAGCAACATGCAGTTTACTCATTGTGTTTGTGAATTCAGTAATGTGTGGGTCCTGGTCTTGCAGGAATTTTTTATTGAAGTCACCTGAGAGTAGTAAGTGATCTTTGTTCATTGCGTTCATCAGTTATCATTTCTTCCTAGGTTTTTACTAAATTGGCTAATGTTTGATTGTGGAATTTTGTAGATGTTTTATCACTGTGAGAGGTTTTTGTAGGTATTTGGTTTGAAATTTTGCTATTATATATTCCCCATGTTCATCCCTTGTGCAAGTATTAGTGATACATTCTAGTTGGTCTGAGTGTATATAGCTGTGCCAAACCCCTTGTTGGTCTGGCCTACATTTTTGTAGGCTGTGTAACCAGGAATGGCATAGAATCTGTAGTATCTGTAGTATTATGTTAGACTAGAGAAAATGATATTCTTGCCCTCACTCGGGGAAGTTATCTGCCTAGACATCTTATATTTATGTTTATTTATTCTGTTGTGGGGGGGATTTATAACTTTTTTTTGTTATGTATCATGTTTATTATATAATTTTGAAAAAAATATCATAGATGGATTAATGAAAATGTGTATATTAACGTAAATATACGACAATTTAATGAGACCGATGATTATTATTATCTTACTAATATGACGTCTCGAGATATAAGAGACTTACTGATTTTAATGTGTACCTGCATGCCAGCACTGTGTTAAGTTTATTTAGGTACAGGTATACATAAGTATAATTTCAGAGTACAGTGGACCCCCGGTTCATGATATTAATCCGTTCCTGAGAGCTCATCGTAAACCAAAATTATCGGAAAGCGAATCAATTTTCCCCATAAGAATAAAAGGAAATCAAATTAATCCGTGCAAGACACCCAAAAAGTAAAAAAAAAAAAAACTTTTACCACATGAAATATTAAGTTTAATGCAATATAATAATTACAATAACAATAATAACAATAAAATAATCACAATAGAATAATTGACACTTACCGTTAATGAAGATCTTGTGATGATTGATGGGGTGGAGGAGGGGAGAGTGTCGAAGTTTTTAATGTTAGAAGGGGAATCCCCTTCCATTAGGACTTGAGGTAGCAAGTCCTTTTCTGGGGTTACTTCCCTTCTTCTTTTAATGCCACTAGGACCAGCTTGAGAGTCACTGGACTTCTGTCGCACAACATATCTTGAATTCATGCAGATATTTTTCAGCTGCTTTTTGGTCTGAACTGGCAGCTTCACCATGCCTAATCACACTATGTATGCCACTACGATTCTTAAATCTTTCAAACCAACCTTTGCTGGCCTTAAATTCACTCACATCACCACTAGTTGCAGGCATTTTTCTAATTAAATCCTCATGCAACTGCCTAGCCTTTTCACAAATGATCGCTTGAGAGATGCTATCTCCTGCTATCTGTTTTTCATTTATCGACACCAATAACAGTCTCTCAACATTTTCTAACACTTGCGGTCGCTGTTTTGTAATTGCAGTTGCACCTTTTGCAAGAACAGCTTCCTTGATTGCCGTTTTCCTTCTCACTATAGTAGAGATGGTTGATTGGGGTTTACTATACAACTTAGCCAGCTCCGACACACACACTCCACTTTCATACTTTGCAATTATCTCTTTCTTCATTTCAATAGTCATTAGCACCCTTGGTCTCGATGGGTTGGCACTAGAAGCTTTCTTAGGGCCCATGGTGACTTATTTTGCAGAAACAAGCACCAAAAACAGTGATAATATGGATAATGTGGAATGTACCGAATGTATCCTTAGATGGGCGCACACTGGCTGGCTTGTAAACACTAACACACATGGTGCAGTTCAGGCCACATGTGGACACGTCTCGTACGAATCGTATCGCATACCGGGTTTTGTAACGGGAACCGAGGCAAATTTTTTGCGATATAATGCTTCGGATACTGGATTTATCGGATACCGATGGCTTCGCAAACCAGGGGTCCACTGTATATATAAAATATGAAATAACTTTTAAAAACACTTGAAATTTTGGAGTTTCCAGACACAATGGAGAGACTTAGTGCTTAAGGATCTCACAGAAAATGTAAACAAACCGTGTGGGGCGCGGTGACCGTATTAGAAAGTCAGGTGGGGGGAACCGTATAGCGAGTTTTGGTCATACATATAACCCTCGGTTATCAGTCATAATGTGTTCCAGAAGGTCGGCCTAAATCCAAAAAGGCCGAAAGCCGAAATAATATTTCCCATAAGAAATAATGTAAATCCAATTATTCCATTTCATACACCCAAAAGTGTTAACAAAAAAATACATTTTATAGGGAATAACTATAGTTTTACCTACACAAAACGATGAGAAATAAATGTAAAGCACAAATTTTAATGATGAATTAACATTACATACCTTTATTGAAGACTCTTGTTGGTGTATTGAAGACGAGGAGGGGAGAGGGAGTTGGGAATCCCCTTCCATAAGGACTTCAGGTATCAAAACCCTATCTAGGGCTTTGATACTGCCACAGTATATTCATTACTTACCTTGAAATATTTGTAGTCTTAATGTAGGGCGAGAGGAGAGTAGTATTTATTTGCAGGAATTCAGTGTAGGTAGCCGGTAGATGTAGGTACACGTATGTAGCCCCCATGGGCTGCACTACATAGCCATATTATTACACTACACAGCCATATCATTACATCGACATGCCATGTTCACTGAGTTTAATCATTTCTAACAACTACCTTTAAATGCAGTCATAAACAAAGGGAGAAGTAATGAATAATTCATGCCGAGAATTGTAAACAAATGTTTATGAAGAGCAGTGACTGGACCACAGGCCAGATTCACAGTTTTCTCTAATGCTGAATCAGAGAATACGTAATGTTTACCCTCCACCCTTCCTCCCTCCTCCCTCCTCCCTCCTCCCTCCCTCCCTCCTTGATTCACCAGTATTCACCACTCGATACCATATAAACATTGCATGTTTATATGCTATGTTTATATACTATGTAACGTGTTTCTTATATAACTTTGAGGAAAATATCATAGATGGAGTGATGAAAATGTCTAAATCAACCTAAAATAAGACATTTAATGTGCCCAAGAGTGATTATTATTAAACATACATCACGTATAAACATTGCACTTTTTTATATACAGTGGACCCCCGCATACCGTTGGCCTTA
Source organism: Cherax quadricarinatus (assembly GCF_026875155.1). Taxonomy (NCBI): domain Eukaryota; kingdom Metazoa; phylum Arthropoda; class Malacostraca; order Decapoda; family Parastacidae; genus Cherax; species Cherax quadricarinatus. The sequence goes on from NC_069399.1 coordinate 35,626,400, forward strand.
CATAACGTTAAATCCGCATACTGCTACATTTTATCGCCAAGATTTTGCCTCGCATACCGCTAAAAAACCAGCTCAACGCTGTTCGTCTGAGACGCGTCTATGTGCGGCCTGAGCCACGCTCACATGTTCCGCCGGTGGTATTGTTTACCAGCCAGCCTCCGCGGTAACATCCAAGCATACAATCGGAACATTTCGTATTACTAGTGTTTTTGGTGATTTTATCTGCAAAATAAGTGACCATGGGCCCCAAGAAAGTTTCTAGTGCCAACCCTACAGCAATAAGGGTGAGAATTACTATAGAGATGAAGAAAAAGATCATTGATAAGTATGAAAGTGGAGTGCGTGTCTCCGAGCTGGCCAGGTTGTATAATAAACCCCAATCAACCATCGCTACTATTGGTGGTACAGCTGCTGCTGCTGCTGTAGCACCGTCAGCTGCTGCTGCTGCTGTACCACCGTCAGCTGCTGCTGCTGCTGTAGTACCATCTGCTGCTGCTGTAGCATCATCTGCTGCTGCTGTAGCATCGTCTGCTGCTGCTGTAGCACTGTCAGCTGCTGCTGCTGCTGCTGCTGTACCACCGTCAGCTACTGCTGCTGCTGTAGTACCGTCTGCTGCTGCTGTAGCATCGTCTGCTGCTGCTGTAGCACTGTCAGCTGCTGCTGCTGCTGTAGCACTGTCAGCTGCTGCTGCTGCTGTACCACCGTCAGCTGCTGCTGCTGCTGTAGTACCGTCTGCTGCTGCTGTAGCATCGTCTGCTGCTGCTGTAGCACTGTCAGCTGCTGCTGCTGTTGTACCACCGTCAGCTGCTGCTGCTGCTGCTGTAGTACCGTCTGCTGCTGCTGTAGTACCATCTGCTGCTGCTGTAGCATCGTCTGCTGCTGCTGTAGCACTGTCAGCTGCTGCTGCTGCTGCTGCTGTAGCACCGTTGTTGGTGTGGCTTATTGAGAATACCAAGAAACAATTAACCCCAGAGGATTTGCCACCCAGGATAACCAAAAAAGTCAGTGTCATCGAAGACTGTCTAACTTATTCCATTGGGGTCCTTATCTTGTCTCCCAGGATGCAACCCAACCAAGTCGACTAACACCCAGGTGAACAGGGAAAAATGCCTGGAACTAGTGCTCATATTGGTGAATTTAAAGCCAGCAAAGGTTGGTTTGAGAGATTTAAGAATCGTAGTGGCATACACAGTGTGATAAGGCCTGTTCTAGAAGAAAATGCCAAACAGGACCTACAGTACTCAGGAGGAAAAGGCACTCCCAGGACACAGTGTCTCATCAGTCATTGCTGCATCTTCAATAAGGTAAGTTGTCATTTATTCTTCATTTAGTAGAGTAGTACATGCACAAATATATATTGTGCATGTACTACTCTACTATTGTGCATGTATCTTTCTCTTTGTGTGTAGGAAAATGTATATTTCATGTGGTAAATTTTTTTTTTCATACTTTTGGGTGTCTTGCACGGAATTAATTTGATTTCCATTATTTCTTATGGGGGAAAATTCATTCGCATAACGATAATTTCGCATAACAATGAGCTCTCTTGCACGGATTAATATCGCTATGCGGGGGTCCACTGTACAGTGGTACCCCGAGTTTCGTACAGCTCCCAGCTCGAACAGTTATGTAAGTGTGTTATTGTAAGTGCTTTTGTAAGTGTATTTTTGGGGGTCTGAAATGGACTAATCTAATTGACTTTATCCCTTATGGGAACAGATTCATTCGGAAATGGCATTCAAAACAGCCTTCTGGAACGAATTAGGGCCGAAATTGGGGTACCACTGCACCATGAAACGTTTCTTATATAATTTTGAAGAAAAATTTCATGAGGGATTAAATTTGAAGATGTCTATATTAACCCAAAAAATAGACATTTAATGTGCCAAGAGTATTATTATTACTCGTCCAATATGGCCAGTCTCCAAAATAACGGCCAAAAAACTGGGATGAATTTCAGCCAAAAAAGCTGCTACTTTTTAGCTTAAGACTATTTACTTTGTTTTTATTTAAAATTCTAACTATAGATTCACTACAAATTTATGATTACAAGCATTGATCCAGATACCAACCTCTAATTTAATGACTTAAATGAATCAAAAGTTACTGTAATTACTACACTGCAGAACAATCAAAGGCACTTCTCAGTGCCAATAACAACATAACTATCTTTAACTACAATATCGATCTTTAAGCAAGCATTACGATGACCTCATAGCATTACTAAATTCCTTACATGCCAATATGTCCATCATTACACTAACTGAAACCGGCTAAGCCTGATAGTACAGATGTCTATGCCATTCCTGGTTACACAGCCATACAAACTGTAGGCCAGACCAACAAGGGGGGGTGGCACAGCCATATACTACTCAGACCAACTAGAATGTATCACTAATACTTGCACAAGAGATGGGAAAATGGGGAATATATAATAGCCAAATTCAAATCCAAATACCTACAAAAACCTCTCACATTGATAAACATCTACAGAGTTCCACAGTCAAACATTAGCCCCAAATTTTGTCAAAACCTAGGAAGTATGAAACTGATTTCACGCATGAACAAAGATCATTACTACTCTCAGGTGACTTCAATTAAATCTCCTGCAAGACCAGGACCCACACGTTTTCTGAATTCACAAACACAATGAGTAACTGTATGTTGCTACCAACAGTAACAAAACCTACAAGAGTTACAGAGACTAGTGTTTCCCTACTTGACCACATCTGGACCAACACCATATCCCCTTTAAAATCAGGCATATTACAGATAATACCACAGACACTACCCTACTTTTCCTCATAACAACTCTTGGTAAATTACCCCAAGACACTACTAAAGTCACCTTCAGACTTCACAATGAGGCAGCCATTAATAACTTCACAACAGCAGTAGCAAACATTGACTGGCACACTGAGCTAGAAATCAATACAGATATTGACGAATGTATTAATAATTTTCTAAAAAGACTCAATACCTCTATAACAAGCACTGCCCTAAAAAAACTAAGCAGATGACAGCTAAGAGACTGAACAGTCCCTGGCTAACACCCAGCATTCTCAAATCCATAAATACAAAACACCAATATGAAAAACAGTACAGAATGGGTCACATAACCAGAGACCAAACAAAACGTTACTCGTCAATCCTAACCAGCTGATAAGAAGGGCAAAAAAATTGTATTATGAGAACAGATTATCCAACTTACGAGGTGATATAAAAAAGACCTGGAAAACCCTATCAGAAATTCTGGGAACAAAAAAGATATCACGAAATAGCGAAATAAAATTAGCAAAATCAGATGAACCCCAACTCCACCAACAGAAACCAAACAGACTCAATGATTTCTTCTCCACTATAGGACAAAACCTTGCCAAAAAATCCCAAGCTCAGATACCCCACCAAATGACTTACCTCACCGGCAACTACCCGAACACACTGTTCCTAGCTCCGACTAACCCATACGAAGTCTCCCTTATTATCAACGCACTAAAAAACAAGGCAGGAGATTTAAATACCTTACCACCCTTTATATACAAAAAAGTGTCACAAGTGATATCACCAATCATTGCAACACTCTTTAACAAATCCATTGAATCCTCCACCTTCCCTACAGTACTCAAAATAGCAAGGGTCACCCCGATCCACAAAGGAGGAGACCAAACAGAGTTGAATAACTATAGGCCAATATCCAACTTACACCCTCTCTCAAAAATCTTCGAAAAATTTATTCATAAACGAATCTACTCCTACCTTATCTCCAAAAACATACTCAACCCCTGCCAATTTGGATTCAGGCCTAATAAAATACTAATGATGCTATTATACACATGCTAGAACATATATACACTGCAATAGAGAAAAAAGAAGTCCACTGGGGATCTTCATTGACTTACGTAAAGCTTTTGATACAGTTGACCATGACTTGCTCCACGTAAAATTGTCACACTATGGTATAAGAGGGCACTCCCTCAACTACCTCAAGTCATACCTCAGCAACAGAAGCCAATATGTGTACGCAAATGGGGCAAACTCTTCTGCACAACCAATTACAGTTGGTGTCCCACAGGGAAGTGTCCTTGGCCCTCTTCTCTTTCTCCTATACATAAATGACCTACCAAATGCTTCTCAATTACTCAAACCCACACTATTTGCTGATGACACAACATACGTCTTCTCCCACCCGAGCCCAGTCACGCTAGCCAATACTGTAAATACCGAATTACAGAAAATATCTACCTGGATGAGTACTAACAAACTTACACTAAACATTGACAAAACCTACTTCATTCAGTTTGGTAACAGAGCTCAGATGTCCCTCTTAACATAATGATAAACGGATCACCTATCACAAAGCTAACAGAGGGAAAATTCTTAGGAATCCACCTTGATAATAGACTCAAATTTCATACACATATACAACAAATTTCTAAGAAAATTTCCAAGACTGTAGGCATACTATCGAAGATACGGTACTATGCTCCACAGTCAGCCCTCCTGGCCCTATATCACTCTCTTATTTACCCCTATCTCACCTATGGAATTTGTGCATGGGGTCTCAACAACAAGTAACCATCTCAGACCACATAATTACCCAACAAAAGGCTGCAGTTAGAATGATAACAAATTCTCACTACAGGCAGCACACTCCACCAATATTCAATACACTCAACCTACTCACCATACAAAACATCCATACTTATTACTGCACCTATTACATACATAGAACACTCAACTCTGATATTAACCCTCCCCTCAAACATCTCCTTGCCAACCTCAACAGAACACATGACCATAACACAAGGCACAGATCACTCTTTGATGTTCCTCGTGTCCATCTCACACTATGCAAAAACTCAATGCACATAAAAGGCCCTAAAATCTGGAATTCATTACCTGTAAATATAAAAGAAACACTACCTGTTTATAAATTCAAGTCTCTTCTCAAAGATCACTTACTCACCCAAAACCAAATAAATATGAATAACTGAACCTTATAAATTGTATATCTTAAATGTTTCTCACAATTATATCACATAAATGTTAAACCTAAAACCCAATCTAACTTTATTATTTTTTAAATACACTACCTAACAGAATACTCCATTCTACTGAATTCATAACAATGCATGCAACCATATGACCTGTCTTTGTAATACTCACTTGTGCTTTATAGTAATCAGTTTACATTAATGTTTTTCACTGATTTCATCATTGCTTAGTTAATCTTAAGTTAATTTTAAGCCAGCCCGTAATGCTATGCATAGTATAAGTGGCTTTGGCATGCTGCTCTTATCTGTATTTTTTTTAAACCTCTGTAAGTGTGCTCAAATTATAAATAAATAAATAAATAAATAAATAAATAAATAAAATCTGAATTGGCCGATAACCGAGGGTCCACTGTATTTTTGAGCCACAGTAAAACGTGGATATCAAATTAGTGGCTACAGGGTTCTGCTGCATTATGCATAAGGGCCCCACTTATACAGCAAGTTAGGTTCCAGGCTACTGCTGTAAACGAAAAATCACTGTAAAATGAGATATAGCCTTTTTTCACTCTCAAATGCATATAAAAGCCTGATAATATAAAAACCTGATAACATGTTTATGCTATCATATATTAAGTGAGCAATAAAGCTCTGCCGCCTAAAAAATATGTATACAGTGCACACATTACTTACCTCAAAATATTTTATTACTAAGCTTATAGTGAGTGCTGAATATATTTATTGTAGGTAGTCTGAGTAAATGAAGAATGGGTATAATTGGAAACCACTGTATATTCGCAAAATGCCATAAAGTGAAACACTATAAAGTGAGTCCTTCCTGTATTGTCAAAAATATTACTGTATATTATATTGTATGGTGCTGAACTTCATTTTCTACTTTCATTATCCAATTTTTATATTTTAGTCATTGTATTTAGCAAAAGTATAACAATTTCACAGTATATCTTTAAGATTCCATTGATTGTAGTTGTAAGATGTATTTTGTATTTTTTTCAGAACTCTAGGGTAGAGTGACTTCAGAAGAGACCATTGCTGTAATTAAAACTACAGTAGTACAATGATAAGCTATGAAGGAATACAAGATGCAGTAACAGCTATCGTTGTAATATTTGTCGTCTCATTGGTTATAGCAGCAGCATGGTTATCCACAAATGTGAGAGAACAGCCTTTAGTAGCAACAGCTGTAGTGGTGTTTCAGAGTGGTCACTCGGTGGAAGGGGAGCGAACTCTTAGTGATAGTGGTCAGAGCCAGAGAGAGACTCAGGGCAGTGGTGAGATAGAAGGAGAAGCTTCTGCTTTAAGGTCAACTTCTCAAATGAAAGCAAGTAGAGAGACTAATGTCACTGAGGGATCAGAAATGGAAATGCCCCAGAGAACTGGTAGAGAACTAGCAGGTGGAATCCAAAGTAGTGAAGCCTGTGACATAAGCTTACCACAGCCAGAAGTTAGTAAAAATTCTGTACTTGGCAGTGATAAGAATGATCCCTCAACATTAGTCTCACGGTCAGATGAAGTTGATGAGAGACAGCATCTCACTCAAGAACCAAGCATAAATGAAAATGTCACAAATCTATCTAGAATTTCTTCTATTCCGTCCCATGTATCATCTCTGGAGAAGTTGAGAGACAGCATGCCTGAGATGGAAGTTCGAAAAAGACGGTTACAGCAGTTCATGTCTATGGGTGAAACTTCTACTTGTTCAGAGACCCATGCTGATGCATCCATTTCCTCTGAAGTTCCAGAAGTAAAAGATCTACAGAATTCCACTGAAGAAAAATTGTGTGGGTCTGCAAATGGTGCTGCTGTAGAAGATGCATGTAGTCATGCAACTAAAACTGAGGATAATATTTCCCCCTTACCCACTGACTCACAGCCATCACTGAAGAAGGAGGAGGAGGAGGAGGAGGAGGAGGAGGAAAAAAGACCTCCTGGAAGTATAAGAATCCGCTTGAAGTTTCTTGATGAAACCCAAAAATTTGTATTTGCTCAGCCTACTGAGCAAGTTGGCACCTTTAAAAGGTAAGGAAAAACATTTTTGTCTTTCATTTAGTTTAACTTTTGAATTTGCACCCAGTCTATAAATGGGCAGAGATACATAGTGGTGTTGATGTTTTGCTAGCAGTATAGTACCAGTATCCTGTGATGCTGCACAATGTGAACCTTATTTTGAAAGGGAAAGTTTTATTCTAATTTATTTTTTTTAATTCAGTAACTTTATTTTTCTATCATATATTTTCTTTTTTTTTGTGATGTTTATTGTAAATCATTTCAATTTTTAAAATTAGGATAATAAGGGCAGATGTTTTACAAAATGTGTGAATTATTATACAGCTTCTCATCACTTAGCGGCGTACTCATTTACCGATGATTCAGACTTATGGCGGGCTCTCTGACCAGTATGCATACCTAAATAATGTATATTAGAGTTGATTTCTGCTATTCTGTTTATTACAGTATACAGTACACTACTGCATAAACATTTAAAAATACAGTAGACCATCATTTAATACAGTTTTCTTTGGCATATTTTGGTTATAACACTATTGAAGAATTACAGCATATTTTTGTATGACAGTTTGTAAAATGAACTTAACATGGTTCAGTTTGCGGGAGAGGAAAAAATTTGGAGAGTCACCTGTGAGATACACACTGCCTGGCTGTGGGTTTGACCACTGAGTCAATAAGGGAGACCTACCGTCATCCCCGGCCACCCCTGCCACCTCCCCCGCCACCCTACACCACTCCCACCAGCCTTGTCCCAGCTGGTTCATACATGTGTAGGACCATCCTCTGCTAGGAATTAACTGTGTTTATTTTCGTTTGTGGAAAGAATTTAGATCTTTTAATTTCCATATCTTAACCCTTTCAGGGTCCAAGGCCCAAATCTGGAGTCACGCACCAGTGTCCAAGAATTTTCAAAAAAAAAATTTGTTATTTTTTCTTATGAAATCGTAAAGAATCTTTTTGTGAAGGTAATAAAACAAAAAGTACGAAAATTGGTGGAAAATTGACGAAATTATTCTCTCGCGAATTTTGATGTGTCAGCGATATTTACGAATCGGCGATTTTGCCGACTTTGACTCCCATTTTAGGCCAATTACATTATTCCAATCAACCAAATTCTTAGCTATTTCACTAGTATTACTTCTATTCTATCGATTGAGCACAAGAAATCGCCAAGTCAACTGTTTCAACTACAAAATAAAGTGATCGGAAATTGTTAATTTGGCCAATTTAACACAAAGGTTCAAAATATTCCAATTTCAAAATAGGGTCCAGAATGAACAATGTAGCATTCCTGGAAACTAAACAAAACATTTCCTCTGTTCATTATTTATTTTTTGAGGCTTTACAAATAAATTCCATTTTGATTTTTTATTAAACATAATGAATTTTTATTCACACAAAAAATAAAAGATTTACTTGTTATGCAATACTGTAATAATTGTATAAAAAATCTTTCACCATATTTGTGAATGTATATTAGACCCACAGCTGACGTGTATTAACGTGTGAGGTCGTTTGTTTACTCTTGAATATCGGCAAAAATTTAACATTTCCGCTACTTTGAGCTCAGTTTCAAGCCATTTCCAATGCTAAAACCAATCAAAATCATCTCTATTTCTGTAATATGTCTTCCATTCTATCAAATGAGACCAAGAAATCGCAAATACAAATAAAAAACATACGAAAAAACCTGCAAGTTGCTGTTTTAATCGAAAAATCATGTTTTCATTTTTTTTCTCTCATTATACACAGTGTGCTGCAGGGAGTGTTTTATGTGGTGCACACATACCACATGATGTATTCTTCATATCTAGGCCCAATGTACCACTCACAGTTATCAGAGTGAGCTGAGTCATGGCGTAGATCTACGGTTTTGGGCCCTGACGTAAAGCCGTAGATTACGGGACGACCTGAAAGGGTTAAAACTGCTAAGCAGTCATGGCACCCAGTAGGCATACAAGTGTTGCTGAAAGTGGCAAGAAAAGGTTTAAGCGTTTAAGTCTTAGAATTAATGATGAAAATAGAGATATTAGACAAAAGATAGTCTGTGGCCATAATGAAATGTAACTTTGTGCACATAAAAAGATTTAGGTAAATGTGAATTATTGACTGACTGACTGACTTAAAGTTAGACTTTTTCACTGAAGAGGACCCTGAAACAGTGTATAGAGCAGCTGATGCCTTACCGTCAGTTGTAATGTACTGTGGGGTAAAATAGAACAAAAATCCATTACAGAATTTATGCACACTCCAGTACAACCATCAACTTCAGTACCAGGATCTCTACCATCCACTTCAGCCCAGTAGGGCAACAGCATAACTCTCCACTCTCCACAAACACCAGCACCCACAATTTTGGGTAAGAAATACTATTGCACCTACCATCCAACTTACAACCTGCTCGACATACATCAACTCGACTTACGACCGTGCATCTGGCAGCTGGGCTGGGCCGGCTGATGCACACCACTGTACAATATTTGACAATACTCGCGGCGGCAAGTGTCATGCAGGCAGCATCAGTTTGAGTAATCCTGCCCGATCAGCAGCATCATACTGTATTAACTGACTAACTGGACAGTAAATTTCACCATGGCCCTAAGATGAAGTCTGAATCTTGCACTGGAGATTGTGGCAAGAAAGGCTCTTACTCTCCAACTCTATTTGTTTTCACTGTTGCACATAAACCTGTCTGTATCTGTCTGCCTGTATATCTGTGTCTGTTTGTCTGTCTACCAGTGTGTCTGTCTTTCTGTCTACCTGTGTGTCTTTCTGTCTACCTGTGTGTCTGTTTCTATCTACGTGTGTGTCTGTCTTTCTGTCTACCTGCGTGTGTGTGTCTTTCTGTCTACCTCTGTCTTTATGTCTACCTGTGTGTGACTGTCTTTATGTCTACCTGTGTGTCTGTCTTTGTCTACCTGTGTCTGTCTTTCTGTCTACCTGTGTCTGTCTTTCTGTCTGCTTGTCTGTCTTAGAGCCATTCATTAAGAGTGTAATTGGTCTTGAAGACGCCATATTAATAATGATAACATAATCACTGAGGCGCATTAAATGTGTATAAAACGTTAATATAGACATTTTGCTTAATCCATCTATGATTTTTTTTTTTCAAATTATATAATGAACATGCTACATAACATATAAACATATAAATTAACAAATATGAGATGTTTTTCTGGTCGGCTTCACAGAGTGAACAGAAACCATTCATGTCTGGGCTGGTAACAACAACAACAACAACAACGTTTGTTTACATAAAATTGCGAACATTCTACATTCTCTCCCTCTCATTTATTCATTTAATCTTGTTTACTCACCTCTCACTCTGCATTAAGACTACAGATATTTTAAGGTAAGTAATTTCCTTCAGCGGCAGCAGCGACCTCCAAGCTCCGTACTTTTCTCCAACTACAGTGGACCCCCGCATAACGATTACCTCCGAATGCGACCAATTATGTAAGTGTATTTATGTAAGTGCATTTGTACGTGTATGTTTGGGGGTCTGAAATGGACTAATCTACTTCACAATATTCCTTATGGGAATAAATTCGGTCAGTACTGGCACATGAACATACTTCTGGAGTGAAAAAATATCGTTAACCGGGGGTCCACTGTATCAGAGCTACCAATGCTCCTATGATGACCTAGTTACAAGCAAAACTGCACTACCCAATGTAGCACTCAGAATGAACAAAGATTACCAACAGTGAAACCTACAAATCGAAAATAATAGAGATCAAAGGAAGACTGCCCACAAACCGAAAGCAACACCCCGCTGCCAGCCGAACAACGTAACCCTAAACTTTGTATAACTACAACTTCTTCTTAACTGCAACAATTCCTGTAGTATTATGAGGCGCAATCTAAGAGGAAAAAAGCACCAAGGCCAGCAAGAAAACACCGAAAAATCAACTATTCAACAAGTGTAGCCAGGAGGACGCCGGCCCAGCAACCACCCCTCTCACCACCACTCAAGGCGACACCACAACAATTAACAACAAACATGGCTGCCACCAGCCCATCCTCCCCTCTCTTCCCCGGATTCAACCTACCAAGTAGTCTCTCAGGTATGACCAACGATCCAGATACCCTAAAGTCATGCATCTCCAACTTAGTTATTGAAAATATGAATCTTCGAGAGACGCTAACAAAACAAGACACCAGGATGACACAACTCGAGAACAAAATCCTCAGTCTTGAACAAAAGTTATCAACACCAGGAATGACTAACTGTGACAAGACCATCCAGACAGTCATAGATAGCCATACCCAACAAATAATATCTCTTAATACAAAGGTTGAAGAAGCAGTAAAAGATGGAAGAACAACTTAGTTAACCAGTTCAGTGACTACTTTGCTCTCCAAGAAGATAAAACTGAACAAGATAAACTATCGGACGCAGTAATAGTTAACAGTCCACTTTTTCCCAGTGATATGAACCAAACAAACAGTAAAGAAATTACTCTGCAGATCATAAAGGACCAACAAAAGTTACAGTAACAGAGTCTGAAATAAAAGAAGCCAGGTTACTAGGATCCCATGGTAGAAAAAGTGTTATGCTTAGATTCCACTCACTGACAGGAAAAAAAGACTTAATTATTGCATCTATTAAGTAAAGAAAGAGGTATACATAACAAGTGTCTAACCAAAAAAAGTCAGAACCTCCTGTATAGAGTCAGAAAAACTTAAGCGGGAAAAAATAATACACAAAAACACCAATGCTTCACACGGGGGGAAAAAATTCTAGTTAGGAAAACAAATGTAGGTCAACTGTACACAATCACGAACGAGAATGATCTATCACGTTCTCAGGGTACTAATTTTGAGAGAATAACTAAACTTTGCCAACCAAAAAGCTACGTAGTGTAGTGTATTTTTTGCTCCATTTTTTGTTCAAATTTCATTGTAAAATCTCTTATAATTAAAATAATAAAACCACCTCATTTTGTGATTTTTTAAAGAAAGCATAAGTCACCTTATGTAATTTTCTTTTTACTTTGTTTGTTAAACATTGCTGAATGAATTTCCCGTCCATATTCTACCTATTTTTTTTAAATACATCAATTGATATTACTTAATAATTTAATTACCTTTTTTACTATAATTTCAATTTACTCTTAACATTTTGAATTTAAAACCATTATTTGTTAATTCCCTTTTCTTTTAATACCACATTTACATTTAGAGACTTTAATTACCTTGTCTGCCAAAAAACCTCAAGTAAACACCAGTGCAATATTAAATGAAATAAATTTTCTTTTCCACTTTTTTGAATCATTATTACTTGGTGGAATGAGTGTGAAAGGGGAGTAGTAAGGGAGAAAAATTTAGCATGTGAGAAGTTTTTACAAAGTAGAAGGAGCAAGGGGGGAAAAGGATATATGGAAAAAAAGAGAGGGTTAAGAGAGTGGGGAGCAATGAAAAAAGGGCAAATGAGAGGGGGGGTGATGTTTCAAAAAATTTTTTTGGGAAAAATAAGAAAGTTTTGGAGTAAATTTAAACAAGTTAAGAAAGCCTAGAAAAAAATGGATTTGTCAGTTAAAAATAGGAAGGAGAGTTATTAAATGGAGAGTTGAGGTAGGGGAAAGATGGAGGGAAATTTTGGGGGAATTGAAAAATGTTGAAAAGTAGGGAAGCTGTGATTTCGTGTATGGGAAGGGGAGGAAAAGTCTTGAGGATGGGGAAAGGCCGTTGTGAGTGTGGGGGAAGTTTCTGAGGCAGTGGGGAAAAGAAAGGGGGAAAGGCAGCCGGTTTTGATGGATAAAGATAAAATGTTAAAAGCAGGTGGGGATATAGTTTGGAGTGGTTGGTGCAATTATTTAATAAAGTAGGGAAGGGGTAAGGTACCTGGGGTTTGGCAGAGAGCATGCATAGTTCCTTTGTTAAAGGCAAAGGGGATAAAGAGAGTGCAAAAATTATAGGGGGATAAGTCTGTTGAGTATACCTGGCAAAGTTTTGGTGATTATTATTGAAAGAATTAAGAGAAGACGGAGAATAGGATAGCAGATGAACAAGGAGGCTTTGGGAAAGGTTGGGGGTGTTGGGGCCCGGGGTTTTTTAGGAAACATTAAGTAAAACAGTATTTAGATAAGGTTTAAAAGGTCTTTGTGGATTTATGGTTTGGAAAAGGGCTTAACAGGGGGAAAGGGGGGCAATTGGCGATTTTGCAGGTGTATGGTGTAGGGGGTTGGTTACTGAAACAGTGAAGAGTTTTTAGGGATAGTGAGGCTCAAGTTAGGTATTTGGGGAAAGAGGGAAAAATTATTTCCCCGTAAAAGTAGGCCTTGACAAGGTGTGTGATGTCACCGTGGTTGTTTTAAAATATTTTTAGAGGGGTTGTAAAGAAGAAATCGAGGGGCTTGGGCCAAAAGGGGTGGAGTTAAAAATAAAGAATCACACACCCAAAGTGGGAGTTGTCACAGTTTCTTTGCTGATGACACTGTGTTCTTGGGAGATTCTGAAGAGAATTTCAGAGATTGGTGGTTAATTTGGTAGGGTTGCCAAAAAAGAAAATTGAAAGTGAAACAGGGAAGAGTAGGTTATGAGGATAAAAAAAAAGATTAGGGATGAAAGATTGGATTCAGATTTGGGGGAGAGAGTAGGGGAGGTGAAGTTTCAGATATTTTGGGAGTGGCTGTCAGGGATGGGTCTATGAAAAGAGAGGTGAAACATAGAATTATGGGGGAAAAAAGGGGGGTGGTGCATTGGATCTGTGGAGACAAAGAACTTTTTCTTGGAGGGAAAGAGGGGAAGTATGAGAGTATGTTTTACCAACCCCTTAATGGGTTGAACATGGGGGATGAAAATTTTTTTGCGAGGAGAAGGCTGGAGGGAGTGGAGATGTATGTCTGAGAGCAATGTGTGGTGTAAAATAATGCAGGAAAAGAGTTTGGAAGTTAGGAGGAGGGGGCGGGGTTACCAAAAATATTGTCCAGGGCTGAGGGAAAGGGGTGTTGAGGTGGGGTTGGACATGTGGAGAGAATGGAGTGAAACAGAATAACTTCAAGAGTGTTCAGTCTGTAGTGGAAGGGAAGGGGGGTAGGGGTGGCCTAAGGAAAAGGGTTTGGGGGGAGGGGGTAAAGGGGTTTTGTGGCGAGGGGCTTGGCTTCCCGCAGGCATCGTGAGCGTGCTTTATAGGATGAATGGAGATAAATGGTTTTTTTAATACTTGACTTTCTGTTTGGGGTGTGAGCAAAGTAACATTTTAGAAGGGGGGGGGGGGTTAGGGAAAAACCCCAGGCCGGACTTGAGTCCTGGAGAGGGAATACAGTGCCGCACTCGAAGAGGGGGTTTTTTGTTGCAGTTTAAAAATGTAGGTAAAAAACCCTTCTGGCAAGACTGATGGAGGGGAAAGATGGTGAAAGTTTTTTTTTTTCGGGGCCCCCCTGCCTTGGTGGGAATCGGCCAGTGTGATAATAAAAAAAAAAAAAAATTGTTTCTTTCAAAAAATTTTTTTAAAACACCAAATTTACACCAGTCAATTTTACTTTTGTACATTAAACATTATTTATACTTCCCCTAACATTTGTTGCCAAATTTTTTAAGTTTGTATTTAACTCCAAAATTTATATTATCCTTTGACCTTGGCCTGTGTACCCGTGTACTGTTTACCCGTGTATCTGTGTACCGGTACCTGCACCATCTTACTATCATATTAAACCCAAACATTACCATTGTTATTTTTTACTTTATTTTTTGGTACTTTAATTGTGAATTTTATTTTGTCAAAATTAAAACTAGTTATACTCTTGTCTTGTCAAAAAAATATCCAACTCTTGCAATTTCAATACCATTTTAAATTTTTATTTTTATATTATAAGTTTATATTGAAGTCCACTCTAAAATTGTTTTCATATCTTAGTGACTATATTGTTGTGCAATTAGTTTATTTCAATTATATTTTTTTCAAAGGGCCCCTTAACTATTTTTGCTAACTGTACCAAACCCATATTTTTTTTTTTTTACTTTTTTTTTTCTTTTGCTACCAACTTTATATTTTAAATTTTCAGTTTTAAAACTAGTTATACCAATTCTTGTAAACAACTTACATAACACCCTTTGGCAATTACAACTGGGGTCTTGTGCCTTTTTTTATCATTAGATTAAACTCAGTTGTACTATAGCTCATTCTAGCTCAAAACAAGTCAGTACCAAGTCATTATATTTGACCATAGTGTAATTACTAGTGAGAGTTTGGTGTATTTTTAATTTGTATTTTTAATTTTTAGATTTAAAAACCCAGTTGACTATTGCTCACTCTAGGTTCAAAATACC
>NC_069399.1:35642192-35659692 GCF_026875155.1 Cherax quadricarinatus
TACAGAAAGTCAGCTTTTCTAAGGAAGGTAGAGAAATCATGTTCATTTGGAGATGGTATATGTTGTCCGTTGATGTTTTCCTTACTAGTATTTTCCCATCTCGCGTGAGACACTGATGTATTTTGTTTTCCTGTTTAAGTTTTCTCAGCCTGAACAGAAGGTTTTGACGTTTTTTTGTTAGACACTCATTTACGTACACTCCATTTTTCATTGTAATTGCTGATTTAATTAGGTCCTTTCTTTTATCGTATGAATGAAGTCTGATCATTATACTGTGTTTACTTCCTGGTTTTCCAAGCAAACGTGTTTCTTTGATTTCATTGTTTTGCACGATGACTTGTACGTGGTTCTGTATTATCCTGATAGCAGTTTCTTTGCACTGTGCTTGTGTTATGTCACTAGGAATGTGTGGACTGTTTATTATAACTGCATCAGACAACTTATCTTGTTCAGTTTTGTCGTCTTGGAAATCAAGGTATTCATTTAGTCGAGTGTGCATGTTCTGATTCCAGTCCTTGATTGCTTCTTCAACCTTCATATTTATTGTTGTTATTTGCTCAGTGTGACTGGCTGATGAACTGATGAACAAAGAAAATGTTATTTTAGAGCCAGGAATGTCTGCATTCTTCATGCTGGACCCTATTTTGAAATTGGCATGTTTTTTAATTTGAGTGAAAGTGGCCAAATAGCAAATTTCTGACCTCGTTATTGGGTTGTTGAAATTGGTAAATCGGCAGTTTCTTGTACTCAGTCAATAAAACAGATAGAGTTCTAAAGAAATAGCTATGAGTTTGGTCAACTGGAACATTGGAATTAGCCGAAAATAGGACTCAAAGTGGGCGAAATCAGCGATTCGTAAATATCGCCAAGGCCGCTAACTTTATTTATTTATTTATTTATTTATTTATTTATTGGAACATGATACAGTGAAGTACAATGGAATACAATTATTACAGTGCAACATGCCAAAGCCCCATGTATGCAGAGCATTATGGGCAGGCTTAAAATTAAATTAAGATTAACTAAGCAATGATATGTTCAGTGGTAAAAACATTATTGTAAACAGATAACAATTTAGCACAAATGAGTATCACAAAGACAGGTCATATGGTCATTTACTGTGTTGCTGAGCATTCAATAGAATGGAGTTTTCTGTAAGGTAAAGTATTTAAAAAAAAAAAAAAAAGTTTGATTGGGTCACAGGTTAGACATGTATGAGATACAATAATGAGAAACATTTATGAGATATAATTTATGAGATACAATTATTCAGTATTTATTTAGTTGTGGGTGAGTAAGTTATTTTTGAGAAGAGACTTGAATTTATAAACAGACAGTGTTTCTTTTATATTCACAGGTAGTGAATTCCAGATTTTAGGGCCTTTTATGTGCATTGAGTTTTTGCATAGTGTGAGATGGACACAAGGAACATCAAAGAGTGATCGGTGCCTTGTGTTATGGTCATATGTTCTGTTGAGGTTGGTAAGGAGACGTTTGAGGGGAGGGTTTATATCCAAGTTAGGTGTTCTATGTATGTAGTAGGCACAATAATAAGTATGGATGTTTTGTATGGTGAGTAGGTTTAGAGTTTTGAATATTGGTGGAGTGTGCTGCCTGTTGTGGGAATTTGTTTTCATTCTAACTGCAGCCTTTTGTTGGGTAATTAGTGGTCTGAGATGGTTTATTGTTGTTGAAGCCCCATGCACAAATTCCATAGGTGAGATAGGGGTAAATAAGTGAGTGATATAGGGCCAGGAGGGCTGACTGTGGAACATAGTACCGTATCTTTGATAGTATGCCAATTTGGATTCAGGCCTAATAAAAATACTAATGATGCTATTATACACATGCTAGAACATATATACACTGCAATAGAGAAAAAAGAAGTCCCACTGGGGATCTTCATTGACTTACGTAAAGCTTTTGATACAGTTGACCATGACTTGCTCCACGTAAAATTGTCACACTATGGTATAAGAGGGCACTCCCTCAACTACCTCAAGTCATACCTCAGCAACAGAAGCCAATATGTGTACGCAAATGGGGCAAACTCTTCTGCGCAACCAATTACAGTTGGTGTCCCACAGGGAAGTGTCCTTGGCCCTCTTCTCTTTCTCCTATACATAAATGACCTTCCAAATGCTTCGCAATTACTCAAACCCACACTATTTGCAGATGACACTACATACGTCTTCTCTCACCCGAGCCCAGTCACACTAGCCAATACTGTAAATACCGAATTACAGAAAATATCTACCTGGATGAGGACTAACAAACTTACACTAAACATTGACAAAACCTACTTCATTCAGTTTGGTAACAGAGCTACAGATGTCCCTCTTAACATAATGATAAACGGATCACCTATCACAAAGCTAACAGAGGGAAAATTCTTAGGAATCCACCTTGATAATAGACTCAAATTTCATACACATATACAACAAATTTCTAAGAAAATTTCCAAGACTGTAGGCATACTATCGAAGATACGGTACTATGTTCCACAGTCAGCCCTCCTGGCCCTATATCACTCTCTTATTTACCCCTATCTCACCTATGGAATTTGTGCATGGGGCTCAACAACAATTAACCATCTCAGACCACTAATTACCCAACAAAAGGCTGCAGTTAGAATGATAACAAATTCTCACTACAGGCAGCACACTCCACCAATATTCAATACACTAAACCTACTCACCATACAAAACATCCATACTTATTACTGCACCTATTACATACATAGAGCGACGAGATTCCAAGATAACCAACCTCGAGAATAAGATCCAAAACCTTGAAGAGAAGATTACATCGGGAAGTGTTGACACAGAAAATACTCTAAAAGCAGCTATAGCCAGTCACACTGAGCAAATAACAACAATAAATATGAAGGTTGAAGAAGCAATCAAGGACTGGAATCAGAACATGCACACTCGACTAAATGAATACCTTGATTTCCAAGACGACAAAACTGAACAAGATAAGTTGTCTGATGCAGTTATAATAAACAGTCCACACATTCCTAGTGACATAACACAAGCACAGTGCAAAAAAAACTGCTGTCAGGATAATACAGAACCACGTACAAGTCATCGTGCAAAACAATGAAATCAAAGAAACACGTTTGTTAGGAAAAAACCAGGAAGTAAACACAGTATAATGATCAGACTTCATTCATACGATAAAAGAAAGGACCTAATTAAATCAGCAATTACAATGAAAAAATGGAGTGTACATAAATGAGTGTCTAACAAAAAAAACGTCAAAACCTTCTGTTCAGGCTGAGAAAACTTAAACAGGAAAACAAAATACATCAGTGTTTCACGCGAGATGGGAAAATACTAGTAAGGAAAACATCAACAGGACAACAATATACCATCTCAAACGAACATGATTTCTCTACCTTCCTTAGAAAGCTGACATTTCTGTAAAAAGATTAGATAAGTGCCCTTAATACATATATTACGTGTGGTTGCATATAGTGTACGTTACTATTATATTGTACATTATTATTTTTATTATTTTTTCATCACTAGCTAATGCCAACTACCTCCAATACTCTATAACTTTCTTACTGCTATTAATTGCTCATAATTTTAAATTAAAAGTCAAATCTTACTCCAAATTAATAATATTCATTTTTTCTTACCTGTCCATTTAATTTTGTTTATCACTACTTGTTTTTTAGTCACTTTACATTGTGTATGCAATTAGTGTATATTCCAATTACTTTTTTGCAAGTACCAAAACTATCATTTGCTAGCTAGTACCAACTACCTCATTTTTTTTTTACTTTTATTGTGCAATAAACTGCTCAATTTATCTAATATTACAAATCAGATCTTACTCCTAAACCAATATTATTTCATAGTGACCATCTGTCCACTTAACTTTGTTTACCATTACTTAATTTTAGTCCCTTATATATTTTCTCCTTTATTTTAGCTTTATATAACTACCCTAGTTTATACATTCACAATTGTTAAAATAATCAAGGTGAATCATTATTACTTACTAAAATTTTATTAAACACCATATTTACTACCAGTCAATTTTACTTTTGTACATTAAACATTATTTTATACTTCCCATAACATTTTGTTGCCAAATTTTCAAGTTTTTATATTCAACCCCAACCTTTGTATTATCCTTTGTACCTGTGTACCTGTCTACCATCTCACTATCATATTATAACCAAGACATTACCATTGTGATTTTTTACTATTATTCTTTTGGTACTTTAATTGTGAATTTTATTTTGTCAATTTAAATCTATAGTTATAACCTTGATCTTGTCAACAACCTATACCAGACTCTAGTGCAATTGCAAGTACCATTTCAAATTGTATTTTTATATTATAAGTTTATATTATAATTCCTACCATCTGTCCATTTAACTTTGCTTACCATTACTTATTTTAGTCCCTTATATATTTTCTCCTTTATTTTAGCTTTATATAACTATCCTAGTTTATATATCCACAACTGTTAAAAATAATCAAGGTGCTATTCTCAGGTGCTAAAGTAGAATAAGCTCACAATTTTGCCATTATATTCCAAAGCTCATTTATTCACAACCTATATTAGTCCCTTTTTATTATAATTTTAAACTATAATTATAACTTTAAAAAAAATTACCTTTATAGTACTACCTACTATCATATTCCCAAGCACTTTTTATATGATCATCACTTTATTTGTATTAGTCCCTTAGCTCATTATTTTTACATTTGTTAAATAATTCAGGTGCTCTTTTTTAGCTTAAGACTATTTACTTTGTTTTATACTTAATTCTAACTATAGATTCACTACAAATCTTATGATTACAAGCATTGATCCTGATACCAACCTCTTATATAATGACTTAAATGAATCAAACAGTTACTGTAATTACTACACTGCAGAACAATCAAAGGCATTCTCAGTGCCAACAACAACATAACTATCTTTAACTACAATATCAGATCTTTAAGCAAGCATTACGATGACCTCATAGCATTACTAAATTCCTTACATGCCAATATGTCCATCATTACACTAACTGAAACCTGGCTAAAGCCTGATAGTACAGATGTCTATGCCATTCCTGGTTACACAGCCATACACAACTGTAGGCCAGACCAACAAGGGGGTGGCACAGCCTTTATACTACTCAGACCAACTAGAATGTATCACTAATACTTGCACAAGGGATGAACATGGGGAATATATAATAGCTAAATTCAAATCCAAATCCCTTTACAAAAACCTCTCACATTGATAAACATCTACAGAGTTCCACAGTCAAACATTAGCCAATTTAGTCAAAAATCTAGGAAGTATGATAACTGATGCACGCATGAACAAAGATCACTTACTATCTCAGGTGACTTCAATATAAATCTCCTGCAAGACCAGGACCCACACGTTACTGAATTTTCACAAACACAATGAGTAACTGTATGTTACTACCAACAGTAACAAAACCTACAAGAGTTACAGAGACTAGTGTTTCCCTACTTGACCACATCTGGACCAACCCCATATCCCCTTTAAAATCGGCATAATTACAGATAATACCACAGACCACTACCCTACTTTCCTCATAACAACTCTTGGTAAACTACCCCAAGACACTACTAAAGTCACCTTCAGACTTCACAATGAGGCAGCCATTAATAACTTTACAACAGCATTAGCAAACATTGATTGGCACACTGAGTAGAAATCTATACAGATATTGACGAATGTATTAATAATTTTCTAAAAAAGACCCAATACCTCTATAACAAGCACTGCCCAAAAAAAAACTAAACAGATGACAGCAAAGAGACTGAACAGTCCCTGGCTAACACCCAGCATTCTCAAATCCATAAATACAAAACACCAATATGAAAAAACAGTACAGAATGGGTCACATAAACAGAGACCAAACAAAATGTTACTCGTCAATCCTAACCAGCCTGATAAGAAGGGCAAAAAATTGTATTATGAGAACAGATTATCCAACTTACGAGGTGATATAAAAAAAAACCTGGAAAACCCTATCTGAAATTCTGGGAACAAAAAAGATATCACGAAATAGCGAAATAAAATTAGCAAAATCAGATGAACCCCCAAATCCCACCAAAAGAAACAGCAAACAGACTCAATGATTTCTTCTCCACTATAGGACAAAACCTTGCCAATAAAATCCCAAGCTCAGATACCCCACCAAATGACTACCTCACCGGCAACTACCCGAACACACTGTTCCTAGCTCCGACTAACCCATACGAAGTCTCCCTTATTATCAATGCACTAAAAAACAAGGCAGGAGATTTAAGTACTTACCACCTTTTATATACAAAAAAAGTGTCACAAGTGCTATCTCCAATCATTGCAACACTCTTTAACAAATCCATTGAATCCTCCACCCTTCCCTACAGTACTCAAAACAGCAAGGGTCACCCCGATCCACAAAGGAGGAGACCAAACAGAGTTGAATAACTATAGGCCAATATCCAACTTACACCCTCTCTCAAAAATCTTCGAAAAATTAATTCATAAACGAATCTACTCCTACCTTATCTCCCAAAACATACTCAACCCCTGCCAATTTGGATTCAGGGCCCAATAAAAATACTAATGATGCTATTATACACATGCTAGAACATATATACACTGCAATAGAGAAAAAAGAAGTCCCACTGGGGATCTTCATTGACTTACGTAAAGCTTTTGATACAGTTGACCATGACTTGCTCCACGTAAAATTGTCACACTATGGTATAAGAGGGCACTCCCTCAATTACCTCAAGTCATACCTCAGCAACAGAAGCCAATATGTGTATGCAAATGGGGCAAACTCTTCTGCGCAACCAATTACAGTTGGTGTCCCACAGGGAAGTGTCCTTGGCCCTCTTCTCTTTCTCCTATACATAAAAAGACCTTCCAAATGCTTCGCAATTACTCAAACCCACACTATTTGCAGATGACACTACATACGTCTTCTCTCACCCGAGCCCAGTCACACTATCCAATACTGTAAATACCGAATTACAGAAAATATCTACCTGGATGAGGACTAACAAACTTACACTAAACATTGACAAAACCTACTTCATTCAGTTTGGTAACAGAGCTACAGATGTCCCTCTTAACATAATGATAAACGGATCACCTATCACAAAACTAACAGAGGGAAAATTCTTAGGAATCCACCTTGAAAATAGACTCAAATTCATACACATATACAACAAATTTCTAAGAAATTTCCAAGACTGTAGCATACTATCGAAGATACGGTACTATGTTCCACAGTCAGCCCTCCTGGCCCTATATCACTCTCTTATTTACCCCTATCTCACCTATGGAATTTGTGCATGGGGCTCAACAAAAAATTAACCATCTCAGACCACTAATTACCCAACAAAAGGCTGCAGTTAGAATGATAACAAATTCTCACTACAGGCAGCACACTCCACCAATATTCAATACACTAAACCTACTCACCATACAAAACATCCATACTTATTACTGCACCTATTACATACATAGAACACTTAACTCTGATATTAACCCTCCCCTCAAACATCTCCTTGCCAACCTCAACAGAACACATGACCATAACACAAGGCACAGATCACTCTTTGATGTTCCTCGTGTTCATCTCACACTGTGCAAAAACTCAATGCACATAAAAGGCCCTAAAATCTGGAATTCATTACCTGTAAATATAAAAGAAACACTACCTGTTTATAAATTCAAGTCTCTACTCAAAGATCACTTACTCACCCAAAACCAAATAAATACTGAATAAACTGAACCTTATAAATTGCATATCTTAAATGTTTCTCACAATTATATCACATAAATGTTAAACCTAAACCGAATCTAACTTTATTATTTTTTAAATACACTACCTAACAGAATCCTTCATATGACCTGTCTTTGTAATACTCACTTGTGCTTTATAGTAATCTGTTTACATTAATGTTTTATCACTGACTTCATCATTGCTTAGTTAATCTTAAGTTAATTTTAAGCCAGCCCGTAATGCTATGCATAGTATAAGTGGCTTTGGCATACTGCTCTTATCTGTATTTTTTTTTTTTTTTTGTACCTCTGTATGTGTGCGCAAATTTAAAATAAATAAATAAATAAATAAATAAATAAATAGAACACTTAACTCTGATATTAACCCTCCCCTCAAACATCTCCTTGCCAACCTCAACAGAACACATGACCATAACACAAGGCACAGATCACTCTTTGATGTTCCTCGTGTTCATCTCACACTATGCAAAAACTCAATGCACATAAAAGGCCCTAAAATCTGGAATTCATTACCTGTAAATATAAAAGAAACACTACCTGTTTATAAATTCAAGTCTCTACTCAAAGATCACTTACTCACCCAAAACCAAATAAATACTGAATAACTGAACCTTATAAATTGTATATCTTAAATGTTTCTCACAATTATATCACATAAATGTTAAACCTAAAACCGAATCTAACTTTATTATTTTTTAAATACACTACCTAACAGAATCCTTCATATGACCTGTCTTTGTAATACTCACTTGTGCTTTATAGTAATCTGTTTACATTAATGTTTTATCACTGACTTCATCATTGCTTAGTTAATCTTAAGTTAATTTTAAGCCAGCCCGTAATGCTATGCATAGTATAAGTGGCTTTGGCATACTGCTCTTATCTGTATTTTTTTTGTACCTCTGTATGTGTGCACAAATTTATAATAAATAAATAAATAAATAAATAAAAGGTGGATTCCTAAGAATTTTCCCTCTGTGAGTTTTGTGATAGGTGATCCGTTTATCATTATGTTAAGAGGGACATCTGTAGCTCTGTTACCAAACTGAATGAAGTAGGTTTTGTCAATGTTTAGAGTAAGTTTGTTAGTACTCATCCAGGTAGATATTTTTTGTAATTCGGTATTTACAGTATTGGCTAGCGTGACTGGGCTCGGGTGAGAGAAGACGTATGTAGTGTCATCTGCAAATAGTGTGGGTTTGAGTAGTTGCGATGCATTTGTTAGGTCATTTATGTATATGAGAAAGAGAAGAGGGCCTAGGACACTTCCCTGTGGGACACCAACTTTAATTGGCTGTGCGGAAGAGTTTGCCCCGTTTGTGTACACAAACTGGCTTCTGTTGCTGAGGTAAGACTTTAGGTAGTTGAGGGAGTGCCCTCTTATACCATAGTGCGACAATTTTATATGGAGAAAGTCATGGTCAACTGTATCAAAAGCTTTACGTAAGTCAATGAAGATCCCCAGTGGGACTTCTTTTTTCTCTGTTGCAGTGTATATGTGTTTTAGCATGTGTATAATAGCATCATTAGTATTTTTATTAGGCCTGAACCCAAATTGACAGGGGTTGAGTATGTTGTGGGAGATGAGGTAGGAATAGATTCGCTTATGAATTAATTTTTTGAAGATTTTAGAGAGAGGGTGTAAGTTGGATATTGGCCTATAGTTATTCGAGTCTGTTTGGACTCCTCCTTTATGGATCGGGGTGACCCTTGCTATTTTGAGAACTGTAGGGAAGGTAGAGGATTCTATGGATTTGTTAAAGAGTGTTGCAATGATTGGTGATAGTACAATGGTCCCTCGTTTTTCGTAATTAATCCGTTCCTGGAGCCGTTACTGTAAACGAAATTTACGATTTACGAATCAATTTTCCCCATGAGAAATAATTTAAATACAATTAATCCGTTCCTGACACCCAGAAGTATTAAAACAAAAAAAATTTTAACTTGAAATATACATGTAGTACATAAACAATACAATGGGAAATGATGAATGAAACATTAACAGCATAACACTTACCTTTATTGGAGATTCTTCTTAGTGTATGGGAGACTGGAGGAGGAGAGAGAGTGGATTGTTTATAGTTTGGAAGGGGAATCCCCTTCCATCAACACCTCAGGTACCATTTGCTTTTCTGGGGTTGCTTCTCTTCTCTGTTTCTTAATGCCACTAGGACCACCATGAGAGTCACTGGAGTCCTGTCTCACAAAATAACTGTGGAGAGAGCTCTGTTTCTGACGTCTCTTTAACACTTCCCTAAAATGGCCCAAGACTTTGTCACTGTACATGTTGCCAACCTGGCTTGCAACAACCTTGTTAGGGTGATGTTTCTCCATAAAGCTTTCCATCTTACCCCACATAGTAAAAATCTCTTTAATTTCTGAAAAAGGCACCTTCTTCCATCTCTCTTCCTCCTCCTCTGCAGCAAGATTCTGAGCTGCGATGTGTTGCTCTTCCTGCTGAAGCTCTTGCAGCTCCTCTGTGGTGAGCTCTTCATTGTGGTCTTCCACCAATTCTTCCACATCCTCCAAACTCACATCCAACCCCATGGAACTCCCCAGTGCCACAATTGATTTTGCAACAGACATAGGCTCATTAGGGTCAGTCCCAAATCCTTCAAAATCCCTCTTGTCGACACAATCTGGCCACAGTTTTCTCCAGGCAGAGTTCAAAGTCCTGGTAGTCACTCCCTCCCAAGCCATACCTATAAGGGTTATGCAGTGGAGGATGCTGAAGTGTTCTCTCCAAAATTCCCTTAGGATCAAGTGAGTGTCTGTGGTCACAGTCAAGCACCTGTGAAACATTGCATTTGTGTAGAGTTTTTTAAAGTTTGCAATAACCTGCTGGTCCATGGGTTGGAGGAGAGGAGTGGTATTTGGGGGCAAGAACTTTACTGTGATGAACCCAAACTCCTCAAAAAGTAGGTCATCCAAGTTTGGAGGATGAGCAGGTGCATTGTCTATTACTAGCAGGCACTTGAGATCCAATTTCTTTTCCAGGAGATACTCCTTCATACTAGGGCCAAGCACTTCATTGAACCACTCGACGAAAATTTCCCTCGTGACCCATGCCTTACTATTAGATTTCCAAAACACACACAATTTACTCTTCATAACATTGTTTTTCCTGAACACACTGGGATTTTCAGAATGGTACACTAGTAATGGCTTCACTTTGAAATCCCCACTAGCATTAGCACAGAACATTAGCGTCAGCCTGTCTTTCATAGGCTTGTGTCCTGGCATTGCCTTTTCCGCTTGTGTAATGAAGGTCCTCTTTGGCATTTTCTTCCAAAAGAGGCCTGTTTCGTCACAATTGAACACTTGTTCACCATGCCTTACCACTGTGTATGCCAGTACGGTTCTTAAATCTCTCAAGCCAGCCTTTCCTGGCCTTAAATTCACTCACTTCACCACTATTTGCAGGTAATTTCTTTACCAAATCTTCTTGCAACTGCCTAGCCTTTTCACAAATAATCAAAGTCATAAGAGTATCTCCTGCTAATTGTTTCTCATTTATCCACACCAATAATAACTTCTCAACCTCTTCCAGTACTGGTGATCGCATTTTTGTCAGCATAGTTACTCCCTTTGCAACAACAGCATCCTTTATTTCCTTTTTCTTGGCCACTATGGAACATAAGGTTGTGTAGGGTTTCTTATACATCCTGGACAGTTCGGCCACACTTGTACCACTTTCATATTGTTCGATGATGGTTTTCTTAAATTCAATCGTATTTCTCACCTTCTTTACCACAGGCTTGGCACTAGGAGCTTTCTTTGGAGCCATGGTAGCTTATTTAGTACTTGCAAGCACTAAAATAAATGGAATATTATGAAATATTTTGCTGGAGCATGTGAGGGGACCTTCGCTCACTGGTAAACAATGCCAGACTGGCTGCCGCCCCGGCTCATGCCGTGGGTACGCGTCCCGGACGAACTACGACTCGCGAGTCAACCTATGAAAAGCGAGTCCATGTTTATACGAAAATACCCCTATGATTGGCGAATTTTACGATTGCCGGGAACTACGAAAAGCGGGGGACCACTGTAGTACTTGTGATGCTTTTTTGTATATAAAGGGTTGTAAGGTATTTAAATCTCCTGTCTTTTTTTTAGTGTGTTGATAATAAGGGAGACTTCAGTAGGGTTAGTCGGAGCTAGGAACAGTGTGTTCGGGTAGTGAGGTAGTCATTGGGTGGGGTATCTGAGCTTGGGATTTTATTGCAAGAAATTATTGGAGAAGAAATTTATTGGAGAAGAAATTATTGAGTCTGCTGTTTCAGTTCGTGGGAGTTGGGGTTCATCTGGTTTTGTTAATTCAATTTTGCTATTTTGTGGTATCTTTTTTGTTCCTAGAATTTCTGATAGGGTTTTCCAGGTCTTTTTTATATCACCTCGTAAGTTGGATAATCTGTTCTCATAATACAGCTTTTTAGCCCTTCTTATCAGGCTGGTTAGGATTGACAAGTAACGTTTTGTTTGGTCTCTGGTTATGTGACCCATTCTGTAGTGTTTTTCGTATAGGTGCTTTGTATTTATGGATTTGAGGATGCTGGGTGCTAGCCAGGGACTGCTCAGTCTCTTAGCTGTCATCTGTTCAGTTTTTTGGGGACAGTGCTTGTTATAGAGGTATTGGGTCTTTTTTAGAAAATTATTAATACATTCATCAATATCTGTATAGATTTCTAGCTCAGTGTGCCAGTCAATGCTTGTCACTGCTGCTGTGAAGTTATTAATGGCTGCCTTATTGTGAAGCCTGA
Organism: Cherax quadricarinatus; assembly: GCF_026875155.1. Classification (NCBI taxonomy): domain Eukaryota; kingdom Metazoa; phylum Arthropoda; class Malacostraca; order Decapoda; family Parastacidae; genus Cherax; species Cherax quadricarinatus. Next base: position 35,654,747 of record NC_069399.1, read on the forward strand.
AAGTGACTTTAGTAGTGTCTTGGGGTAATTTGCCAAGATTTGTGATGAGGAAGGCAGGGTAGTGATCTGTGGTATTATCTGTGATTATGCCTGATTTTAAAGGGGATATGGTGTTGGTCCAGATGTGATCTAGTAGGGAAACACTAGTCTCTGTAACTCTTGTAAGTTTTGTTACTGCTGGTAGCAACATGCAGTTACTCATAGTGTTTGTGAATTCAATAACGTGTGGGTCCTGGTCTTGCAGGAGATGTATATTGAAGTCACCTGAGAGTAGCAAGTGATCTTTGTTCATGCGTGCATCAGTTATCATACTTCCTAGGTTTTCACTAAAACGGCTAATGTTTGACTGTGGTACTCTGTAGATGTTTATCACTGTGAGAGGTTTTTGTAGGTATTTGGATTTGAATTTAGCTATTATATATTCCCCATGTTCATCCCTTGTGCAAGTATTAGTGATACATTCTAGTTGGTCTGAGTAGTATATAGCTGTGCCACCCCCTTGTTGGTCTGGCCTACAGTTGTGTATGGCTGTGTAACCAGGAATGGCATAGACATCTGTACTATCAGGCTTTAGCCAGGTTTCGGTGAGAGTAATGATGGATATACTGGCATGCAGGGAATTTAGTAATGCTATGAGGTCATCATAATGTTTACTTAACCCATAAACGGTCCAAACGTATATATACGTTTTTTCAACATTTGAAAGTATGTAAAAAAAGTAGATCTTCTTTTTGTTATTTTACATTTGAAAATGTTTAAAAAAATCTTATATCTACTTTATTTTGTTATATATGAAAATATGTAAAAAAAAAACGTAGATCTACTTTTGTAGCACTTCACATGTGAACGTAGATCTTCTTGGACCATTTACAGGTTAAAGATCTGATATTATAGTTAAAGACAGTTATGTTGTTGTTGGCACTGAGAAGTGCCTTTGATTGTTCTGCTGTGTAGTAATTACAGTAACTGTTTGATTCATTTAAGTCATTAAATAAGAGGTTGGTATCAGGATCAATGTTTGTAATCATAAGATTTGTAGTGAATCTATAGTTAGAATTAAGTATAAGACAAAGTAAATATTCTAAAGCTATAAAATAGCACCTGAGTTATTTTAACAAATGTAAAAATTTGAGCTAAGGTAGTTCTTTAACCCTTAAATGGTCCAAATGTATATATACGTTGTTTCAATATCTGAAAGTATGTAAAAAAAAGTAGATGTACTTTCGTAGCACTACGAATTTGAACGTCGATCTGTTTGGACCGTTTAAGGGTTAAAGCTAAAATAAAGGAGACAATATAAAAGGGACTAAAAAAGTTTGTGGTGAACAAATAAAGTGGTAATCAAATAAATGAGCTTGGGAATATAATGGCAAAATAGTGAACTTATTACACTTTAGCACCTGAGAATAGCACCTTGATTATTTTAACAATTGTGAATGTATGAGCTAAGGTTGTTATGGAAAGCTAAAATAAAGGAGAAAATATATAGGGACTAAATTAAATAATAGTAAACAAAGTTAAATTGGCAGATAGTAACTAAGTTGGTAGTAGCTAGCAAAAGATAGTTTTGGGCTTTGAACAATAATGTAATTGAAATATACACTAATTGCACACACAATATAGTCACTAAGGTATGAAAATAATCTGAGAGTAGGAACTGCCTTATAGCATAAAGTTTGAGCAATTAATATCACTATAGGAATATTATTTGAGGTAGTTGATACTAGCTAGTGAGGGATGGTTCAAGGTATTGCACAGTAGTGTAGTAGGAACATACACTAGTTTGTTATTTGTAGTTTGGGAGAAAAGGGAAAATTAGGTATGATTATAAGATAATTTTAACAGTGCTTAAGTAGGAAAGAAAAAGGTAATACAGATATTATTAAAGAGTAAGTATCCTATTAACAAAAAATAAATTGTGAAATTGGGAATCTGGGAAGATAACACAAATTGGGTCACACAAAGAACTGTGTGGGACACCTGGGATAGTGAGGTAGTAAATACTATCTAGGAGGTGATAGTACAGGGATTAGTTCAATAATGACATAGTAACTGTTGCGAATAAGAAATTTTATAAAGAACTTCAGAATGTGGTCTGTTACTATTTTCTTCGTAGGCAACAAGATTTGGGATCAGAGATACTTAAAGGTATTTTAGAGTCTAGGGGAAATAATTTCAACTGGGAAACTCCATAGAATAATATTCAAATTTATTAAAGTATTTAAATACAATACTTTATCTTCTCTCTGTAGTTAATGTAACTTAATACTTTGTACAATAAATTTACAGTATACATTTAGTTCAAAATCATGGAAATATCACATTAATAGGGAAGATTAATTATTCTTCCAGTAATTAAGTCTTCACTAACACTTATGTCTTTGTCTTAACAAGACTGTGTAAACTCAAATACAAAATGTACAAGATTCAACAAGACCTTTGAATCCGGCCGTAAAGTAAGTAGAAAGCAAGAGTTTGTCTGATAAGACGTATCTCTATGGATTACTGAACTGACCAAGAATATAAATATCAAAAGAATCTTCAGAGCCATGAGGAACAAACTGAGTCAGCTCTAGAGACTAATTCTCAAACCCATTTAAACTGTACACCCTAAGAGAGCCAATATACGATCAGTTGTCAAGGCTAGAGCAGGGAGCGGACTGACTACCTGCCAGTCTGTTGACCCGTCGTCAGGTTGGATCACCTGACCCAAACGCCAGTCAGCCGGACATAAACAATTGAACAATTCACCGGATGGTTCCGAGGCTTACGCTCTATATACATAATGATAACAAATTCTCACTACAGGCAGCACACTCCACCAATATTCAATACACTAAACCTACTCACCATACAAAACATCCATACTTATTACTGCACCTATTACATACATAGAACACTTAACTCTGATATTAACCCTCCCCTCAAACATCTCCTTGCAAACCTCAACAGAACACATGACCATAACACAAGGCACAGATCACTCTTTGATGTTCCTCGTGTCCATCTCACACTATGCAAAAACTCAATGCACATAAAAGGCCCTAAAATCTGGAATTCATTACCTGTAAATATAAAAGAAACACTACCTGTTTATAAATTCAAGTCTCTTCTCAAAGATTACTTACTCACCCAAAAACCAATAATACTGAATAATGAACATTATAAATTGTATATCTTAAATGTTTCTCACAATTATTATCACATAAATGTTAAACCTAAAACCCAATCTAACTTTATTATTTTTTAAATACACTACCTAACAGAATCACTACCTAACTGAATGCAACCAATGACCTGTCTTTGTAATACTCACTTGTGCTTTATAGTTATCTGTTTACATTAATGTTTTATCACTGATTTCATCATTGCTTAGTAGCAGCGCTGTATAGTCCTTGTGGCTTAGCGCTTCTTTTTGATTATAATAATAATAATAATCATTGCTTAGTTAATCTTAAGTTAATTTTAAGCCAGCCCGTAATGCTATGCATAGTATAAGTGGCTTTGGCATACTGCTCTTATCTGTATTTTTTTGTACCTCTGTATGTGTGCACAAATTGGAAATAAATAAATAAATAAATAAAATAAATAAATCCTACCTAACAATAATAATAATAATAATAATAATAATAAAATAGGGACAATACCATGGTATTTTTTATATATTTTAACAGATAATAATATAACGCTGAAAGTCTCTATTCTAGCTATAAATGGGGACTTTCACGCTATAATATTAAGTGATGATCATATTCTCTTACAATAGTTAAATATCAAAGGATACCTATCTCCAAGATATAACAGTAACATACACTAACATAGTAAGGATTTGGTCACTAATATCAGACTCTGTAATGTTTGCATAATGAAGGAAGTTTGCTAGTTCATTTTCATTGTAATGTAGTACACACAACCTACATTTGTTTTTCTTACTAGAATTTGTCCATCACGTACAAAGCACTGGTGAATTTTATCATTATTCTTACGTTTTAGCTTTCTCACTCTGTACAGGAGGTTCTGTCATTTTCTTGCGAGAGACTCATTTATATATATACTGTGTATATATATATATATATATAATATATATATATATATAATATATATATATATATATATATATATATATATATATATATATATATATATTTTATTATATTTTTATTATCACACTGGCCGATTCCCACCAAGGCAGGGTGGCCCGAAAAAGAAAAACTTTCACCATCATTCACTCCATCACTGTCTTGCCAGAAGGGTGCTTTACACTACAGTTTTTAAACTGCAACATTAACACCCCTCCTTCAGAGTGCAGGCACTGTACTTCCCATCTCCAGGACTCAAGTCCGGCCTGCCGGTTTCCCTGAACCCCTTCATAAATGTTACTTTGCTCACACTCCAACAGCACATCAAGTATTAAAAACCATTTGTCTCCATTCACTCCTATCAAACACGCTCACGCATGCCTGCTGGAAGTCCAAGCCCCTCGCACACAAAACCTCCTTTACCCCATCTCTCCAACCTTTCCTAGGCCGACCCCTACCCCGCCTTCCTTCCACTACAGACTGATACACTCTTGAAGTCATTCTGTTTCGCTCCATTCTCTCTACATGTCCGAACCACCTCAACAACCCTTCCTCAGCCCTCTGGACAACAGTTTTGGTAATCCCGCACCTCCTCCTAACTTCCAAACTACGAATTCTCTGCATTATATTCACACCACATTGCCCTCAGACATGACACCTCCACTGCCTCCAGCCTTCTCCTCGCTGCAACATTCATCACCCATGCTTCACACCCATATAAGAGTGTTGGTAAAACTATACTCTCATACATTCCCCTCTTTGCCTCCAAGGACAAAGTTCTTTGTCTCCACAGACTCCTAAGTGCACCACTCACTCTTTTCCCCTCATCAATTCTATGATTCACCTCATCTTTCATAGACCCATCTG
>NC_069399.1:35664692-35705870 GCF_026875155.1 Cherax quadricarinatus
ATCAAAAATTTATGAAATAGGTAATGATTTAAAATACCCAAGAAATGTAATTGATAAATCTTTTAAAGTTGCTAGGAACACTTTTTATAATCCAAAAAAGGGCAACCAGCCTTATTCAACTAAAAATATGTTGGTTCTCCGTTACCATGAAAACTTGGTTGATATGCCTTCTCTTCTTAAGACTTTTAATATTAAAGTTGTATTCAAAAATCTTGATACAGTAAAAAAACTTTTGATTAAGAATTCCCCCCAAAATGCTGATGGATGTGTCTATAAGATTCCTTGTAAAATTTGCGATAAAGTTTATTACGGTCAAACTGGTAAAAATCTCGAACTAAGATTAAAACAACATAAATATAGCATTAGAACTGGACAAGATTCCAATGCTCTATTTATTCATGTAAGAGATTTTAACCATCCAATTGATTTTCAAAAAGTTGAGAAAGTAGTATCAAGCAAGTCCATGGTCGACAGGAATATAATTGAATCTTGTTTCATAAAAAGCAGTTTTGACAATAATATTAATATTTCCTTTGGTTTATATAAATTAGATCCATTTATAATTAATAGAATTTGGGAAGAATTTAATAATACACTGGACAAATAAATAGCTTGGGGGTGAGTTTTGCAAAGGACCTATCCAAGTTGGCTCGCCGCGCGTCACGTGTTTAACCGTTGTGGGATCTGATAGTGAGGTGCTGGCCGACCCCTTATATATCTTCCTTGGATGCTTCACTTTCATAGTTCCTTGATAATGTGAGTAGTCACGAAAGCGCTTGGAATTTCTCTATTCTTTCAGAGTGGTTGTTTTGCATATTTTGAAATCACCTGTTTACTGTGATCTTATTGCGCATATATATATATATATATATATATATATATTATATATATATATATTATATATATATATATATATATTATATATATATATATATTATATATATATATATATATATATTATTATATATATATATATATATATATTTATATATATATATATATATTATAATCTTTTTTTTTGCTTTAATAGATGAAATTATTAGATCTTTTTTCCTGTCTTGTGTGTGAAATCTGAGCATAACACTTTTTCTACTTTGGTTCCCTAGTAACCGTGATTCTTTTATTTCCGACACTGGCACATTAACCTGTAGGTGGTCACGTATGATCTGGAGAGTTGTATCTTTGCAGTTTGAATGGTTTAATTCGCTGGGAAAGAGTAGAGTGTTAATTACTACTGCATCAGATAACTTGTGTTGCTCTGCCTTATCATCTTGGTTAGCAAAATAATTGTTCAATTGGGTATCCATGTTTGTTTTCCAGTCCTTGTCGGCATTATCAATCTTCGTGTTTAGGGAAGTTATTTGATCCGTGTGGCTGGCTATGACTGATTGGAAGGTCTTTCCAAAATCAGTCATGCCAGATGATGTTTGCTGTTGTTCAAGGTTGTTGATCTTTTTCTCAAGGTGAAGTAACTTAGATTCATGGTTTGTTATTGTTGCACAAAGAGACATATTTTCAGCATGAAGATTCAAGTTATCTGCCGTTAGGGTGTTGATGTAGTGCTTTAGAGTGTCAGGATCATTAGTCGTACCTGGGAGCATATCAGCTGGGTTAAATCCTATGAAGATAGTAGAGGTAGAGAGGGAGTCAGTCACGATTGGTGTTGTTGTTGTGGAGTCGCCTGGGTTGGTGGGTGAGGGGTGAGGGTGAGTCGGCCATGTTTGTTGTTGGTGATGCGTCGCTCTGGGTTGTAATGGAGGTGGATGGCGCATCGGCATCCTGCTGGGTCGTCTTATGGAATAGTCGATTTCTAGGCGCTACCTTGCTGTTCTTAGTGCTGTTTCTTCTATTAGTTGGTCTCATAGTAATACAGGAGTTACTGTGGTTAGATGAAGAAACTAAGATAGTTAAGAGTTTGGAGTAGGGAGTCATCTGGCAGTAGGGTTGTGCTTGGAGTTTGTGGGGCAGTCTTCACTTCACTCGGTAATTTTTCGGTTTGTAGGTATCACTGTTGATTATTGTGGGTCATGCTGGGTTCTACATACGTTAGTGCAGTTATGATTGCAATTAGGCCATCATTGAAGAGTTGGTGGGCTCTGCAGGTGAGAAAAATGACAGAGCTTGCTGTCTCTGCTGTCGCTGCTGCCATTGGGAAAAGATTTCTCTATCTTTTCATAAGAAAAAAAATTTTTTTTTTTTTTTTTTTTTTTTTTTCAAAAAATTTTCGATACCAGGAGACACCTCAGGATTTGGGGTTGCGACAGACAAAGGGTTAAGGCTTTATGTCTGTCTTCATATGGGAGATTCCTTACACAGTAAATCATTTTAGTCGTTCTCTGTATGTTCTCCAATGAGTCTATATCCATCCTGTAGTAAAGAGACCAAAACTGAGCAGCATAATCTAAATGAGGCCTCACTAGTGATGTTATTTATGCTTCTTGAGATAAATCCTAGTAATCTGTTAGCCTTGTTGTGCACACTTAGGCACTGCTGTCTTGGCTTTAGATTTTTGCTTACCATGGCTCCCAAGTCTTTTTCACATTCTGTATGATCAAGCTTTACCTACTTTATAGCTTCGAGGGTTATTTTCATTATCAAGGATTAGTACCTTATACACCTACCATCCGACTTACGACCTGCTCGACTTATGACCACTCGAATTATGACCGTGTTTTTTATGCCAAATTTCTGGGAAATAAACAACTATTTGTGTTGTACACAGTGTTTATCCTAAACCTTACAGTATAAAATACAATACTAACAACATAAAAAGTAAAGTAAAACATGAAATACCAAAAATAAAACAATAAAATAAAGTCTTTACAAAAATGTTTTGTCGATATTCAGTAGTAAAGCTCGACTTATTACCATTTCGACTTACGACCGGTTTCTCGGAACCGAACTCGGTCGTAAGTCAGATGGTAGGTGTACTTATCCACATTGAACTTCATCTGCCATTTTTCAGACCAAGACATTAATTTGTCCAAATCCTCCTGGAGTTCATTGGTATCCTCCTCAGAATGAATCATATGGCCTATCTTTGTATCATCAGAAAATTTGCTCATGTCACTCGTTATCCCTTCATCAAGGTCATTAACCCTTTCAGGGTCCGTGCCGTAGATCTACGGCTTTACATTGAGGGTCCAAACTGTAGATCTACGCCATGAGCTCAGCTCACTCTGATAAGCTGTGAGTGGTAGATTTGGGCCTGGATATGAGAGAATACATCTATGTGGTATGTGTGCACCACATAAAACAAATCCTGCAGCACACAGTGCATAATGAGAGAAAAAAACTGAGACCGTAATTTTCAATTAAAACAGCAACTTTGCAGTGTTTTTTCTTGTGTTTTTTATAGTTGTATTTGTGATTTATTTTTCTCATTTGATAGAGTGGAAGGTATATTACAGAAGTAGAGATGATTTTCATTGGTTTTAGTACTGAAAATGGCTTGAAACTGAGCTCAAAGTAGCAGAAATGTTAAATTTTTGCTGATGTTCAAGAGTAAACAAATGACCTCACAAGTCTAATACACACCAGCTGGTGGGTCTAATATGCGTTCACAAATGTGCTGATATTATTTATACAATTATTACAATATTGAATGACAGTAAATCTTCTATTTTTTGGCTTGAATAAAAATTCATTATGTGAATTAAAAATCAAAATGGAATTCATTTGTAAAGCCTGAAAATGTAACTAATGAACAGAGGAAATGTTAATTTAGTGCCAGGAATGCCTGCATTGTTTATTCTGGACCCTATTTTGAAATGAATATTTTGAACTTTGCACTAAATTGGCCAAATTACCATTTTCCAATCACTTTATTTTGTAGTTGAAACAGCTGAGTTGGCAATTTCTTGTGCTCAATCGATAGAATAGAAGTAATACTAGTGAAATAGCTAAGAATTTGATCAACTGGAATAAGGTAAATGGCCTAAAATGGGAGTCAAAGTCGGCAAAATCACCGATGCGTAAATATCACTGACACATCAAAATTCGCGAGAGCGTAATTTCATCAGTTTTCCATCAAATTTCGTAGTTTTTGTTTTATTACCCTTACAAAAAGATTCTCTACCATTTCATAAGAAAAATAACAATTTTTTTTTTTTTTAAATTCTTGGACCCTGATGTGCAGTTTGAAATTTGGCCTCTGGACCCTGAAAGGGTTAATGTAAATTATGAACAAGAGAGGGCCTAAAAATGATCCTTGTGGAACACCACTAGTGACTAATCCTCATTCAGATTTGACCCCATTAATGGAAACTCTCTGCTTTCTGTTGGTAAGCCATGCCTCTATTCATGCTAAAACTTTACCTCCTGTACCATGAGTCGAAGGCTTTACTAAAATACAAGTAAACATCATATTTTTTATCACTGTCTACTGCCTCAAATGTTCTATTGAAGAACGTCAGTAAATTTGTCAGGCAGGAATGACCTCTTGTGAACCTATGCTGAGATTTATTAACCCCTTGACTGTTTCAGTCGTATATATACATCTTACGAGCCACCGTGTTTGACGTATCAGTACTCATAAATTCTAGCGGCTTCAAATCAAGCAGGAAAGGGCTGGTAGGCCTACATGAGAGAGAATGGGTCTGAGTGGTGGGTGTGCACCCTGTGAAAACAATCTGGAACTCAGTGGTGCATTGTGGGAACGCCATCTTGGTAGTCCATTTTCACCATGCCTCGCGGTAAGAAGTACCTCACTTCTTGGCGGATTGGAGGTCTTTTGTTCGCAAGTGTTCCCAAGTGATAGCTCTAACAGTAATGGAAGTGTCAGTGAAAGTGAATTCCATGGTTTTCAAGCGGGTGTGACCGAAAACAGTGCCCAGGATAACGTAATTAGTGATGAAAACCCAGATGACCCACGACCTTCCACCTCTGGTACTGGGCCAGCTCGTTCACGTTCACCAGTAACAGGACGAAAGAGGAAACTATTTACTGTGTACAAGACTCAGATGTGAGCAGTGAAAGTGATAATGACAGTGATTTCAAAGCTATTGAAGGCAGTTCTAGTTGCGACAGTGAGGGTGAATATTCCCCAGTGAAGCGGCAGTATATACGACATAGCATGCAGTCTGGTAGTGTGTCATATGCTATTCCAAGGGGAAGGAGTAAATCTCAGAGCACATCCCGTGGCCCTACACCACGAACTGATAGTGAAGATGACGATATTGTTACAAAGGGTATGAATGATGTGAGTGAGGCAGCAGGTGGTGGTGGTGATAGTGATGGTGGCATAAGTTATGTGGCACCAGCAGCAGGCCACACTACTACCGATGCTGCTGACTCTGTACAACCACAACCAGCCTCACCCAACCCCGCACTCCCACAATATCCACAACCACAACCACGTTTCAATATCCAGAACCCACCAGTTGACCGCATCTGGGATTGGCAGCAAGGTGACGAGTTTGTTCCCAGTCCCCATGACTTTGATGAAACACAAAGTGGAATACGGCCATCATGTACACTTGGGAACAGTGCCACCGAACTGGAATGCTTTCAGTTATTCTTCAATGAACCCCTGATGGACATTATTGTCAGGGAAAGCAATACATACTTTGAGTACACCATGGCAAACACAATTCTTTCACCAAGATCACGCCTACGCCAGTGGAAGGACATAACTGTGGCAGAGATGTATCTGTTCTTTGCCACAATAATGCTTATGCCACATGTGTATAAGCACAGTGTCAACACATACTGGTTGACAAACCGCCTGATTTCAACCCCAGCTTTCAGTGACATTATACCAGTGAATAGATTTGTGCTACTGTTATGTATGCTACACTTTTCAGACAAAACAAGGCCTGACAGAAGTAACAGGTTATATAAGATCAGAAATGTGTTTATGTACCTAAAACAAAAGTGCTGTATGTATTTTTATCCCTTCAGGAAGCTTGTTATTGATGAGTCTGATTTTGTTCAAAGGAAGACTCTCATTCAAGCAGTACATACCAAGCAAGAGGAAACTCTTTGGTATAAAGTTATTTCTACTGTGTGATTGCAAAAGTGGTTTGGTTTTGGATATAATTGTGTACACTGGCAGTAAAACATTGCAAGATACCAGGATGTTGCTGGGTATCTCTTGTGATGTGGTTAGAACAATGATGGAACTATATCTTGGTATGGGGCATATTTTATATACTGACAACTGGTACACAAGCCCTTTACTCAGTGATTCCTTGCGAGTGAACATGACAGATATGTGTGGCACAGTGCGTGGAAATCGTAAGCATATGCCTAGGTTCGACACTGGCACTCGTAGAGGTGATGTTCAGGTGTTTGCTGCCAATGACATCATGGCATTTCGGTGGCATGACAAACGTGATATTACATCAGTTCACCAACATGAAATGGTAGACACTGGTAAGCAGAATAGAGAGACCAATGAACCCATTGTAAAACCTGCAGCTGTGATGGATTACAACCTCAATATGCACTTAGTGGACAAATGTAACATGCAGATTGGGTTTGCTGATTGCGTTCGCAAGAGTTATAAGTGGTACATAAAACTCTTTTTCCATCTTCTTGACATTTCTATGCTGAATGCTTATAATATGTATAAGTTGAAGATCAACAACAAACCCAAATATGGTGAATTTTGATTGTCAGTCAGACAAATAATATTCAAGTACAGGTACCATCCGACTAACGACCAAGCTTGATTCCGACCAACCGGTCGTAAGTCAAAATGGACATAAATCGAACCTTTGAAAATTGCCGACATACTGGGTAGGACATAATGTCAAACCTTTCCTATATAAACTACCTACATAGTACTGTAATGTAATGTACAATCATTATTTCATTCTTTTTACCATAATTTACTTCTATTGTTATATTTTAATTTTTTATGTACTGTATATAATGTATACATGGTAGTGAACTGTATTGTAAATTTTACAACGCATATAGTATATGTTACTGTTATCTTTATGTATTGTCGACATAGTGGAATGGGAGAATACCACTGGTAGTGTCATCCTGCCAGAATGTAGTATAACCTATACCCTAATTAAAGAGTAACAACTCTGGAACGTGTAATACGTATCCGGCTGGTTGGCCGGGTCGGTGGCCGGGTGGGTGGCCGATTGGGTGGCCGGGTGGATGGGTGCTCAGGTGGGTGGCCAGGTGGGTGGGTGGCCGAGTGGTTGGCTGACTGAATGTGGCTGTCTCTCTCTGTATCTCTCTCTCTCTCTCTCTCTCTCTCTCTCTCTCTCTCTCTCTCTCTCTCTCTCTGTCTCTGTCTCTGTCTATGTCTATGTCTGTCTCTGTCTCTGTCTCTCTCTCTCTCTCTCTCTCTCTCTCTCTCTCTCTCTCTCTCTCTCTCTCTCTCTCTCTCTCTCTCTCTCTCTCTCTCTCTGTCTATCTCTGTCTCTCTCTGTCTCTCTCTCTCTCTCTCTCAGGTACATGTAAGTAATCATACATAATATAAATTACCTAGGATAACCCAAAAAATCCAGACAAAGTGCTATGCAGTTGCTCTGTGCTCCAGTGCCCTAAATTAATAATAATATTAATAATCATTATTATTATTATTACAATCATAGATATGTACTAATATTAATAATAATAATATTATTTTTTTTTTCAACAAGTCGGCCATCTCCCACCAAGGCAGGGTGACCTAAAAAGAAAGAAAATCCCCAAAAAGAAAATACTTTCATTATCATTCAACACTTTCACCTCACTCACACATAATCACTGTTTTTGCAGAGGTGCTCAGAACACAACAGTTTAGAAGCCAGGGGCCAACAGACCCCTGGCAGTCTTCAAGCTGGCACTGGACAAGCACCTAAAGTCAGTTCCTGATCAGCCGGGCTGTGGCTCGTACGTTGGTTTGCGTGCAGCCAGCAGCAACAGCCTGGTTGATCAGGCTCTGATCCACCAGGAGGCCTGGTCACAGACCGGGCCGCGGGGGCATTGACCCCCGGAACTCTCTCCAGGTAAACTCCAGGTAAAGAGACACAACATATCCCTCCAAACTGCTAATATCCCAAAGCCCCTCCTTTAGAGTGCAGACATTGTACTTCCCATTTCCAGGACTCAAGTCCGGCTATATAAAAATAACTGGTTTCCCTGAATCCCTTCACTAAATATTACCCTGCTCACACTCCAACAGATCTTCAGGTCCCAAATACCATTCGTCTCCATTATTAAACTATAATATTATAATCGTGTCCACTCATTACTTATTTTAAAATATCTGTAGTCTTCATGTGGAGTGAGAGGTGAGTAAACAAGATTAAATGAATAAGCGAGAGAGAGAATGAGAGTAGAACGTTCACGAGTTATGTAAACAAATGTTGTTGTTGTTGTTGTTGTTGTTACCAGCCTGGACACGAATGGTTTTTGCTCACTCTGTCAAGCCGACCAGAAAAACATCTCATATTTGTTAATTTATATGTTTACATGTTATGTAGCATGTTTATTATATAATTTTGCAAAAAAAAAATCATAGATGGATTAAGCAAAATGTCTATATTAACGTTTTATACACATTTAATGCGCCTCAGTGATTATTATTATCATTATTAATGCGGCATCTTCAAGACCAATTACACTCTTAGTGAGTGGCTCTGAGACAGACAAGCAGACAGAAAGACAGACACACAGGTAGACAAAGACAGACACACAGGTAGACAGACAGACACAGGTAGACAGAAAGACACACACAGGTAGACAGAAAGACAGACACACAGGTAGACAGAAAGACAGACACACAAGTAGACAGAAAGACACACAAGTAGACAGAAAGACACACAGGTAGACAGAAAGACAGACACACAGGTAGACAGACAGATAAACAGACACACAGAGATACAGACAGACACAAATATACAGGCAGACAGATACAGACAGGTTTATGTGCAACAGTGAAAATGAATAGAGAGTTCGAGAGTAAGAGCCTTTCTTGCCACAATCTCCAGTGCAAGATTCAGACTTCATCTTAGGGGCCATGGTGAAATTTACTGTCCAGTTAGTACAGTTAATACAGTATGATGCTGCTGATCGGGCAGGGTTACTCAAACTGATGCTGCCTGCATGACTCATTGCCGCCGCGAGTATTATCAAATATTTTACAGCGGTGTGCATCAGCCGGCCCAGCCCAGCTGCCAGATGCACAGTCGTAAGTCGAGTGGACGTATCTCGAGCAGGTCGTAAGTCAGATGGTATGTGTACCAAGGAACAACACTTGCAGTAGACCAGTGCCCATAAAATTATCAACACATGCCCTCTCATCTAAGGCCTGGTGATCACTACCCCATACTACTGCCTGCTACTACTCTCAAGAAAAATGCTGCAGCTTGTGGAATTCTCTGAGACATGGGTATAAGCACAATGGTGTTTTACACTCCTCACACATAAAACGAGTGTGTCTGCATTTTTGTGGGCGTTTTGTGATATGTCTGTGGACATATCACAAAACGCCCACAAAAATGCAGAGACACTCGTTTTATGTGTGAAGAGTGTAAAACACCATTGTGCTTATACCCATGTCTCAGAGAATTCCACAAGCTGTAGCAGTTCTAGTAAAGTGTCCAGTGATTGTACATATGTATATATATAATATAGAACAATCGTAATAAACAATCTTTTATATTGTTTGTTTGTGTAAACAAGTTTTGTAAACTTGATGATACTAATGTTTTTGCTATAATTGTGTTACATTCAGCAAGTGTATATATGAACATTGCACCATACTTTGGTCTCACAGGCCACAAAAGTTATATGAAAAAATAGAATAGTGAAAAAAAAACAAGAAACCTTGGAGTACAAGTAAACCAAAGTTTACCGGGTGAGCGGCAGTCGCCACTGTTGCCATACGCGGCTCATTTTCTGCAAACTTCATGCCACTGTATCTCGGTAAATACTGATGGCAATTTTTTTTTGGGGGGGGGACTAAAACAAGGTTGGAGGGGGGGGTAAAGGAGGTTTTGTGTGCGAGGGGCTTGGACTTCCAGCAGGCATGCATGAGCGTGTTTGATAGGAGTAAATGGAGACAAATGGTTTTTAATACTTGACGTGCTGTTGAAGTGTGAGCAAAGTAACATTTATGAAGGGGTTCAGGGAAACCGGCAGGCCGGACTTGAGTCCTGGAGATGGGAAGTACAGTGCCTGCACTCTGAAGGAGGGGTGTTAATGTTGCAGTTTAAAAACTGTAGTGTAAAGCACCCTTCTGGCAAGACAGTGATGGAGTGAATGATGGTGAAAGTTTTTCTTTTTCGGGCCACCCTGCCTTGGTGGGAATCGGCCAGTGTGATAATAATAATAGTAAATAAAACAATCAGAAAAATAATCTTAACATTTTCATAAGAAAAAATAATTTTTTTTTTTCGAATACAGTGGACCCCCGGTTAACGAACTTTTTTCATTCCAGTAGTATGTTCAGGTGCCAGTACTGACCGAATTTTTTCCCATAAGGAATATTGTGAAGTAGATTAGTCCATTTCAGACCCCCAAACATACACGTATAAACGCACTTACATAAATACACTTACATAATTGGTCGCATTTGGAGGTGATCGTTAAGCGGGGGTCCACTGTATTTTGTGACACCAGGAGACACTTCAGGATTGGGGCTTGCAACAGTCAAAGGGTTAATCAATTTATGCTCTTCAAGGTGAATTCTAATAATGTCAGCTATAATTGATTATAATACAGTGGACCCCCGCATACCGTTGGCATCACATAACGTTAAATCCGCATAGCGATACATTTTATCACTAAAATTTTGCCTCGCATAGCGCTAAAAAACTCGCTCAATGCTATTCGTCCGAGACGCGTCTATGTAAGGCCTGAGCCAGCCTCACATGTTCCGCCGGTGGCATTGTTTACAAGCCAGCCTCTGTGGTAACATCCAAGCATACAATCGGAACATTTCGTATTATTAAAGCGTTTTTGGTGATTTTATCTGCAAAATAAGTGACCATGGGCCCCAAGAAAGCTTCTAGGGCCAACCCTGTGGTAAAAAGGGTGAGAAATATTATCGAAATACTGTGGTACCATGGTCAACTGCTGATGCTGCTGCTGCTGTAGCACTGTCAGCTGCTGCTGTAGCACCGTCTGCTGCTGCTGTAGCACTGTCAGCTGCTGCTGCTGCTGCTGCTGTAGCACCGTCAGCTGCTGCTGCTGCTGTACCACCGTCAGCTGCTGCTGCTGCTCTAGTACCGTCTGCTGCTGCTCTAGTACCGTCTGCTGCTGCTGTAGCACCGTCTGCTGCTGCTGTAGCACTGTCAGCTGCTGCTGCTGCTGCTGTGGCACTGTCAGCTGCTGCGGCTTATTGAGAATACCAAGAAACAATTAACCCCAGAGGGTTAGCCACCCAGGATAACCCAAAAAAGTCAGTGTCATCGAAGACTGTCTAACTTATTTCCATTGGGGTCCTTAATCTTGTCTCCCAGGATGCAACCCACACCAGTCGACTAACACCCAGGTGAACAGGGAAAAGTGCCTGGAACTAGTGCTCATATTGGTGAATTTAAAGCCAGCAAAGGTTGGTTTGAGAGATTTAAGAATCGTAGTGGCATACACAGTGTGATAAGGCCTGTTCTGGAAGAAAATGTCAAACAGGACCTACAGTACTCAGGAGGAAAAGGCACTCCCAGGACACTGTCTCATCAGTCATTGCTGCATCTTCAATAAAGGTAAGTGTCATTTATTCTTCATTTAGTAGAGTAGTACATGCACAATATATATTGTGCATGTACTACTCTACTATTGTGCATGTATCCTTCTCTTTGTGTGTAGGAAAATGTATATTTCATGTGGTAAAATTTTTTTTTTTCATACTTTTGGGTGTCTTGCACAGATTAATTTGATTTCCATTATTTCTTGTGGGGAAAATTCATTCGCATAACGATAATTTCGCATAACAATGAGCTCTCAGGAATGGATTAATATCGTTATGCGGGGGTCCACTGTAATTTGTCTACTATAGATGTCAGGCTTATTGGACAGTAAAAAGAAGGAATGGACTTATCCTCTGATTTGAATATAGGAACCACATTAGCCTTCTTCCACTTCTCAGGCACACCTCCAGGAAGGATGGACACACTAAGCACACTCATTAATGGCTGACTATGTTCCATCTTGCATTCTTTAAGTACCCTGGTAAACAACTCGTCGGCTCCCGGGGACTTAATTTTGCTTCAGGTTTGTCTATCTGTTTGATAACCATGTCCCTCGTGACAGTAATATTAGTTAATTTGAATTCATCAGGAACTGAATAATTGTTAATTTCTGGAATTTCATTTATGTCTTCCTGTGTAAAAACTGACAAAACAATAGTAAATAGGGAACACATTTCCTGTTCGTTATCCATCAGCTGTCCATTCCCAGTTTTCAGAGGTCGTACTTTTTCCTTCACCTTCGTCCTATACACTTGAAAGAAATCCTTTTGATTGGTCTTTGTTTCATTAGCAACTCTAATTTCATAGTCACATTTAGCCTTTGTAATCCCCTTTTTTACTTCTCTTTTAAGCTGAACATATTGGTCAGTAAGGTTAGCCTCTCCTCTTTTGATACGCCTATAAATTCCTCTTTTCTCGTCTAATAGATGCTTTAACCTACTGTTAACCCATTTGGGATCGTTATTGTTAGACCTAATTTGTCTCTGGGGAATGTATATAATCTGAGCATGCTGTACATTATTAAGAAAAAAATCATAAACACAGATCCCTTCGTAATCACAAGTATGATCATCGTCAATAGAATCATTTGCTAGATAACCCCAATCGAGATTAGACAGGTGTTCCCTAAGTTTATTCTGTTAGTGAGTTGGATTTGTGAAGGACCTGCTGAGTACAGTAGGGCCCCACTTATTCGACAGGTTAGGTACCAGGCTACTGACGGAAAGCAGACTTCGCCAGAAAGCAGAACTCCATTTTTTCATTTATAAATGCATATAAATGCCAGATAACAAGTTTACACTAACATATATTAAGTTAGCAATAGAATTAGGCATTAAAAAGTAAAATACACACACAAAATATTTGTAGTCTTAATGTACGGCAAATGGTGAGTAGTATTTGCTCTAAGAAGTCAGGTGTGTTAGCCCACCTGGCCACCCCACCCACACATACTATACTATGATGCTTAAAGCTCCCTAGAGCGTTAAAATGCATATACAGTATACGCATTACTTACCTTAAAATATTTGTAATTTTAATGGTCTTATACATACGTTATATATACGTTTTAATTTTCCTGCCTCTAAATTTGGCATGATTGGCCTGAGATGCCTGGTCAGCATAGAATGGGTCTTAGCACTTGGTGTGCGCAGTATTAAAAAAATCTGGGACCACTTAGTACCTTGTGGGAGTGCCAGTTAAATTGAGCCCCAGCTAGAGCAAACAGTGCGACAAACACCAAGGATTCACTGATGTAATGTCATATTAGCACTCCTCTTATAACCCTTTCAGGGTCCAAGACCAAAATCTGAAGTGGTGCCCCAGTGTCTAAGAATTTTCAAAAATAAAATTTATTATTTTTTCTTATGAAATGGTAGAGAATCTTTTTGTGAAGGTAATAAAACAAAAAGTACGAAATTTGATGGAAAATTGACGAAATTATGCTCTCGCGAATTTTGATGTGTCAGTGATATTTACGAATCGGCGATTTTGCCAACTTTGACTTCCATTTTAGTCCAATTACATTATTCCAGTCGAGCAAATTCTTAGCTGTTTCACTAGTATTACTTCTATTCTATCAATTGAGCACAAGAAATCTCCAAGTCAACTGTTTCAACTACAAAATAAAGTGATCGGAAATTGGTAATTTGGCCAATTTAACACAAAGTTCAAAATATTCCAATTTCAAAATAGGGTCCAGAATAAACAATGTAGGTATTCCTGGCACTAAACTAACATTTCCTCTGTTCATTAGTTATGTTTTGAGGCTTTACAAATAAATTCCATTTTTATTTTTTATTCACATAATGAATTTTTATTTACACCAGAAAGTAGAAGATTTACTGTTATGCAATATTGTAATAATTGTATAAATATCATCATCACATTTGTGAATGTATATTAGACCCACCAGCTGACGTGTATTAGACGTGTGAGGTCGTTTGTTTACTCTTGAACATCGGCAAAAATTTAACATTTCCGCTACTTTGAGCTCAGTTTCAAGCCATTTCCAGTGCTAAAACCAATCAAAATTATCTCTATTTCTGTAATATGTCTTCCATTCTATCAAATGAGACCAAGAAATCGCAAACACAACTATAAAAAACATTCGTAAAAACACTGAAAAGTTGCTGTTTTAATCGAAAATCACAGTCTCATTTTTTTCTCTCATTATACACAGTGTGCTGCAGGTTGTTTTATGTGGTGCACACATACCACATAGATGTATTCTCTCATATCTAGGCCTAAATTTACCACTCACAGTTTATCAGAGTGAGCTGAGCTCATGATGTAGATCTACGGTTTGGACCCTGAACGTAAAGCCGTAGATCTACGGGACAGACCCTCAAAGGGTTAAGAGGAAAGTGAGGTTAACCCCAAGTTTAGGGTTGGTCTATCTTTGTCTGTCTCTGTCTATCTGTCTCTATCAGTCTCTGTGTCTGTCTCTATCTGTGTCAGTCTCTGTCTGTCTGTCTCTGCCTTTGTCTGTCTATCTGTATCTATCTCTTTCAATCTGTCTCTGTCTATCTCACAGGTACACATAAATACAAGTATACATAGTATAAATTACCTAGGATAACCCAAAAAATCCAGACAAAGTGCTATACTCTGCTTGAAGATGTGAGTAAAGGTGATGACGACGCAGTCTTGTGGCTCTCTCATAGACAGAGAGCTAGATGGATAGACAGATAGACAGGAAGCTTGAGAGACAGACAAATAGACAGACAGATATGTTTGTGTACCAGCAAAAACAAAGTGAGGGTGATGCTCATCAAATATCCCTCCCTCCTCCTCCTCCTCCTCCTCCTCCTCCTCCTCCTCCTCCTCCTCCTCCTCCTCCTCCTCCTCCTCCTCCTCCTCCTCCTCCTCCTCCTCCTCCTCCTCCTCCTCCTCCTCCTCCTCCTCCTCCTCCTCCTCCTCCTCCTCCTCCTCCTCCTCCTCCTCCTCCTCCTCCTCCTCCTCCTCCTCCTCCTCCTCCTCCCTCCTCCTCCTCTCCTCCCTCCCTCCTCCCTCCTCCCTCCTCCCTCCTCCCCTCCTCCTCCTCCTCCCCCCTCCCCCCTCCTCCTCTGTCGTCATCTACTTCCACATATATATTCCCAGACAATAGTAAATGACCAAGGCAGGTGTAAATGTACACTTGTCAGTGTGTTTGTGACAATTTGAGTACCTAATACTAGTATCAGAACAAAGATTGGTTATAAAATGACAAGAACTACTATAAATTGTAATTACCAGAACATAAAAATTATATAAAATAATATGAAAAATAGAAAAAAAGGTATATCGGCAACACTTCTGCAAGCGGCAGGACTCCATGTTGCCGTCACATGAGCATCCAGTGCCAACTTCTCGGCCTCATATCTCTGTAAGTACTGACCCTATTTTTTTTTATTCTAAAACACTTAAAAAATGTGCTCTTTTTTCTATATTTTTTTTTTTTTTTTTTTTTCAAAATATTTGGGGCGCTGCACGAGTGAACGTATGTTTGGACCGTTTAAGGGTTAATGTAGGGTCAGAGGTGAAAAGTAGTGCGGGAGGTATGGCATCCTGCCTGGCCACTCCCACCTATTACAACATTAAGCTCTCTAGAGCAATAAAATGCATATATAGTACACTCATTAATTACCTTAAAATATTTGTGGTCTTAATGTAGGGTGAGAACTGAGTTTTATTTGTATGAAGTCAGGTTGGGAAGTATGGGTAACCTGGAAGGGCAGCCCTCCCCACCCCACCCACACACAATGTAAACAAACCAGATGAACGCATCTTGTTTTCATCACAAGTCCTACAAGTTGCCTGGCAACCATAAGTCCTACAAGTTGCCTGGCTACCACAAGTTGCCTAGCAACCATAAGTCCTACAAGTTGCCTGGCTACCACAAGTCCTACAAGTTGCCTGGCTGCCACAAGTCCTACAAGTTGCCTGGCTACCACAAGTCCTACAAGTTGCCTGGCTACCACAAGTCCTACAAGTTGCCTGGCTGCCACAAGTCCTACAAGTTGCCTGGCTACCACAAGTCCTACAAGTTGCCTAGCTACCACAAGTCCTACAAGTGGCCTGGCTACCACAAGTCCTACAAGTTGCCTAGCTACCACAAGTCCTACAAATTGCCTGGCTACCACAATTCCTACAAGTTTCCTATTTACCACAGGTCCTACAAGTTGCCTGGCTACCACTTGTCCTACAAATTGCCTAGCTACCACAAGTCCTACAAATTACCTGGCTACCACAAGTCCTACAAGTTGCCTAGCTACCACAAGTCCTACAAATTGCCTGGCTACCACAAGTCCTACAAGTTGCCTGGCTACCACAAGTCCTACAAATTGCCTGGCTACCACAAGTCCTACAAGTTGCCTGGCTACCACAAGTCCTACAAGTTGCCTATTTACCACAAATCCTACAAGTTGCCTGGCTACCACAAATCCTACAAGTTGCCAGGCTACCACAAATCCTACAAGTTGCCTGGCTACCACAAATCCTACAAGTCGCCTGGCTACCACAAATCCTACAAGTTGCCTGGCTACCACAAGTCCTACAAGTTGCCTGGCTACCACAAGTCCTACAGTTTGCCTAGATACCACAAGTCCTACAAGTTGCCTGGCTAACACAAGTCCTACAAGTTGCCTGGCTACCACAAGTCCTTCAGTTTCCCTGGATACCACAAGTCCTATAAGTTGCCTGGCTACCACAAATCCTACAAGTTGCCTGGCTACCACAAGTCCTACAAGTTGCCTGGCTACCACAAGTCCTACAAGTTGCCTGGCTACCACAAGTCATACAGTTTGCCTGGCTACCACAAGTCCTACAAGTTGCCTGGCTACCACAAGCCCTGCAAGTTGCCTGGCTACCACAAGTCCTACAAGTTGCCTGGCTACCACAAGTCCTACAAGTTGCCTATTTACCACAAATCCTACAATTTGCCTGGCTACCACAAATCCTACAAGTTGCCAGGCTACCACAAATCCTACAAGTTGCCTGGCTACCACAAATCCTACAAGTCGCCTGGCTACCACAAATCCTACAAGTTGCCTGGCTACCACAAGTCCTACAAGTTGCCTGGCTACCACAAGTCCTACAGTTTGCCTGGATGCCACAAGTCCTACAAGTTGCCTGGCTAACACAAGTCCTATAAGTTGCCTGGCTACCACAAATCCTACAAGTTGCCTGGCTACCACAAGTCCTACAAGTTGCCTGGCTACCACAAGTCCTACAAGTTGCCTGGCTACCACAAGTCATACAGTTTGCCTGGCTACCACAAGTCCTACAAGTTGCCTGGCTACCACAAGCCCTACAAGTTGCCTGGCTACCACAAGTCCTACAAGTTGCCTGGCTACCACAAGTCCTGCAAGTCACCTGGCTACCACAAGTCCTACAAGTCGCCTGGCTACCACAAGTCCTACAAGTTGCCTAGCTACCACAAGTCCTACAAGTTGCCTGGCTACCACAAGTCCTGCAAGTCGCCTGGCTACCACAAGTCCTACAAGTTGCCTGGCTACCACAAGTCCTGCAAGTCGCCTGGCTACCAGAAGTCCTACAAGTCGCCTGGCTACCACAAGTCCTACAAGTTGCCTGGCTACCACAAGTCCTACAGGTTGCCTGGCTACCACAAGCCCTACAAGTTGCCTGGCTACCACAAATCCTACAAGTTGCCTGGCTACCACAAGTCCTACAGGTTGCCTGGCTACCACAAGCCCTACAAGTTGCCTGGCTACCACAAGTCCTACAAGTCGCCTGGCTACCACAAGTCCTACAAGTCGCCTGGCTACCACAAGTCCTACAAGTTGCCTGGCTACCACAAGTCCTACAAGTTGCCTGGCTGCCACAAGTCCTACAAGTCGCCTGGCTACCACACGTCCTACAAGTTGCCTGGCTGCCACAAGTCCTACAAGTCGCCTGGCTACCACAAGTCCTACAAGTTGCTTGGCTACCACAAGTCCTACAAGTTGCCTGGCTACCACAGGTCCTACAAGTCACCTGGCTACCACAAGTCCTACAAGTTGCCTAGCTACCACAAGTCCTACAAGTTGCCTGCCTACCACAAGTCCTGCAAGTTGCCTGGCTACCACAAGTCCTACAAGTTGCCTGGCTACCACAAGTCCTGCAAGTCGCCTGGCTACCAGAAGTCCTACAAGTCGCCTGGCTACCACAAGTCCTACAAGTTGCCTGGCTACCTCAAGCCCTACAAGTTGCCTGGCTACCACAAGTCCTACAAGTCGCCTGGCTACCACAAGTCCTACAAGTTGCCTGGCTACCACAAGTCTTACAAGTTGCCTGGCTGCCACAAGTCCTACAAGTCGCCTGGCTACCACAAGTCCTACAAGTTGCCTGGCTGCCACAAGTCCTACAAGTCGCCTGGCTACCACAAGTCCTACAAGTTGCTTGGCTACCACAAGTCCTACAAGTTGCCTGGCTACCACAAGTCCTACAAGTTGCCTGGCTGCCACAAGTCCTACAAGTCGCCTGGCTACCACAAGTCCTACAAGTTGCCTGGTTACCACAAGTCCTACAAGTTGCCTGGCTGCCACAAGTCCTACAAGTCGCCTGGCTACCACAAGTCCTACAAGTTGCTTGGCTACCACATCTCTTATTTATATTAATTTACTCTACTGTGGGGTGTATTTAGATGGATTAAGCAAAATGTCTATATTAACGTTTTATACGATATTTAATGCACCTTAGAGTGATTATTATTGTGTTATTATTATTATTAATATGGCATCTTCAAGACTAATAAGACACACTTAGTGATCATGATGTGTACCTGCATGCCAGCACAGTAAGTTTACTTAGGTACAGGTACACATAAGTATAATTATCATTTATAATAATAATGTAGGTATGTAGTCATTAGTAAGTTGTAACACCAGTTATGCAATTTCTTCATTAACCCTTTCAAGGTTTCGCCATACTAGTACGGCTTACGCACCAGGGTTTTTGACGTACTAGTATGCCTAAATTCTAGCGCCCTCAAATCTATTGAGAGAAAGCTGATAGGCCTACATATGAAAGAATGCGTCTATGTGGTCAGTGTGCGCAGTATGAAAAAAATCCTGCAGCACACAGTGCGTGATGAGAAAAAAAAATCTGACCGTGTTTTTGGATTAAAACAGCGACTTTGCACCGTATTTTCGTATGGTATTTATTGTTGTATTCTAGCTTTCCTGGTCTCATTTTATAGAATGGAAGACATATTACAGAAGCTGAGATGATTTTGATTGGTTTTACAAAGAAAAGCACCTTGAAATTGAGCTCAAAATAGCAGAAATGTTCGATTTTTACCAAAGTTCAAAAGTAAACAAATCATGCTAAGCATCCAATACACGTCAACTGGTGAGTCTGATATTCTTTCACATGTGTGCCGATATTATTTATACCATTTCTAAACTAATGCAGTAGTCTGCATAACAGTAAATCTTCTATTTTTTTGTGAGTATAAAAATTCAAAATGGAAAGCAAAAGAAGGTAAGAGGGGCGTGGGGACGTGACTAATGAACAGAGGAAATGTTATTTTAGTGCCAGGAATGTCGTTCTTGTTTATTCTGGACCCTATTTTGAAATTGGCATCTTTTGAAATTTGTGTGAAATTGGCAAAATTGCTAAATTCTGACCACTGTATTGGATAGTTGAAATCGGTAAATGGGTGGTTTCTTGTACTCATTCGATAGAAAAAATGGAGTTCTAGCAAAATAGTTATGATTTTTGTCGACTAGTACACTGGAATTGGCCGAAAATAGGGCTCAAAGTCGGCAAAATCGCCAATGCGTAAACATCGTCGAGACTGCTAACTTCGCGCAAGAGCATAATTCCATAAGTTTTCCATCAAATTTCACACTTTTGGTGTCATTATGATCGGGAAAAGATTCTCTATCTTTTCATTAGTAAAAATAATTTTTTTTTTTTTTTAAATTTGGCAACCCTGAGAACAAGTCTCGGAGAGTGCCTGGCAACCCTGAAAGGGTTGCAGTTTCTTCATTAACCCTTTCAGGGTCCAAGGCCAAAATCTGAAGTGGTGCTCCAGTGTCCAAGAAATTTTGAAAAAAAAAAAATTATTTTTTCCTACAGAATTAAAGAGCATATTTTTGTGAAGGTAATAAGACAAAAAAAAAAATCTGATCAGTACTTACCGAGATACAGTGCCAAGAAGTTTGTCAAAAATGATGTGGTGGTGGCAACATCGACGAATTCCACATACGCGCATTACATTATTTTGTGGTTTTAGTTGTTTTTTTCTTTTCTTTTCCAATTTTTTTCTATTCCTACTAACATTTGGGGCCTGAGAGACCAATACTGTATATAATGTATATACATAAACTCACTGTATTGAACACAATAACCGCACTAAAGTTATTATCATATTATTGTTTACCACTGTTGTTTATTACAATAAACATGCACAAATATTGTATAATACTAATGTTCTATCATATATTTACATATTTACAATCACTGGACATGGTTTTAGAACTGCTGGAGCTTGTGGAACTCCTTGAAACAAGGCACCATGCACAGAGGCACCTTACATTCCTCACACATAAACCGAGTGTCTTTGCATCTTTGTTGCCGTCGTTTTGTTTGTGCACAGACAATGCATCTCTTCTGAGCAAATTTCTTCTGAGTTCAATTCAATTCAAAGTTTATTCTCTATAAGGATTACAATGCTGAGTTTACAGAAATTTGGTTATTGTTTGGTTTACATGTAGTAAAATTGTGATTACAGAGTGTACCACTAGAACGCTTAGCATGGCTAGGCATTTCGGGCATACTTAGTTTTATTCCTAATTGTAAAATATTACAAATTATGAGGTAAGTTGGTATTATGGCTAAGTGACTAAATATATTTGGGGTTTTTGCAATGTGAATCTTTTGTTTTGGCACAGTATATATTTTTTCAGTTTTGGGTAAACGGATTCATTTTTTAAGACTGAGATTAATATTTTGTTTATGGTCAAATGAGGGGAGCGAGTGTAATGTGAACCACCAGGTGGTATTCGTGTAGTTAGTTGACGGGGTGTATCAGGGGATAAGATGTTTTAATGGTATTTTGAAGGTGATGAAGTGTCTGCAGTTCTAAGTTCTCAGTGGGTATTCCAGATTTTAGGGCCTTTGACGTATATTGTTTTTTTGAAAAGGGTTTGTGGGACGGGAATGTCTAGGATGTTTTTTTTGGGTTTTTTATCCCCTGGGGGTTCTGTAGATATAGTTGCACAGTAGAAAGTGTGGATTTACTAACTGGGATAAGTTTAGATCTTTGAAAGGGGGGGGGTGTGCTCCCAGGGAGGGGGTTTAGTGATTATTCTTACGCGTTTTTGTTGGGTTATTTTTGGGGCTTTAGGTGTGTTGTGCATTTGACCCCCAACACAAATAATAGGTGGGTATGGAAAAAATAAGTAGTGGTATGTGTGAGAAGGGCTTTTTGTGGCACGTAGTATGTTTTTGGAGGGGATCCCAACTTTTTTTGGTACTTTTTTGGCTATAGCTGGATTTTGGGTGCTGAAATTCAGGTTGTTGAAAAGGTATAAGCAGGAATTTTCCCCCCAAATTATTTTTTGGTAATTGTTTTGTCAATCTTAATTTTTAAATTGTGCTCCCCCTGCTCCTACCAAACAAATTAGTAATTTTTGTCTGTTAAGGTAAGTTTTTTGGCTGTATCAAGTGATATTTTAAATCAGCTCCTCATTCACAAGGGTGTTGAGGGTAGAAAGTTAGGGTGAGAGAGACAAAAGTTTTTATCAGAAAAAGGAATGGGTTTCAGGTGTTGGGATAGTTTGGAAGGTCTTGATGGTATAGGGGAAAGAGCGGGGCCAAGGAATTCCCTGGAACTCCAGTATCAGGGGCCCGTGTTGCTGTTTGCTGTGTCTTTAATGGTGACGTATGATCCCTTTAGTAAGGTAGATTTGAAAAAAAGCAAGGCAGGGCCTTTTATAGTAGTGGTCAGTTTGTGGTAGGATTTGGGGTTTTACTGTTAAAAAAGTTTTTTTCTTAGGTCAATAAAAATTCCCTAGTGGATTTTCCTTTTTTCCCCAATGCTGTTTTTTTAAAGAGAATTTTTTTTTTTGATTGCATATTAGTGCTTTTTTTTTTTCCTAAATCCAAATGGCAGGGTTGATTGTTTTGAGCCGTTATAAATGAATACAGTTCCTGTGCATGAGTTTCTAAGTTTTTGGTAAAAGGGTAATTGTTTTTGGCCTATAGTTTTTTTTAAGTCTGTAGGGTCACCACCTTTATGTTTGGTGAAACCCTTGCCATCTTGAGTGTTTCGGGAAGGTGTAGTCTTATTGACTTGTTAAAAAGAATAAAATAGCATGGAAAGGACTGGGGCCGCTCGCTTGTACATAATGGTGGGACATGAGACCGATTCCCCGAGTTATTTTTAAGTGACTTTATGATCTAATGGGTTCCGGGGGGGGCCTTGGTGCAAATAGAAAGGGTTAGGGAAATTTCCCTTTTAGGTACCCGGGATGGGCTTTTGGGATGTGGGATTTTACGGCGAATTAGATCCTATGTTTGAGAAAAAGTGTTTATCTTGTTAGTGTGTCATGGGATGAGTTGTTTTTATTAGGTTTTTTAGGACAAATTTTTGGTTTTTTCAGTTTTTTGGGTCCCTAGAACTGAGAGATGTTTTCCAGGTCTTTTTTATTCCCCCAGTGCTTAAATCTCTGGAGTGTATATTTTTTGGCTTTTTTTATTACTTTGGTGAGAGCTATGAATGTGTTAAAAATATCTTTGTGTATTAAAGCCTGTCTATATTGCTTTTATATTGGTGTTTCTTGTCAATGGATTTCGAAAGGTGCTGGTTGCCATGGGCAACCAAGCCGTTTGTTTTTTATCGTTTTTTTTTTATAGGGCAATGTTTGTTTTATAGTCTAAGTAATTTTTTAAGAAAAAAAAGTCTGTCCCTCATCAAAACCTTGGCCCTTGGAGAATTTTGTAGGCCCAAACAACAGTCTCATCAGCTGTGAACTTCCTTACTGAGGCCTCGTCATGGAGCTAATGGACTTTTTTGTTTTCAAGTGGTGGTTTACTAAGTTTGTCAGGAGGAAGGTAGGGGGATGGTCTGTAGTGCTATCGTGATTTCCCTGATTTGGGGGGCTAGTATATTGGGCCATTTTGTGGTCTATTTTTGGTTGCCTTGTCTCGTGAGCCTGGTTGGTTTAGTTTTGTTGGTATGAGAAATTTTGTTGTTCAATTGTTTTATGAAATAGTTACGGCTGGGTTCTAGTAAACCAAGGTTGATGTTGAAGTCTCCCTAAAGAAGGTGGGCTTATTCATTTGTTGTTTGTTATTTTGGATTTTAAATTTTTCACTAAAATTTGGGATGTTTGTGTGAGGTAATCCCGGAAATGGCACCGATGTTATAGGGTCTTAAGGTTTTTTACAGTAAAAAATTTGCAAAAAGTATTCCCCATATTATCACTGAGCAAGTGGTCAAGACAAAAAATTGGGGTTAGAGTAATTTAGTTGAATCCACCCCCCCTTGTTTGTCTGCAGTTGGAAATTTCTGTTTTATCCCGGTAGAGGGTGATTTTTGTGTCCTGCTTAAGCAGGTCTCGTAAGAATAAGCAGGAGAAGGGTGTCTTTAGGATTCAAGGAAATACTAGGAGGTCATCATGTTTTTTTCTTAAGGACCGATGTTTAGTTTAAAAACTGAAGACTTTTGCATTGTTTAGGATAGTTGGTGGCTTGTGATGCTGTGTAATAAAGGCAGTTACTTTCCAATAGGTTTTGATTGGGTGTCAGGTTATGGAGGTTTAGATCAGGGTCAACGTGATCAATCATCTTCTAGGTTTAAAATTATGGTTATTTATATCCTGAGTTGTGTGTTGAGTTCTACTACTGATATCTGTAGTGGTTGGAAGTTTGGACAAGTATATAGCTAGAGTTGAAGGAAGCTGTATTATGAAATGATCACCTTCTCTCCTCAAACGCTTGGGTATATCCTGAGGAATTCGAGGACCATGTTGTATAGCAGGTGTTGTTACCTGGTACTTCATTATGAGTTGTCTGACAACAGACAAACAAAATTCACCATACGGTGGTCTGTTGCCAGTCTTTATTTGGTACATATTATATGCATTGAGCATTGAAATGTCCATGAGATGGAAGAAAAGTTTCATGTACCACTTGTAACTCTTACGAACACAGTCAACAAAACCAATCTGCATGTCACACTTGTCAACCAAGCGCATGTTTTGTGTATAATCAATCACTGACACTGGTTTTCGAATACGCTTATTAGTCACTCGATCAACTTTGCTACTGTCTTGCATTTCATTACGGTGAATGGTTGTCAACAATGTGACATCTCGTTTGTCATGCCACCGTAAAGCCATGATGTCATTGGCAGTAAACACCTGCACGTCATCACCACGAGCACCTGCGTTGAGCCTGGGCATATGTTTACGATTAGAACGCACTGTGCCACACACATCTGTTTGTTCACTCGCATGAAATCACTGAGTAATGGGCTTGTGTACCAGTTATCGGTATATAATGTATGTCCCTTACCAAGATAAGGTGCCATCATGTTTCTCACTACGTCACCTGAGATACCCAATAACATCTTGGTATCTTTCAATGTTTTACTACCCGTGTATACAACAATATCCAACACCAGGCCACTGTCACAATCACAGAGTACAAACAGTTTTATACCAAAGCGTTTCCTCTTGCTCGGTATATACTGCTTGAATGACAGTCTACCTTTGAACAAAATCAAAGACTCGTCAATTACAAGATTGTTGAATGGATAAAAGTATATGCTGAACTTTTGTTTGAGATACATGAAAACATTTCTAATCTTGTATAACCTGTCACTTCTGTCAGGCCTGGTTTTGTCAGAGAAGTGCAACATACGTAAGAGTAAGATAAACCTGTTCACTGGTATGATTTCACTGAAGACTGGGGTAGAAATTAGCCGATCTGTGGACCAGTATGCTTTTATATTATGCTTATAGACGTGAGGCATAAGCATTATCGTTGCAAAAAGCAAATACATTTCTGCAACAGTCGTCTCTTTCCACCTGTGTAGTCTTGACTGTGGTGATAAGATCGTATTTGCCATGGTGTACTCAAAATACTTATTACTTTCCCTGACAATAATTTCCATCAATGGCTGGTCAAAGAATAATTCAAAGAATTCCAGTTCATTGGCCGTGGTTCCAAGGGGACAAGTAGGTAGAATTCCACTTTGAGAATCATCAAAGTGGTGAGGCTTGGGAACAAAATTGGGATTTTGCTGCCAATCCCACATACGGTTTGCTGGTGGATACTGGACATCATAGGCTGGTTGTGCGGGTGGTTGTGGTTGTGGTGGGCTGGTGGCTGGCGCTCCGCTTTGTCCTTGAACTGACGAGTCAGCAGCTTGGGTCCCAGCGTGGCCTCGTGAGTCACGCATGGCGGTGCCACTACCATCACCACTAACACCATCCACTGATGCCTGAGGTCTATCCATGCCAAGTGTAGCCACATCATCCTCACTATCACTACCTAAAACTGGTGTTGGGCCACGGGATGTACTCCGGGATGTACTCCGTCCCCTGGGCACAGCATAGGGTACACTACCCGAGCGCATGCGGCGGCGAACATACCGACGCTTCACTGGTGAATATGATTCCTCACTATCACTATATGATTGATCGTCGAGCGCAATAAAATCACAGTCCACGTCACTATCATCATCATTACTGAAGTCAGAGGCCTGGCCATGTGAAAATATTAGTTTTCTCTTGCGATGAGGAACAACCAACCGTGAGTCACGAGTGCCCACACCAGAGGTAGAAGGTTGAGGATCGTCAGGGTTTTCTGCACTATTATCGATATCCTGGTCATTCTTTTCAGTCACTAACTGATCAAAGCCGTAGAATTCGTCTTCATTTCCACTTCCATCAGTGTCAGAACTATCAGATAGGAAGAGGAGAGTCCCAATTTTCTGGGGAGTGAGAGCTGACTTGTGACGAGGCATGGTGAACAAGGGTAACTGAGCCGGCGTTCCCACAATGCTATGCGGGCGCCTAGATTTTTTGTTTATGGCGCACACCCACCACGCAGACCTGTTCTCTCACATGTAGGCCTATGAGCGTTTTCGCGCTAAATTTGACGGCGCTAGAATTTTGGCGTAGATCTACGGGTTGGACACTCAACGTAAAGCCGTTGATCTACGGGACGGACCCTGAAAGGGTTAATTGGGAGGTCTACTGTACAGTAGCATCAAAAAAGTTATCATTAAAGCTTTTGCTTATTTACCACATGCAAAATGCCCTGCACACTGATTTACACAAAAATTTAGATACCAAAATGATAACAGTGTCCATCATTGACACTGGCTTGGAACATGGGACTTTAGGTGAGCAACAAATTACTGTTTAGAGAAGGAGTTAAGAATTAACTGGTATTAATTGTTTTAATTTCTATTACAGACAACACTTCTCCATTGAAATGGATGCTAATCGGCGGATTCGGCTTATTTTCAACGGTCAGCTGTTGAGCCAAGATACTTCAACTCTTGCTCAGTATGGCTTGTTTGATAATTGTGTGGTTCATTGTCATGTATCACAGCCACAGCAAGCCAGCAGAGGCAGTGGTCAGTCTGGGGAACGTGCAGCACAAGTGGAAGAAGATGCCTATGTCTCAGGACTACTGGTAAACAATTTTACACCAGTGTTGTTCCTCATTCTTTGATGTGTTGTGGCTTTGTGGAAAGAAGTGATGAGGCATATTTCTCTCAATCACTGCATTGTAATTAGAGCTAATTATCTCAAGTGTCATGTTTCCTTATTATTATTTACTCTTTGCAACTATATATATACAGTACTATTAACAGTTTTGTGCTGCAATATTTTGGGTAGTTGTTTAGTTTATTTGTACCTAAATTAAGATTCAGTACCCAGATTCAGTAAAGGAAGTTTTAAGTAGTAGGGGCCTCAGTATTCAGTACTTGTATGAATGTGTTAGTTTCAGAGTGAGTGGGCACGGATGATTTTCAAAGTTGATGTGCTACTGGAGCGTGAGCAAGGTAACATTTTTGAAGGTATTCAGGAAAATTGGTTAGCTTGACTGAGTTCTGGAAGTGAGAAGTATAGTGCCTGCACTTGAATGGTGAATCATTTGAATTGCAATGTCTGCACACTTCTGGCAAGACAGCTGTTGAATGAATGTATCTCAAACAGCACAACTTCAATTATACTACTCTCTAATCTATTCCTACCTCACCTATGCTATTTGTGCCTGGGAATCCACCACAGCTATCATTCCCTCATCTCATGTACCTATCTTTATCCTTAATATACTGCTAATAATATTTTTTTCAACACACTGGCCGTCTCCCACTGAGGCAGGGTGACCCCCCAAAAAAATAGAAAGAAAAAATTTCACGATCATTCACACACAATCACTGTCTTTGCAGAGGCACACAGATATGACAGTTCGGATGTCACCTTAAACAGCAAATATCCCAAACCCCTCCTTTCAAGTGTAGACGTTTTACTGCCCACCTCCAGGATTAACATTCCAACTGCTCGTCAAGTCCTAAAAACCATTCGTCTCCACACATTCCTATCTAAAATGCTCACACATGCCTGTATGTCCAGGCACACAAAACCTCATATACTCCTTCCCTCCATCCTTACCTAGGATAACCCCTACCCCTCCTTCCCTCCACTACAGATTTATATACCATCCAAGTCATCTTATTTTGCTCCAGCCTCTCTAAATGACCAAACTACCTCAACAACCCCTCCTCAGCCCTCTGAATAATACTTTTAGTAAGTCCACACCTCTTCCTAATTTCCACTATGAATTCTCTGCATAATATGCCACACATTGCCCTTAGACATGACATCTCCACTGCCTCCAGCCTCATTCTTGCTGCAACATTCATGCTTCACACTCATATAAGAGTGCTGGTACTGCTATACTCTCATACATTCCATTCTTTGCCTCCATAGACAATGTTCTTTGTCTTCACAGAACCCTCAATGCACCACCGACATTTTTTCCTTCATCCATTCTCTAGTTTACCTTGTCCTTCATAAACCCATCCGCTGACAAGTCTACTCCCAAATATCAGAACACATTCACTTCTTCCATACCCCCTCCAAGTTATCCAATTTTTTTCCTTATCTAAATCTTCTTTTATACACTCAAACTCATTCACTAACTTTTGCAGCTTCTCTTTAGAATCTCCCAAAACCACAGTATCATCAGCAAAAAGTAACTGTCAACTCCCACTTTGTATTTGAATCTACATAATTTAATCCCATCCCTCTCCCCAGCACCCTAGCATTTACTTATTTTACCACCCCATCTATAAATATGTTAAACAACCATGGTGACAGTATACATCCCTATCTAAGACCTACTTTTACTGGAAAGTAATCTTTCTCTCCTACACACCCTAACCTGAGCCTCACTATACTCATAAAAACCCTTTACATCATTTAGTAACTTACCACTTATTCCATACACTTGCAACATCTGTCACATTGATTCCCTACCCACTCTTTCATAAGGCTTTTCTGAATCCATAAAAGCAATAAAAACTTCCCTACCTGTATCTAAATATTGTTAACTTATATACTTCAATATAAATACTTGGTCGACTCATCTCCTCCCCATTCTGAAGCTTCCTTGTTCATTTGAGATCCTGCTCTCCATCTTACCTCTAATTCTTTCAGTAATAACCCTACCATACACTTTACCAGGTATGTATATTCAGTAGTCTTATTCCCCTATAATTATTACTCTCTTGCCCCCTTCCCTTCACTTTGTATAAATAAACTATGCATGCTCTCTGCCAGTCCCTAGATATCTCACTGTGTTTCATATATTTATTGAACAAAGGTACCAACCACTCCAAAACTATATCCCCACCTGCTTTCAACATTTTTGTCAAGATCCCATCAGTTCCAGCTGCTTTATTCCCTTTCATTCTACCCAATGCCTCGCACACCTCCCCCATACTCACATCTGGCTCTTCACTCCTTAAAGATGTTATACAGCCTCTCCTTACTTAGCAACATACTCGTTTACCGACGACTCAGACTTATGGCGGGCCCTCTGACAAGCATGCACACCTAAATAATGTATGTTAGTGCTGATTTCCTCTACAGTGAAACCTCAAATTTCGAACTTAATCCATTCCAGGAGCTAGTTCTAAATTCGAAAAGTTTGAAAAGCGAAGCAATATTTCCATAAGAATGGAAATACAATTAATCCGTTCCAGAAACCCAAAAATATTAAAAAATAAAATACATTTTATAGAGATTAATTATAGTTTTACATACACACAACAAATATTGTGTACAATTATGTATTAATAAATTTAAATAAACATACAAAATAACATAAAAATAACTGAAGGAGGGGTGTTAATGTTGCAGTTTAAAAACTGTAGTGTAAAGCACCCTTCTGGCAAGACAGTGATGGAGTGAATGATGGTGAAAGTTTTTCTTTTTCGGGCCACCCTGCCTTGGTGGGAATCGGCCAGTGTGATAATAAAAATAAATAACAAAATAACATTTATACTCACTTTTATTAAAGATTGGTGATGGCATCTGGAAGATAGGGAGGAGGAGAGAGGGAGTTGGGGTTAGTGTTTGGAAGGGGAATCCCCCTCCATATGGACTTTAGGTATCAAAGCCCTCTGTGGGGTTACTTCCCTTCTCTATCTTTTAATGCCACTAGGACCAGCTTGAGAGTCACTGGACCCCTGTCTCACAAAATAACTGTCCACAGTCCTCTGTTTCTGGCGCCTCTTTAAGATTTCCCTAAAATGGGTCATGGTTTTGTCACTGAACTTGTTGCAAAGATGGCTTGTTTCAGCTTGCTCAGGGTGGTACTTCTCCACAAACATTTGGACATCATTCCACTTGGTGCAAATCTCCTTAATCTTTGAAGAAGGTGGACAGGTCCTGTACCCGGCGGTTCGAAAATAGGGGCGAGTTCAATAATAGGGACAAAGTTGGTTTGAAAAAAGTGGTCGATTTTCAAAGAGTTTGATAAGCGATACGTTCGAAATTTGAGGCTCCACTGTATTCTGTTTATTACGATATACAGCACTCTACTGTATAAACATTTAAAAATATACTAAAAATGTTTTAAATGGTGCAAAGGTGACATTAAAACAATGTCAAAGATGGTCGACACAAACCCACTACCATTATATGTAGTATGCTCCTTGCTTAGCGATGAATTTGTTTACCAATGTGGTCTTAGGAATGGAACGCTGTACTTCCCTGGCCAGTGCATAAAATCACTGCCTCCCTCGCTTCATCAATATTTAACCCTTTCACTGTTGGTGATGTATAGGTACGGTTTACAAGCCAGTGTTGGTGATGTATTAATACGCCAAAATTCTAGCAGCTTCAGATCTATCGAGAGAAAGCTGGTAGACCTACATGTGAGAGAATGGGTCTGTATGGTTAGTGTGCAGTATAAAAAAAATCCTGCAGTATACAGTGTATAATGAGGAAAAAATCTCCAACTGTGTTTTTGGTTTAAAACACCAAATTTGAAGTGTATTTTCGTATGGTATTTATGGTTGTATTCTCGTTTTCTTGGTCTCATTTGATAGAATGGAAGATATATTACAGAAATAGAGATGATTTTGATTGGTTTCATGATGAAAAGTACCATGAAACTGAGCTCAGAGTAGCAGAAATGTTCGATTTTTGCCGATGTTCAAGAGTAAACAAATGACGTCACCATCCAATCCATGTCCAACTGGCCAGTCTAATATGCAGTCATGCATGGGTTGACATTATTTATTCAATTATTACAATAATGCCATAGTCTGCATAACAGTTAATCTTCTATTTTTTGTGTGAAAAATTCAAAATAGAAAGCAAGAGTAATATAAGAGGAGCCTGGAGACATGACTAATGAATGGAGAAAAATGTTATTTTAGTGCCAGAAATGTCTGCATTGTTTATTCTGGACCCTATTTTGAAATTGTCATCTTTTGAAATTTGTGTGAAATCGGCCAAATTGCCAATTTCTGATGAGTCAGCGGCGTGGGTCCCAGCCTGTGCTGGTGAGTCATGCATGGCTGTGGCACTACCACCACCACTATCACCACCAATACCACCACCTACTGATGCCTGTGGTCTATCCATGCCAAGTGTAGCAACATCATCCTCACTT
The DNA here is from genome assembly GCF_026875155.1 of Cherax quadricarinatus. Taxonomy (NCBI): domain Eukaryota; kingdom Metazoa; phylum Arthropoda; class Malacostraca; order Decapoda; family Parastacidae; genus Cherax; species Cherax quadricarinatus. The sequence goes on from NC_069399.1 coordinate 35,695,973, forward strand.
TCACTGCCTATTCCTGGTGTAGGACCACAGGATGTACTCTGGGATGTACTCCATCCCCTTGGCATTGCATAGGGAACACTACCCGAGCGCATGTTGCGGCATATATACCGATGCTTCACTAGTTAATATGATTCAACATAAAGTCATGTGCGGGAAGTCACGCGTGGTCGAGCTCCGTGAAAAACCACTTTTCCTGATAGTCCCAAGTGGGAACAGAGGGCGGCAAATAAGCGTGTGCAACCATAAAGTGATATACTCCTTGTGAACCAACATAAAAGGAATATCAGTGAACACCAATTAGAAAAATATGGATTACAGTGTCATATGGAGAGTGCCGGTTAGAATGAAGGTTACTCTGGAAATAGGCCTGACCAGCACTAGCGAACTATTGCCAGATGTCGACACAAGTGAAAATAAATAAACAGATATTGAACTATATAGGTAGTAGGTTGGTAGACAGCAACCACCCAGGGAGGTACTACCGTCCTGCCAAGTGAGTGTAAAATGAAAGCCTGTAATTGTTTTACTTGATGGTAGGATTGCCGGTGTCTTTTTTTTTCTGTCTCATACACATGCAAGATTTCAGGTACATCTTGTTACTTCTACTTAAACTTAGGTCACACTACACATACATGTACAAGCATATATATACACACCCCTCTGGGTTTTCTTCTATTTTCTTTCTAGTTCTTGTTCTTGTTTATTTTCTCTTATCTCCATGGGGAAGTGGAACAGAATTCTTCCTCCGTAAGCTATGCGTGTTGTAAGAGGTGACTAAAATGCCGTATAAATTACTAAATTTAAAAAGAGAAACTTTCATTTTTCTTTTTGGGCCACCCTGCCTCAGTGGGAAACTGCCGATTTGCTGAAAAAAAAAAAATTTAACTATCTATAAGTAATATGGCGAGTGACAAATATATATGTGTGTGTGTGTGTGTGTGTGTGTGTGTGTGTGTGTGTGTGTGTGTGTGTGTGTGTGTGTGTGTGTGTGTGTGTGTGTGTGTGTAGTGACATAGTGAAATAAATTGTAGATACGAGTAATCTAAATTATCCCCAGTATAATGTAAAATATATGGTGTAGCATATGGGAATATTTACAAGCAACTGGCACTAGCGAACTATTGCCGGAGGTCCAGAGAAGTGGAAATAACGGAGGAGTATTTACTACAGCCATAAGCAATAAAACGAGTGCTGGTAGCATTGAGGTGCAGGGAATCACAGTATACATAAATTAAGCATACAATTGATGAAAAGGCATAAGTCTACTGTGTGACGGGTTTTTCCCCGTTACCTCTCCTAAGTTTACTGCTATGGAAGTGCAGGGGAAAGTTACCGTAGGCCTAGTGCCGTGTGAACAATATAACGATCCCAGTGTAGTGCAGTGAAAAGAAAAGTGTATCTTGAATGAATACATTGTACAGTGGACCCTCGCATAGCGCTATTAATCCGTTCCTGAGAGCTCAATGTTATGCGAAATTATCGTTATGCGAATGAATTTTCCCCATAAGAAATAATGGAAATCAAATTTATCTGTTCCTGACACCCAAAAGTATGAAAAAAAAAAATTTTACCACGTGAAATATTAATTTTAATACACACAAACTGAAGAAGACATGCACAGTTACATGACACTTACCTTTATTGAAGATCTGGTGATGATTGATGGGATGGAAGGAGGGGAGAGTGTTGATGGTCTTAGTGTTTAGAAGGGGAATCCCTTTCCATTAGGACTTGAGGTGTCAAGTCCTTTTCCGGGGTTACTTCCCTTCTTTTAATGCCACTAGGACCAGCTTCAGAGTCACTGGACTTCTGTCGCACAACATATCTGTCCATAGAGGTCTGTACCTCTCGTTCCTTTATGACTTTCCTAAAGTGGTTCACAACATTGTCAGTGTAATAGTCACCAGCACGGTTTGCAACAGCTGTGTGAGGGTGATTTTCATCCATAAAGGTTTGCACTTTAAGCCACATTGCACAGATTTCCTTAATCTTTGAAGTAGGCAACTTCTTCAATTTCTCTCTCCCCTCCTCCGAAGCAGTTTCCTCATGTGTGGCCTCATGCTGTTGAAGATGATCTAGCAGCTCATCAGTGGTTAGTTCTTCATTGTCCTCCTCCACCAACTCTTCCACATCCTCCCCACTAACCTCCAACCCCAAGGACTTTCCCAATGCCACAATGGATTCCTCAACTGGCATAGGATTCCCAGGGTTAGCCTCAAACCCTTCAAAATCCCTTTGGTCTACACATTCTGGCCACGGTTTCTTCCAAGCAGAGTTCAAGGTCCTCTTAGTCACTCCCTCCCAAGCCTTACCTATAAGGTTTACACAATTGAGGATATTAAAGTGCTCTCTCCAAAACTCTCTTAGAGTCAAACAGAGCTTTTGTGTACAGTTTTTTGAAGTTTGCAATAACCTGCTGGTCCATGGGCTGCAGGAGAGGAGTGGTATTCGGAGGCAAAAACTTGACCTTAATGAAGCTCATGTCCCCAGAAAGTCGCTCTGCCAAGTCTGTAGGATGACCAGGGGCATTGTCTAACACCAGGAGGCGCTTAAGGTCTAATTTCTTTTCATTTAGGTAATTTTTCACATTGGAGGCAAATGATTGGTGTAACCAGTCATAGAAAAAGTCCCTAGTGACCCATGCCTTACTGTTTGCCCTCCACAGCACACACAAATTAGCCTTGAGGATATTCTTTTGCCTGAACGCTCTGGGAGTTTCAGAGTGATACACTAATAAAGGCTTCACTTTGCAATCACCACTAGCATTGGCACACATTAACAGAGTAAGCCTGTCTTTCATAGGCTTATGTCCTGGGAGTGCCTTTTCCTCCTGAGTAATGTACGTCCTGCTTGGCATTTTCTTCCAAAACAGGCCTGTTTCGTCACAATTAAACACGTGTTCGGTTTCAGTCCTTCACTGTCTATGTACTCCTTGAATTCCTGCACATATTTTTCAGCTGCTTTGTGGTCCAAACTGGCAGCCTCACCATGCCTTATCACACTATGTATGCCACTATGCTTCTTAAATCTCTCAAACCAACCTTTGCTGGCCTTAAATTCACTCACATCATCACGAGTTGCAGGTATTTTTCTAATTAAATCCTGATGCAACTTCCTAGCCTTTTCACTTATGATTGCTTGAGAGATGCTATCTCCTGCTATCTGTTTTTCATTTATCCACACCAATAAGAGTCTCTCAACATCTTCTATCACTTGCGATCTCTGTTTCGAAAACACAGTTGAACCTTTGGCAAGAACAGCTTCCTTGATTGCCGTTTTCTTGGACATAATAGTAGCGATGGTTGATTGGGGTTTACTATACAACCTGGCCAGCTCGGAGGCACGTACTCCACTTTCATACTTAGCAATGATCTCTTTCTTCATCTCTATAGTAATTCTCACCCTTATTCCTGTAGGGTTGGCACTAGAAGCTTTCTTGGGGCCCATGATCACTTATTTTGCAGATGAAATCACCAAACACGCTGTAATAATACAAAATGTTCCGATTGTATGCTTGGATGTTACCGCAGAGGCTGGCTGGTAAACAATGCCACCGGCGGAACATGTGAGGCTGGCTCAGGTTGCACATTAGACGCGTCTCGGACGAATAGCGTTGAGCGAGTTTTTTAGTGGTATGCGAGGCAAAATTTTAGCGATAAAATGTATCGGTATGCGGATTTAACGTTATGTGATGCCAACGGTATGCGAGGGTCCACTGTATATCCTTGAGATAACTAGTGTACAAAACAGTGACAAAATACCAGTGATAAAATAAAAGGAAATAAAATAAAAAACAATTGTGAAGTGTGGCAGTGGTGGAACAATCTACTTGTCCGGGTGTTGACACGTGACAAGTGATACACGAAGGTACGAGTTACCACATACGTATAACGAATAGACTAGGATACCGAGACATAGGTGTTACCACACAGTGGGTTGTGTTTTGTACCGAAGGTCTGTTTCTCATCTCATAAGGAATATAGCGAATATAGTGCATAATATACGGAATATATTCATGGGTTGAACATCACCTGCGAAAAAATTGTCCGAGGTGACAGTGAAGTGCAAACTATCATACAAGTGCTATAACGAGGGAAAAGAGGATATAAATAGGCAGTGATATAGTAAACTGAACTTAATGGATGAGAGTTAATCCTTTTAATCCCGAGTGTAGTGTAAAACTATGGTATAATTATATGGGAACAAGTGCGCAAGTGCCACCCGCACCCCACCTCCAAGCCCCCGTCTCGTGCCCCCACCCCATCCCCGATCCTACCCCACCCATCCAACAATCCCACCCACGGCCCCCCTCCTCGCACCCTCATCTTCTTTCCACAGACCTCTATCTCCCAGCTTACCACCCCACTGCACAACCCCCTCCTCCTATTGTCCCTACCCTCTCCTCAAGGATACCCACTGCCCAGCCCATCCCACCTACCAGCCACCCCACCACCAGCTGCACATAATAAATACACCATCCACCACATATACCTGTTTAAAAGTAATCATGGCCAGGAATAAAGGCTGTTGTATATGTGAAAAAATCTTTGGGAGAAACATGAGGGGCATTGATTGTGAAATATGCAGTAAAACATCACATATATCATGTACAAAGCTTCATGGAACCATGACAAATGACCAAAAACAAGAAAGTCGTTTGTGGATTTGCCCCAGTGAAGTCGGAAAAGGAAACAGGGATACATAACATAGTGGAAAGGGAAAGGGAGGATGAGAAAACTAGATCAGGAACAAACGAAAACGAGCAAAGGGAAGAAATTAGCCTAGAAGAAAGTAAACAAGGGAATTCAGATCAGGTGGCAGAACTTAGGAACGACACAGAATCAATAAATATAGGTAGTCAGAACATTTGCAGTTACTATGCTAAAGGTATGTGCCTATATGGCAGAGATTGTTGGAATAAACACACCAGAAAATGTACGAACATGTTGAGGAAGGGAAAGTGTCGTTTCAACAAAGAGTGCAGCAGGTACTTCCATCCAGTAATGTGTAAAGCTTCAACGCAGTCCAGAGAATGTTATGACCTAAGCTGCCCAGACCATCATGTAAAAGGAACGCGGCACTACAGAGTTAGCAGAGAAAGGGAAATTGAACAGCATTCTTTTTTAGACAAAATGAGAAAAGATCAAAACAAAGGAAGAGACAAACGGGGGGAATGGTACAGAGAGGAAAGGTGGGCAGTAAAATGGGGCGTACCAAACTAGGCATCAGCCCATCAAGGCTGAATAAGCAAACAAATGCGAAGCCAATACTGGAGAAACCAGGGGCGTGTACACCAGGGGACATACCAGGTAGTACACCACCAGTGGTACTAATGAAACACAAAGCGAGACAAAACATCCCACTTGGTAATTCCTGCTTCATATTTGCAAATATACAGGGTTTGAAATCAAATAAAAATGACAAAGTTAGTTATGTCAGTGGGCTCCTGACAGAAGCGAATGCCATATTCGGGGCATTTACAGAAACATACAAGGGATGTTTTGGACAGAGAGATAAAGATAGAAAACTACAACATGTATAGATATGATAGAATCAATAGGTCACAGGGAGTAGGAATCTATGTAAAAGATACTTTCTGTTGCACAGAAGTGCTGAATTCTACGAATGATATAGTAGAAATTCTAGGCGTTAAAGTTGAAAATAGGAATTTGGTAATTATCCTAGTATACAAACCACCATCGGCAACTGCTGAGGAATTCACAGATCAGGTAAGTAAGATAGATAGCTATCTGGATAGGCTAGAAAGTCCTACACCAAATATTGTACTCCTTGGAGATTTTAATCTCCCTCATGTAAAATGGAAGATGGCACAACGTAATGTTATACCAGAAATATCTCCGGGAAGCACCCTGGCTCAACAGGTACATACCAGGGAAATAATGAGGTTTTGTGAAAAGACTCTTTAAACCAACAGGTAATTGATCCCACTAGAAATGAAAATACTCTGGATTTGATATTCACAAACAATGAGGAACTGATCAGAAACATAACATTTCCAAAACTATTTACTCTGATCATAACATCATAGAGGTTCAAACTAGTATTAACTCAGGGGTAGGAAACTGCATCGCTAAAGTTAGAGACGGGATGTTCAGTAAGTTCAATTTTAACAACCATAGAATTGACTGGGAAAAAATAAACTAAGAGCTATCAGACATCCTGGGAATCAGACATAAGCACCCTAAATCCCCACCAGTGCCTAGAGAAGCTGAATACAGAAGCATACAAAGTATGTATGAAACATGTACCATTGAGGAAACCCAGAGGAAGATCAGATATAGAGAGAGAGTGTAGGAGATGGTACAGAAGAAGAAAACGGGTTACTGAACTGCTTAAAAACACAAATATGCTGTGATGAATGGTTTGAAAAACCGACAAGCTGAAGATTGAGACACTTATGCAGCATATGGGAATCTTTATTCAGGAAACGTTTCGCCACACAGTGGCTTCATCAGTCCAATACAAAGAGGAAGGCGTAAGGAGAGGAGGAGTATGAGGTAATCAGTCCCTCAGCCTGGAGTCGATGTGTTCAGTCCATCAATCCGTCTGCTTCAAGTCACCTCACTACAGTATATAAGCCACGTCTATGGCCCTATGCTGTACATTCTACAAGATTGATGGACTGAACACATCGACTCCAGGCTGAGGGACTGATTACCTCATACTCCTCCTCTCCTTACGCCTTCCTCTTTGTATTGGACTGATGAAGCCACTGTGTGGCGAAACGTTTCCTGAATAAAGATTCCCATATGCTGCATAAGTGTCTCAATCTTCAACTTGTCGTTTTTCAAACCATTCATCACAACTGTCAGACACTGCAGCATCATGGGATCTTCTTACAAAGAATTCTTCAACGCTTGTCCAACCTTTGGACAAAGACCTACTTCGACTAGTGGATGGTACCACTATGATCCCGCCTCCGTCTGCTTCAAGTCACCTCACTACAGTATATAAGCCACGTCTACGGCCCTATGCTGTACATTCTACAAGATTGATGGACTGAACACATCGACTCCAGGCTGAGGGACTGATTACCTCATACTCCTCTCCTTACGCCTTCCTCTTTGTATTGGACTGATGAAGCCACTGTGTGGCGAAACGTTTCCTGAATAAAGATTCCCATATGCTGCATAAGTGTCTCAATCTTCAACAAATATGCTACAACAGAGGAAAGATAGACTATGCAGAGAAATCACTGAATTAGAGCAAAAACTTAGGATGTCATACCTCACAGAAGAAGTACAAAGGAAACAAAAGGCCATACAGGATATTGCAAGAAACCCAAAATATTTTTATTCCTATGCAAAATCCAAGCTAAGAACTACCTGTAGAACTGAGCCACTACTGAGAGGAGACTCGTATACTGACGATGAACAGGTAATGAGTGAAATCCTAAAAGAACAGTATGAGTCAGTGTTCAGCAGTCCACTAAATGATGACAAGGTAGAAAATGCAGAAATATTTTTCACTCCAGAAGAAGGCCGCACAGACCAACTAACTGACATTAGTACAAATCCCATAGATTTTGAAAAAGAAAGGGAAAACATGCCCACTCACTCAGCACCTGGACCAGATTCATGGAATGCTCTATTTATAAAGAAGTGCAAAGTACCACTAGCACGAGCCCTCAGTATTCTTTGGAGAAAGAGCTTAGATCTAGGTGAAAGAGTGCAGACATAGTTCCTTTGCACAAGGGAGGTAGAGCACTAGCTAAAAATTACAGACCAGTAGCCCTAACCTCTCACATCATAAAAATCTTCGAAAGAGTGATGAGACGGCAGGTTACAAATTTCATGGACCAGCACAACCAACATAACCCGAACCAGCATGGTTTTAGAGCAGGACGATCATGTCTGTCACAACTGCTAAACTATTATGACAGAATTACAGAGGCACTGGAAGACGACCAAAATGCAGATGTGATTTACACAGATTTTGCAAAGGCATTTGACAAATGCGATCATGGAGTGATAGCGCACAAAATGAAGGCCATGGGCATTATGGGGAAGGTAGGCAGATGGCTTTTCAGTTTCCTAACACACAGAACACAAAAAGTAGTAGTGAACAGGGCAAGATCCAGCATCAGTGAGATCAAAAGCTCAGTGCCCCAAGGCACTGTCCTGGCACCTCTGCTGTTCCTCATCCTCATAGCAGACATAGACAAAAACACTCGGCACACTTTTGTATCATTATTTGCAGATGACACTAAAATAAGCATGAAAGTCAGTACGGTAGAGGACACTGAAAAAGTACAGGAAGACATAAACAGGGTTTTCCATTGGGCAGTGGAAAACAACATGACGTTCAATGGTGATAAGTTCCAGCTGCTTAGGTATGGAAAGAATGAAGAACTCAAAAGGAGCACAATATACAAAACTCAAGAGGGTCACCAAATAGAACGTAAGGAACACGTAAAAGACCTAGGAATAATTATGTCAGCGGACCTTTCTTTTAAAGACCATAACAAGACAAAGATCACGACAGCCAGGAAGATGACTGAGTGGGTATTGAGAACTTTCAAAACAAGGGAAACAATGCCGATGGTGACACTCTTCAAATCGCTAGTGCTCCCTCACTTAGAATAATGCTCAGTGCTGATGGCCCCGTTCAGGGCAGGAGAAATATCGGAGCTGGAACAAACACAGAGATCGTTTACAGCTCACGTTGAGCCAGTAGGAACGCCTGCAAGTCTTGAACATGTACTCATTGGAGCGGAGGAGAGAGAGGTACATGATAATATATACCTGGAAGGTACTCGAGGGCTTGGTCCCAACTCTGCACACTGCCATAACAACATACTGGAGTGAGAGATATGGGAGGAAGTGTAAAATAAACCCAGTGAGGAGCAGGGGTGTGGTGGGGACAATAAGGGAACACTGTATCAACATCTGGGGTCCCAGACTTTTCAACATCTTACCAGAAGATATCAGAAACACTGCTGGAACAAGTGTGGAAGCCTTCATGAGGAAACTAGACAAGTATCTTCACCAGGTGCCAGATCAGCCAGGCTGTGATGGATATGTGGGGCAGCGGGCCTCCAGCAACAACAGCCTGGTTGACCAGGCGAGCACCAGACGAGCCTGGCCCATGGCCGGGCTCAGAGAGTAGATATACTCTCGAAATTCTTCAAAGGTATAAAGGTAAGGTATATCACTACTCGAATGATCACCAAGAGCAATAAAATCAAAGTCCACATCACTATCATCATCATTACTCAAGTCTGAGGCTTGGCCACGCAAAAGTATTAGTTCTCTCTTGTGACAAGGTACAACTGAGCATGACTGAAATGTGCCCACACCAGAGGTAGAAGGTTGAGGATCGTCAGGATTTTCTGCACTATTTTTGATATCCTGGTCATTGCTTTCAGTCACTAATTGATCAAAGCCATAGAATTCCTCTTTTTTTCCACTTCCATCAGAGTCAGAACTATCAGATAGGAAGAGGAGAGTGCCAGTTCGCCTCGGAGTAAGAGCCGCCTTGCCGCGAGGCATGGTGAACAAAAATTACTGAGGCAGCATTCCCACAATGCCATGCGGGCGCCTAGAATTTTTGTTTACGGCACACACACACACACCATGCAGACCCGTTCTCTTAGATGTAGGCCTACCAGCTTTCTCGTGCTGAATTTGATGCCGCTAGAATTGTGGCATAGTTCTGCGGTTTGGACCCTCAATGCAAAGTCATAGAACTATGGCACGGACCCTTAAAGGGTTAAGGCTGCCTGAAATGCTTTGCATAACAAGGAGCTTTCTATAAAGTAGTTGCATATGTCAATCACCATAATTGTATAATATGCTGTACTCCACTTTATAGAAATAAAATTTATTTGTTTGGGGGGTCATCAGACCTTGGTGGAAAATAGCCAGTGTCTTAAATA
>NC_069399.1:35706370-35708870 GCF_026875155.1 Cherax quadricarinatus
TTTTAATATATACACACGTGTATATATATACACACCCCCGTGTATATATATATACACACGTGTATAATATATACACACACACACGTTATAAATATACACACGTGTAATATAACACACCACACGGTATATATATATACACACACGTGTATATATCACACTTATATAAAACACACACGTGTATAATATATATCACACACACGTGTATATTATACACACACAGTGTATATATAACACACACGTGTATATATATACACACACCGTGTATATATATATAAATATATATACACACACGTGTTGTATATATATAAACACACACACTGTGTATATATATATATAACACACACACCGTGATATATATACACACACGTGTATATATATATACACACACACACACGTGTGTATATATATATATATACACACACACACAACGTGTGATATATATATATACACACACACACACAACTGTGTATATATAATATACACACACACACGTGTATATAATATATACACACACACACACACACGTGTGTATATAATATATATACAACACACACACACGAACACACGTGTGTATATATATATATATATATACACACACACACACACGTGTGATTATATATATATATAACACACACACTGTGTGTATATATATATATACACACACTGTGTGTATATATATATAAATAATATATATATATATTAATTATATATATATATATATAAATATTATATATATATATATTATATATATATACACACACACAACACATACACACACACACACACACACACACACACACACACACACACACACACACACACACACACACACACACGTGTATACACACCCTACAGCAATTTGGCACCCTACAGCAATAAGGGTGAGAATTACTATGGAGATGAAGAAAGAGATCATTGCTAAGTATGAAAGTGGAGTGCGTGTCTCCGAGCTGGCCAGGTTGTATAATAAACCCCAATCAACCATCGCTACTATTGTGGGCAACAAAACGGCAATCAAGCAAGCTGTTCTTGCCAAAGGTTCAACTGTTTTCGAAACAGAGATCGCAAGTGATGGAAGATGTTGAGAGACTCTTATTGGTGTGGATAAATGAAAAACAGATAGCAGGAGAAAGCATCTCTCAAGTGATCATAAGTGAAAAGGCTAGGAAGTTGCATCAGGATTTAATTAAAAAAATGCCTGCAACTAGTGATGATGCGAGTGAATTTAAAGGCCAGCAAAGGTTGGTTTGAGAGATTTAAGAAGCGTAGTGGCATACATAGTGTGATACGGCATGGTGAGGCTGCCAGTTCGGACCACAAAGCAGCTGAAAAATATGTGCAGGAATTCAAGGAGTACATAGACAGTGAAGGACTGAAACCTGAACAAGTGTTTAATTGTGATTAAACAGGCCTGTTTTGGAAGAAAATGCGAAGCAGGACCTACATTACTGAGGAGGAAAAGGCACTCCCAGGACATAAGCCTATGAAAGACAGGCTTACTCTGTTGATGTGTTCCAATGCTAGTGGTGATTGCAAAGTGAAGCCTTTATTAGTGTATCACTCAAACTCCCAGAGCGTTCAGGCAAAAGAATACCCTCAAGGCTAATTTGTGTGTGCTGTGGAGGGCAAACAGTAAGGCATGGGTCACTAGGGACTTTTTCTATTACTGGTTACACCATGCATTTGCCCCCAATGTGAAAAATTACCTAATTGAAAAGAAATTAGACCTTAAGTGCCTCCTGGTGTTAGACAATGCCCCTGGTCATCCTACAGACGTGGCAGAGCGACTTTATGGGGACATGAGCTTCATTAAGGTGAAGTTTTTGCCTCTTAATACCACTCCTCTCCTGCAGCCCATGGACCAGCAGGTCATTGCAAACTTCAAAAAACTGTACACAAAAGTTCTGTTTAAAAGGTTCTTTGTAGTGACCTCAGAAACTCAACTGACTAAGAGTTTTGGAGAGAGCACTTTAATATCCTCAATTGTGTAAACCTTGTAGGTAAGGCTTGGGAGGGAGTGACGAAGAGGACCTTGAACTCTGCTTGGAAGGAACTGTGGCCAGAATGTGTAGACCAAAGGGATTTTGAAGGGTTTGAGGCTAACCCTGGGAATCCTATGCCAGTTGAGGAATCCATTGTGGCATTGGCAAAGTCCTTGGGGTTGGAGGTTAGTGAGGATGATGTGGAAGAGTTGGTGGAGGAGGACAATGAAGAACTAACCACTGATGAGCTGCTAGATCAACTTCAACAGCAAGAGGCCAGACCTGAGGAAACTGGTTCGGAGGAGGGGAGAGAAATTGAAGAAGTTGCCTACTACAAAGATTAAGGAAATCTGGGCAATGCGGCTGAAAGTGCAAACCTTTATGGATGAAAATCGCCCTCACAGCTATTGCAAGCCGTGCTGGTGACTATTACACTGACAATGTTGTGAAACACTTTAGGGAAGCCATAAAGGAACTAGAGGTACAGGCCACTATGGACAGATATGTTGTGCGACTGA